>JAGTTH010003832.1:0-433967 GCA_022606485.1 Agraylea sexmaculata | reverse complement strand
AGTGAATGTGTAAACATTTATGGGGAAAAAATTGGGGGAAAGTATTGCAAAAATACCGCCAATTCCTTTTCAATAGGGAACTAAAAGAAGGCCACGTGTCTTTGCACTATTCTCTATTGGACTATATTATATTTAATATTATATTTGTTATTATTAGGTTGTGGTTTTTGTATGGAATAGTCTTGGCCAGGGGTTTCACAGAATCGCCCTAACGACTTTGTCTAATTATTCAGACCATTCATAATGCAGCCTGAATATGTACTGTTAAAATACACACTACGATAAATTAACAAGACTGCTAATATTATATATGAGTAAAGAATGTAACACTAGGGCTGGTTTTTAGTAAATGACGTCACTATCTAAGCTATAACAAATGGACTAAGTATGGAAAAACCTGGCCTAAAAATAATGAAACCATGTTTACTTACTTAATAGCAGTATTCTTTTCATACGATTTTATACATTGAGTACTATTGAAGTGATTATTCTCTAGAGTATTATTATAAATATAAAAAAAATAATAGAATTCCAAGACGGTTACCATCAATTCGTCGATCAAGGAACAAGTAATTGGATTTTTGAAATCCAATTGGATTAAAGAGTTTATCTTTAATTGAAAATAATCACAAAAGCAATTGTTATTTTGTAGATAAAATATGCCACGGGAAACTATTTAATAAAATGGTCCTATGATTGAAATTCTTGATTTGAAAATATGACAAACTACTCGTAATGTTTTTTTTGTCACTTGTTGATCTTTCTAATAACATTCACTTAATATGGTGAAATGCATCATTAAAGGTTGTTTGATATATTCAACGACAAATAATATGTCACTATGTAAACTATTTACATGATCAGGGTGATGTTTTTGTAAGAACAATCTTGTTGATCTCGAGTGTCGGATTTTAAAGACTACAGTGTTGCATGTGTGTAGTATATGTATATTATGCGCATATATTACCTACTGCCAGCCATTTTATAATGCATGAAAACAATGCACAAGACTCTAAAAATGTTACTATAGAAATCAATAAAATTATTAAAAAATGAGGTGTGAGTACCTTCATATAATATAATGAGTAAAAGTATGGAACAAATTGTGGTCGTTATGAGAGGTTACGGTATATAATATATTAATTTGTCAATCTCTACACTTGATAGTCAACACAGTGCAGGTAGATTCAGTCATCCGATGTCATGAAGTATGGAATAACATAGATAGGGATACCTCATCCCTGAGTTAACTGTTACTACACCAGCTACTGACCAATCAAATATACGTACCATCTACAACTACAGCATACTGAACAGTTATTATTTCGCAAATACATATTTTGTTAGGTGCAAGCATAATTTCACAAGCACGGACCAACCTAAATCAACTTTCTTTGAATAATTGTCTGATTATGTAGTACATGGATTAAGTTTATTGGTTTGATGAAGTCCTGTTTAATTCATCAGTTGGTAATCCAATAGAAGTTGGCGCAACTCGGCAGTGGTCACTATTTAAATGTGGTTGAAGTTTCCCGTCTTTGATGTTCTGTTTGAGTCTTGATTTGAATCAACCTTACTTTTTAAACAGTGGTTATTGGTATCACAACGACATGGGGATGGGGTGGCGCAGTACTGGTGGCAGTAACATCCCTCTTCAAATTTAGAGAAGGGATAATTGGATTGCATAATAAAGGAGGAACGGCTAGCCTAACAGTTACTAGCCTCGGGCCTCTTTTTGCCAATGCACTTGCCATGTTATACCACTGAGACCTTTGTATCGTTATTATACCCCTAATTATATTATTTATATCATCATATAACTTGCCAACAATCAATGAGGACTTGTGCGACCATTGACGATATTTTTAATTAACAGAACGTGCGGGACGAAATATTTTTTTAAGTATAAGGCTTGGCGCATATTATGCCGCGACAAATGAACAAAAGATTATGATGATGGCACCAGGTAACCAATCTATTTGATAGGTAGAGAATTAACGCATCGAAGTGACTCCGGTATATTTGCGCTAAAGTTCGTAATTCTACTTTTTTTTGCATCTGGAATCACTTGGTTGTTAATGTGCACGATATATTTTTTCAAATATAAGCTTATATATAGAGACGCCAATACCATAGTAGGCACCAACCATACAAACAGGCACCAGCAGGTTTCGTGTGTGTGTGTGTGTGTGTGTGTGTCTGTGTGTGTTTCTACCGCCTCGTCGTCTCACTAATTCAAATTCTATTGTGTGTACACAAAGTGCACATGTATGAGTGGTCGGCTATGTTCCAAATTATGGTGGAATATTGTATGCCGCTTCTATTGGTAAAAGTTCATTGTTGTAACCTAATATTATATTTCAGTTTTGCGGTGTGATCATTCATGATCTGGGCATGTTTTAAGTTTTGAATTTGCACAATTTGTATATTTGCGTTTAGCCTATGATAGATTTTTTGAGTAAATCATCGTTACATTACATGTTAGAATTTGCACAATGCCTAACCCACAGAGACTATTTCTACAATATAATAAAATGGGGGACGTCTAGTGGTAATATTTCGTGCGCAGTGATGTACAATTTAGTTATAAATAGATTATAGCAGCTTCAATATTAGCAAAGTGCAGTCTCTTTATATAATAGAGGAAGAGAGAATATTTAATATAATTGCGGACGGACGCGAAGTTATGTTGCAATTGCAACAGCGGCCAGAGAGAACAGGCAATTCAATATAATTGTAGTTTATTCCGACATTAGTTTAGTTATACATTAGTGGGTGATTAGAGCGTGTGAAATACTAATTGATATTCGTGGCGTGATCCGAGGCAATATTTTAAGGCGAACTCCTCAGGCAAACCACAAGAACAAGAAGAACTAAGAAGAAAGACCCAAGCACTGGGAATTTACCAAAGCAAACATTAAGGGTCATTAATTTTGGTGAACGCCACAACAGTTCCTCACAACTAGCCAGCTGAGGTGTTTGTTACATTTATGTTACTAAGTACTGAGACTTTCAATCATATTTTTATTAATTATGTATCATATATTTTTAGTTGGACACCAGACCTTGTTTAGTATAAGAATGTACCTAGCCCACATACAAAGACTGGGTTTTTCAATGCTTTGTAATTTTTTAATACTAACGCCATTCTCTAAACTAGTAAATATGTACTAAGCATGGAAAAACCTAGTCTAAAATCTCATAAAATTTGTGTACATTTACAATATCAAGGTTAGGTACGTTATTACACTAGAAAAACTGATTTAGTACTATATGTATATTTTAAATTTTTCTTTTAACATGAAATACGAATAAATTTAAATCAATATAATTAATACTTTAGATTGGATTAACACAGAATGTATTTTTTATTTAGTGCAATGTTTATGATGTTTTTCTTCTTCTTTTTTTATTAATACTTATATTTCTTTTTTTTGTTTCATGTTTCAACTGACGAGTGCTGCATTATCATCACTGGGACTTGGGGTCTCCCGTAATGCTCTAGTGATATTGCACTATGATATAATAATATAAAATATATTTATAAAAAAATATATTAATTATTCTGTCCATCTAATCATAACCTTAGTTACTCAATCTCTTGAAATATGAGAAAAATTAGTTAAAAAATAACCTCACCTAATATTATATCAATCCTAATACTTTTTGTATATGAGAGACTTTTGTATATGAGAGAAAATTTCCTAAATCTAGTATTTTTGATAATCAAATATTATGTAAAACTTAGGTTGAAGATATTTTGATCATGAGTCTCATATTTTCGTAAAATTCAATTTACATATTGCTTCATGCATTCAATTCGATTTGTGTGAAATTGTGGAAACAGACGAAACGTATACGAAAGTTTTTTGATTGTAGTCACTCGAGGGAAAACATTATATATTCTCATATTTTCTTGAAGAATCAGTGAAAGTATTGTCAGTTGATTTCCCCGGTGGTTGAAATATATTTATTAAATAAATCAGTCTCGTCGCTTTATTGTTTAAAACAGCATAAGGTGGAAATGAAGCAAAGACCCGGTGAATCACTTGCTTCTAATACCATATTAAATAACTTATATTCTTCCATGTATTGTATTAAAGTTCTGATTGAATTTCAATGTGAAGGTGGATTGTATAATAGTTGAAGGACTAAGTTTGATACCTTAGGGTAGACTCGATTATAACACGTGTAATAATTGTAGGAGGTCATAACTTTGACAATAGCAATTGTGTTTAGCACTTTCCATCATATGTATTTTAAACAAAGAAAACTTATACCGCATATATTATCATCAATGTCTTAAGTCTATTATTATTCAAACTATTATTATTGCTTGGAATCCTTGTTTTATGTGAAAACTTTCTCATCTTCATTGACACTATACAGAGTGGAATTATAATCATTGAGAGTGCTTTATAACTAACAATTATTATTATATATATATATATATATATATATATATATATATATATATATATATATAATAAAAACCGACATCAACGATATGAAAAGGCCATACAACTGGATGTATAAATATCAAGATGGCGGACCAAGCAGATGAGTTTGACTGATGCAACACTAACGCGAGTCACTCGGTGAATTACGCACAAAATGCGTTTCTTGAAGATTCAACTCGTATTTCAAGCTGACAAATATTGACTCATTGATATCAGCGAGCTATAATTAGAGCTAATGCAAAACTCGTGCTATATTTCCCCCTCCATTTGAGGCTCATGACGGCTGCACCTGAATGGTTTGAATCTAAACGTCGGCCAGGAATTATAACACAGCTTGAAAAAACGGAAAGTACAAATATGACTCAAAATTTATATGAATCGTAGTGACGTAGTCCACGAGTTTAGAGAAACCACACCTAAATTGTCTCACTCAGGCTCATCTGCTTGGTCCGCCATCTTGATATTTATACATCCAGTTATCTGGCATCGCCGGTGTCGTTAAATACAAATATGTCCCTTCCATAAACTTATTCTTAAATCAACCATTTCTCTTTTCTGTAAATCGCTCTATCCTTTTTTCCCCATGAAGTGCAATGAAGTCGAATTTATTCATTATTAAATAAATAGAATTGAATACAAAATATGTTTGTTTAATCTTGGCACATCTCTGCGTGTAAATATTTGTGAAATACTCGACATTAAATCGTTTTGTGCTTCGATCAAATAAAGTTTAACGTAACAACGTAAAGTTTATGACATTTTGTGTCAAAGTTTACGTCAATTTCCAACCACCACATATCCTCGTTGTTATCGTCCTTTTCATTATACGATCCTCAAACATTTCATTAATTAAAATTATTCGGTTCTAATCTGGAATAGGTGTAGGCATGATGATAATAATTCAATAAGATCCCCTGTCACAATAATGATTGCGAAGGGGTAACTAATATTGAGATATTGTGGTTCTGTTGTTGTCAAAATAAGATATGAAGGGGCTTGTCACATTTAAAGGGTGAAACTTTAAATGAAATGCTTTAATTATTATTTTTTAAATTTTTAATTTATTATTGAGGGACGTAATCCAGACTAAAGGGCAAACATTTTTGAAGAAGATAGACATTAGGTAAAAAAATATATAATATTTTGATTGATATTTAATAAAATCTCGCATGCATGCCCAGGGATTGTAAAAAATCGGAGAGATTGGGTTTGAATCCGATATTTTCAGTTCTTTGTATTCAAAATTATTTAAATAATAAATTACAAATTGAAATATTTAGACACGTTCTTTTCCGGTGTGACCAATTATGGTCCTTTGTGTCTGAACACGTCTGAAGTTTGATATTTACTCTACAAACATAGTGTTTTTTTAATCAATTCTTTCAATAATTTATTTTCTAGTGAAGAATATTTCGAGTATTACAATACCGAATAAAATATTTTTTATTTGATCATTTTTAATAAAAAAAATCATTTAAAATAAATTCATAAACTAGGACACCTTTTATTCAGAGACATATTTATTCTCACAAATAATATTAATCCGCTGTTAATTCAAACCCCAAACTAAAATGTATAATGAATTTTTATTAGTATTTTTTTGCCTATTTATTAGTAGTGATTAAAATAAAAAAAAAATCAGATCTTAATTAATAACACATTTAACAGACACAATATGTACAAGGCAATTTGACACCCACTGCATATTTGACAGAAACAGCTGATTCCAAGACAACGGCCCAAAATTTTTACTTACATATTTTTTACAACCCCACCGCCACCTAAAACATTCATTTGCTAAAAAAAGTCTTTAAACATAATATTAAAAATTATAAGATTGCCTTTACATTTCCTATTACTTATTAATATTATCATTACGTAGATGAAGATGGTCAATTGTAATAATTTGAATATAATCAAGTGCGAAAATTACGTAAATTATTATATTTAATATCAAATATTTTTGTTGTACCCCAAATATACTTGGATATTTATAACAAATATTAATTCTGGGGTGTTTTGGTGTAATAGTGGATGTGCAGCTGTTCACCGACCATTTCTTTGGGAGTCGAAGCAAAGGAAAAGTTTGCAGATTTTTTCCCATCCACTTCCTGTGCACATTCAGATTTGCTGTGCAGCCTTTGAGATTCTCCAGGAATTCTACAGAAGCTGCATTGTTGCTCAAAAATATCCACCCCCGTCTACGATTCCTTACTCTTAGTCTGGAATCCATCCATTCATCCACCCTACTCGCTAAATACTCCATCCACTGCAATCACACTATAAATATTTTAAATATAATCACTTGCCTTGACGGCGGCATGAAGAGGCAAATAGTTGCACTAATTTCATCGCTTTAAACTTGACTTTGTTTTACGACTTCCTTACATTCTATACTTAACCATCTATTACATAAACACACATTGTGTGTCTTGTAATACAGATAAAAGCTTGCACCTCTGAAATATGTATATTCTTTTACACTTTGTATAAACAGTTTGTACAAAAGTTACTTTGTATAAACATCTAATAAAATCCCCAACGTTCGTCTTGATCCAGGTTTACTCTGATTTACTATATTGTAAGGTAAATACTGATTTAAAGTCGCTGACCTGAGTAACTAGTATAAGTTAAGCCACTCAGGGCATTAATAAATTTAACGAAAAAAAAGATCGACACCGACAGACAATGAATTAAATAATTTTTTGTCTAAAAACCCAAATTTTAAGTTAAAATCTACTCAAAAAGCCCCTTGAGGCTTAAACATAAATATGAATAAATTCAATAAAAGACAATATTTTTTTGGTATTACATTAGGCGTAGACAAGGACTACGACGGCGTAGCTACAGAATGACTGCAGCGTGTAGCGTAACAAAAATGTGAAAAGGGAATTCAATAATCAACACGTTTTAATAAAATTACATAATATTGTATATTTATAGTTTAAAATAATGCCTTTCCTAAAACCGCCAGACTGTTAATTTGGCTTAGTTTTTTCATAATATCTTTATAAATAAGCTTCCGATATAGATACAACTTAGGTTAAAATTAGTTTAGATCATTAACAGTAAAACTGCATATTTAAATGATTTTTTGTAGATACGTTTATGTACTACTGACCCATCAAAATATCCATACAGCGGAACCTTTATATTAGTGTTTCTTTATTGTAATATATCATTGAATATTTTGGTGCAAACATCTAAATAAAAAAAAACTTTTTTTCCAGTGATTGATGTTATAATGTCGTGAGATTATAACAGTCTGTTTCTTATGGTGGAAATTACGGAAATGTAGATTGATAGAGTGAAATGTTCGCACGCTACGATCTCCACTGTTTTTACCACTGACTCTTTTCACATCGCACTCCATTAGTTAATTATGGAAAAAGCACACTAAAAACAGCCTTTGCGATAACTGACCACATCTTAAACCAGGCCATAATATACAAAACGCAATTATATTAAATTATTTTAGTCATGAATCATTTAACATATATCTATAGAAGTATTATGCGTACAGGCTGTGGCCACCCACAACACTGTAGTCCCTAAAATCCGACACGACACTCATACAATTAATATACTATACACCGAAACCTCTCATAACGACCATTTTTTGCTTCATATTTTTACTCGTTATATAAAGACGCTCACATCTCGTTCTCACTTTTTAATCATTTTAAAATTCTATAGTAGACATCTTTTGGAAAAAAATTTAACGGCAATAAGTACAACCCAATGAACTTATATAAAATATATATAGAAGTGTCCTGTTTATTATTTTCATATATTGGCCGGCACTACTACATGCGCATATTATACATATACTTCACAAATGCGTGGGCTGTGGCCACCTGCAACACTGTAGTCCTTTAAATCCGACAGAAAACTCGAGAGCAACAACATTTTCTTCCAAAAACATTCTCATAATCATGTTAATTGTTTACATAGTGACATATTATTTGTCGTTGAATAAATCAAGCAAATTTAAATGAGACACTTTACCATATTAAGTGTAATGTTATTAGAAAGATCGAAAAGTGACAGATAAACAGTACGAGCGGTAAAAGCAGCAGCCTTTGGTGACAAATTAATGCTTTTGGCGTATTTTCAAGTACTCTTTACTCATTGGTTATCATTTTTTTAGAATAGACGGTTGCTGTTTTATTAATTGGAAGTGGTTTTAGTTGGGCTCACTTTCTAGGCATAGATTTATAATTTGATTTATAAGTTTTTTTTGATAAATTTGGGTGTTTAATAAGAAGAGATGAAAGAGAGGAGTCATGTGATGTATGAATGTTCCTTTTATATGACAAAATGGTGATAGTCTTTGATACATTCCATTAAAAAGTGCTTTTGCCTTTGCACATCCTTTTGCCAAAAAGCGGATATTAAAATCGAATTTGCTGCACACTCGTTCACAGTAAAGGCTTTCACTTTAAAATGCACAAATTGTCCAACACAAACATTTTTTACCATTTGCTATAAAGTCACCGCATTCAATACAACACTTCTATTTATTAAATAAAGGCAGGGTCAGGGGGATTATTTTGTACGATTATTATGACACTACATATTCAACATAATGTTTTTAAATAATTCACTGCCTTTATTGTGAACAATTGTTCTTTTGCGTGTTAACATATCTTTTGACATGTAAATTACTCTCTATATAAAAAAAAGCTTTTACAAGGCAATCTCACAAGGTTCATTGAGGTTGCCAAAAAATACACTTACATACCTACAGCAAAAATATGTTAACAAACCATAAACTTTCTCTAAGCAGCTGTTAAAATGCATATAAGTAAGCATTTTTTTTCAGTATTGGAACAATACATGGTTTATGACAAAATTATAACTCAAATTTTGTGTACTCGATCGATACAGCATTTTTAAGATCACCCAAAAGACTTAATTACAAGTTGAAATAAATAATTTAAATTTAAATTTATAAAAATATATGGTATTGTAAGATAATAATTACCACTTAAATTGATATAAATTAAACCAAATAGTAACCTAACCTAAAAATCATTTATTCAATATTTTTCTTCATTAATTACTAGCTTTACTAGTTAAAAATCATATTAAAATAAATATAAAAAAATTAGAAGGTAAATTAATTGAAAGTGGATTTTTCGATAACATAAAATATATCAGTGCAATAAAATAATTTTGAAAATTTTTAGACATGTGGTGTGTTTTCGCTAAAGTATATTTAGACCAAAAATTCTCTTAATTAAATTTAAAAAAATGCTTTATAAATTAATTAATATGTTTTAATAAATGTGTGGAGCAATAAATATTTAATATTAATAAGACGGTGATAATTGTTGTATAAATTAAAATAACCAAATTGAAGAAGAATGTCACCATAAAAATATTTATTTTTAAACGTTGTGGTAGGCGTCAAAAATTCAACCGAGAGGGAATAAAAGCGACACGCGCTTTTTTTTTAATTATTATATTAAAATAGTCTTTATTATTTTAAGAATTTAATATTATCCAGCTAGCATAATATTAATAACGTACACGTATTTTCACAAGGTGTGTACATTGTTATGATGATGAGGGTGACTTTTATCCAATTCACGTGTTATACACGGATATAACGAGTATGCGGCTTTGCATATAATGAAATACAAGATAAAGCAGATAGAAAATGCTATTTTTCAGCGACACACCCAAAATATCATGTATTCATATAACAGAAAGGAATTCCTAAAAACGAATATAATATATAAGAGTAGTTAATAATTATTTTAAAGCCCCCACTGAGAAGCATATGACTAGAAGAGACCGTGACTGATTACAATTTCATAATAAATTACATTCAATATATCACACACACAAATCGGTGGAACCAATGCGTTTCGTTCCGTCAAAATTATATTTTGTGCTTTTATACATCGATTAAATTATTAAAATATCCATTTGGAGATTTTAAATATGTAGGTATAAATTATTATTCTTCCGTGTGGCATTATATATATTATTTTGATTTGATTGGTTATTACGACTTAATAATAATTATTACAATCCCGATCGATCGTCTTGATCCAGGTTTACTCTGATTTCCTGTCTTGTAAGGTAAATACTGATTATTAAAGCAATGACCACTGTATATAATAATAGTTAAAGATCATCAACAAAAAAATTGTAACAAACTTTCTAAGAAGTTTATAAATAAAAATATAAAAACAGATCGATGGTATTCATTAGTAACATTTCTAAGCTGCAATCGATACCAATAATCACTGTCATTCGCGGTATTTTCCCAATGAATAATACAATTTTTTGTTCAAATGTGTGAGAATATAAAAAAATACACAATTGAATACAGGGTGCTTTCAATCATTGAGAATATTTTAAAAGGAAGTGGGTTATTTTTTTATTTTAATAAATCTTCTAAAAAAGTCCCTCGGGGTGTTTTAAATAAATATCCCTTAAAAGGTATTGATTAGTAAAATCGCTAAGCTGTAATCGATACCAATAATCACTGTTATTCGCGGTATTTTCGACTATTTCTCCAAGAATTATAAAAAGGTTGAATGAATATGAAACCATGTTTTTTTTAAATTGAATACAAGGTGGACATCAAATATATAATATAATATAATTAGAATATGTAATTTTTTAAATTTTCCTTCTATCTTTTAAAAAGGACTGTTTTATTATCATAACACTTTGGGTTAGCTTCCTATAATGTAGTTTATTTATTTAATTAATTAATTTCACCTGTTAGTGGTATTCATATTTATTCCAAAATTAAAATAGCTGTAGCTTACACTAAAACCATTTTTAACCTAACCCAACTTAAATATACATTAAACTAAAATAATCAAGAGGGTGGCTATATTCAAGTTAATAAATAATATAATTGTATTACCACTTTTAAAAGAATATGATCACCTGAAGTGACTTGCCTACTTAGTACTGGTAAGAGTAAAAGCCGTAATAAAATGCAGCACCGAGACACTTTGCAATATAACTGTCATTCTCACCCGATAAATATTATATTATAAAGAGGCATTGCATTGTCATATTCTTCACAGTGATAGCATTAAACTCAGATGATAATATGAGAGTTGTGGGGTTGTGAAAAATTATACGAGCGTTTCAGTGCCATAAAAATATATATGTAATACAGTCAGAGTCCTTCTTAGCCACTTGCAACTGAGTGATGCACCCTTTTTCTTTATAACAACTACACTTTTGCACCAAGATTAACCCACTTCAGACACTTTTAAACAAAGCTACTCTGCAACTGTGAATCGGCCACAAATGTAGTAAGATTGCCAGATGGGGATTTTATAACAAAAAAGCTTATAATCTTTAACTTTTGTCTATTTTTTTACAGGACGGTCAAACAAGTACAGTAATCCGACACTTTTCTGAAACGTTTTTTTTTAATTTTCAATGTATATCAGAGGCACCTGGCTGTGCATAAACACTGCCTCATCATCTCTACCCTCTCCATGGACCATCTCCAACAACGATGCTTGGTGTGTTTAAAATGGATGGATGAAAACAATTTACAGAATTGTGTATATGTAAAAATCAATATATATTACTAGTTTCTTTATATTAACCTCAAATTATCCACCTCCCAATTATCCATTGCCGATTTTACTAAATGTACATAAACATTTTTTTTATTCAAATACGTAAAGAAAACCATTTTTTTTGCTAGGACTTTTTGAGGGTCTGGAACGGATTAATGCCAGTTTGTATGGGATTGTTTGGGACAAATTGCTTTGAGATACGATTGTTTGGGAAAAATTGCTTTGATATACTATTGTTTTGACATACGACGATGATCCCGGAACGAATTAAATTCGTATCTCGAGGTACCACTGAATAAACTCATCATATAAAAATTCCCACCAAATTTCATATTGCTTAAATATTGAAAGAACACTCAAAGAAAAATTTGTTTCCTCATAAAGAAAATATATTATCGTCACTACAATAACCAGAACTCGGATAAGTGAGTGCAGTGAAGTGCCTTGGAGCATATATCAAAGATTTCAAATAGAATGATATTTACCAATTAAACAAATACTACCCGCGCAGTGGCCAACATCCAAAGGCACTTCAGTGCCCCCACTTAGCCGAGCTCTGAGAATACCATAATATATTATCCCGATAAGACATTTCAAAGGTAGTTACTCTTCTTACAACAATATGCATATGTAGATACAAATGGTAACTAAACAGATACAACAAATATTGTGGTTATTATTTCCTGTATTGTATTATATTTTTAGTGTAATAGTTAAATAGATCACCGACTGGTAAACTCGATACCTAACAAAAATTGTTTCCTATAAAAAAAACCGTATATAATAATAAATAAATAACAAAATAATAATATCAACTTTACAATTTTGTTTCATAGGACAGTAGTGAAAAATAAAGAATAGTATTTAATTAATTTATTTATAAATTATTGTAATATTCGTGTTATCCAACACAGGCTGTAACCATCAGTCATCTTCACGGTTGTCCTGTCCTATTGCAGTTAATCTCCAGTCATATCCGAATACCACCCATATCAGATTATTATCATATAATTGATAAACAATGTTTGATCTGAATACAACTTAGTATTATTTTTAAAATGTTGAACAGCATTTACACTGGTCATAATGCCTTAGTGAAGTTTTGGCTTCACTCCTCAACACTCTTATTGTTGGGGGAATAAATAACGAGATAACATATTTTCGTATAATTCATTTAGATCTTCTGAATAACCAATTAGTGTATTTTAAAATATAATAATTGCATCATAGTTTTCTCGAGTCTCAATACTTTAAAGTTGATTGCGAAGAAAGTAAATTAAGTTGGTTAGAACAGCTGCGAGGCCAATTGGCGGACCAAAAACTTAAACTGGTGTTTTTTCATTGTTCTTACTTGTTCCTGTTCTTCTCCTTTCTTGCTTTGTACTTGTAGGTATCCCAAAGAGCATTTTTATGTCTAGCTGCAAATATATGATTATAATAATCCTTGAACAGAAGGTCGTCGTCTACGATGATGATAAATAAGGAAGTCAATCACTTGTTAACAGGCTATAGAGCAATTTTGATATTATCATAAATAATTAGCTTTTTGGAACATCAACGGCGGGAATATTAATAATAAATTCATATATATTGGAAACTTGCCAGCGAAAACATTTCAATGGCAAATTTATATCAGCTTCGTTTTTATAGTAGACAGTATTTTTCAAACAAAATAAAAATCTGTTTTTTTAATTCATCTAAAATATTTTAACTCAAACCTATATGGAATTTATTTAATGTCTTATCTTCTTGGTTTAAGTTTTATAATATGATATGGTTATGTTTTGCAGTAATAAATATTTAATATAAAATGTTATTGTTTGCATTAGAAACGTCTAAATTAAAAAAAAACATATCAATAATCACATATCAGAAACACAAGAGAAAGTAGTTTAGGTATAATTTATATAAATATATATATACAAATTATGTATGTATGTCCAAAAAACAATAAATATCAATTGCATAAAAAAGGAAACTATTAAAAAAGATAAAAACCTAATTGGTAACAATCCATAATAAATTGGTCAAGAAATTTTTATAAAATATTCTTATATTATACAGTATTAAAACGAAAGCATATATTTTTTTTTATCAAAAATCCTAAATTGTTTGGATAAATATTTATTTGTGAAGACTTGTAAAATATTACTTTATTAAATAATTTCATAGAAAATGTTTTGAATAATATATTATTAGTAAAAATTAGTAAAAATTATAAATAGCTTTTATCCATAAATCCTCCCAATATACGTAATACAAAAAGACATTTACATAAAATTGTCATTGAATTAAAAATCCAATTTAAAACAGGTCAATCACAAGGTAAACAAGCGTCGTGTATTTATTTAAATATTTCAATGGCTTGCTTAATTAATTAGATAAATTTGTGGTTTAAATTATTTTTTATGAACTCGTTTTCATTCACGATATTCGGAATATCGAATTACACAGATTATTATCTTTATTTGGTTGCTTAATATCGTATTTTACACTTTCACTCCAGTCTCCAAATGAAGCCAATTTCAATGTTGGTTTTGTTGAAAATAAAAAAAACACGCTCATTAAATTTGCTTTTGTATTGGTCGAATGGTATAAAATATTATATAAATTTGCGGCTGCGTAAAATCGCTAAATGGAGTATGTAATTAATTTTTGACGATCGGTTTCAGGTTTCCGTTATTTTTCCACTTTCCATCAGCAACAGAGGCCGAAATTTTTAACTTCGCAAAGAATTGCTTCTGGTTGGACTGAAAAATATTACAAAAAAATATTAAAATGATCTTTTAAAAATCATGTGGGTGATTTTATTCAATTGTGTTTTTTTTTGTAAAATTATTTATAAAATACTCTCATTTATTTGTGATAATCACGGGTGTATAATGAGACGTGAAACGGACTAAATCGTAATGGGTTTCAGGGGGTTGGGGGTGAATCGTCCTCAGATGGGAAGAGAAAGGTCCATAAATAATATTTTAATGGGGAATTTATTGACTTTCCATAATTTTCATCGCTTTTTCCGAACACACCATTCTCTAAAATAGATTTACTATCATGATATTGCCTGATTTGCATCTTTATTGGAAACGAATACATTTTCTTTCATTCGAGTAATTGAAACGAAATGTAATCTCAATATTAAATATTATCATCCCATTTTTTAATAATTCGAAGGTATAATGAATATTTGGAAAAATTAGCCGATTTGTCAAAGGTTGTGACGGTGGTCGTTTATCAAAGTATAAAAAAATCAATGGTCCCGTGGATAATAAAGGAGAATGGGTAATGTGTGATAAATCGTGGATGAGGCTATAAAAGACATTATAAGTTTTTTTCATAATATTCCTGAAGAAATCCTGAAAGAGAAGCAAGTGACCCTTGTCAAGATCATTGATTTATCAACTTAACCTGTGTGACCTCTCATATAACAAAACAACTTTTCCCCCTGTTTAAACCCTCTACATGAATTGTTTTTTTGAATATTTTACAAAGTGTGTTGGAAATTTGAATTTGAAATGTACTGAAAGTTAACTGTGTGCAAAATCTCAATTGTGTTTCATACACAGTAATTAGCTTATTTTCATATAAAAACACTTACACATGTTTTATTATGTAACATTGTTACTCTGTCTGTTTCAATTTGAACGCTTCACAAAAACAATTAACATTGTCCATTTGTATAACCTGTGGTTTTTACACGATTTTCATCAAATATGGTATATTCATTCAAAAACGTGCATTCAGTATCTCTTGTGACGTCCCCCATAAATCATTTTAGTTATCAGCCACACACAGCAAATTGATTTTCAATCCTATTTCTTATCACACCTCCCCTATTTGTATTCGTGTATAATCCTCCCAAAAATATAAGCAAAAATAAACATTTCAGAATTTACGAGTATTTAACAGTTGTCACTATAAAATAATTTACACGATCATTTTATAAGAACAAAATAGTGTTCTCGAGTATAGGATTTTAGGGATAACAGTGTTGCAGGTGGCCACAGCCCGTATATATATATATATATATATATATATATATATTTATATATATATATATATATATATATAATATATATATATGATCATGTAGAAACAATACGCATGACACTTCTGTTGATATTTATTTACCCCCCGAGGAGTTTTTTAGACACAACAAAGTGTTAATTAATTGTCTGTCGGTGATCTTTAGTATTTACCTTACAATACAGGAAATATGAGTAAACCTGGATCAAGACAATCGATCGGGATGTTATTAATATTATTCCCAATATCCCAGTCCTAATAACCTTATCCTTTGAGCCATTACGCTGGTATAAGTTATTATTGTTCTCGGGTGTCGGATTATAGGGACTATAAAGTTGCAGGTGGCCACAGCCCGCATAACTATTTGGTTTAAATCATTTTTTATTATAAAAAAACACTATATTGAAACTGATTTAAATAGTGCGAGTATGGCAGTTATTGTCGGGGTTAAATATATTTATTAGATGGCAAGTTTAGCAAAATGCTTATCCCATAAATACATTAGAGCGGTATAAGGAATTGTCAGTGATATCTATTCGGTGTAGTATTGTGTTATCAGTGTTGGTGACTTGGTAAACCTGGGATGACATTCTAATGCATTTCTGGTATGGGATTCAGTATTATATCAGTACTACTTGTACCACTACTACCCTTCCTATGGGGATGAAGACATCCAGATAACTTCAATATAGGGATGTCTTATAGCACCATAACACCCTTTTACACCACACCACAACAATCTCACACAGAATTGGATTCTTTTATTATACCCACGCTAATCTATTATATTCAAATGTGAAGTATTACACCTATTTCGTATTATATTGTGGTGTGTGGTAATCTTTACACTCTTTATCTGTCTCCTGATACAAGGGCTTTTTCTCACACCACCGTCTTAATATCTCATATAAGAATACTTTTTTTCCCAAAGCCCCTTTGCTTCTACATTGCTCTTTAACACCCACCAATCTCTTCCCCCAACCTGCTTGTTTTATATCTCAGCCGTTATATGAAATTAAATTCCACTTTGCTGCATTTGCACGATACTTTGGATTGTGACAACGATAAAATTTGTAATATAAATTCTAGAAATCTTTGTTATGAGGATACTCAATAATATAGCGTAATACGTCAGTGATGAAATCAATCCTGAAAAAAATTTCCGACTTTCTGTATTGTAAGGTAAATACTGATTATTAAGTCGGTGACCTGTAAAAAAAGTAAGTTTGTAAAAGAGCTTTTCACGGCGTATATTTATTTTCATATAAACACTCATAAGAGCTCTTTTTACAGACAATAATATAAAAGGTTTAAAACAACAATGAAAAGTACATGTATAAAAATAAAAAATGTAAGAATAAAAAATGTAAAGCAATAATTTATTTGTAACTATATAAGGTCGCTCCTAAACAAGCCCTGTAGGTGGCAGAATTGGTAGAAAAGAGTTTAACCAGGTGTGCAAATTCGTTGCCAAGTCATTGTCGCATATTCAAAGGAATACTGTGGATAGAATGAATTAAATATAAATAAAATATCTTTATATTGCTTCGTTATACTCTATGCGGAAACGGGACGGATATCTAAAGAAAAGATATATGAGTATTATACGAGAAAAGATGATTTTTGAATATGAGAATTAGTTCAGACGATAAAGTCTCAAAAGGACACAGAATTTAAAAACTTGTACTCCAATACATTAAGAACTATTTTTCTACTCAAGCTGTACAGATTCGTTAAAAGACCCGTAAACATAACATACACATACCTTGAACAATTATATATATTAAAATATTCCATTCAGAATTGAAATTTGGAATATACAACCAGCGTAAAAGCTCAGGGAATAAGATGCGTGGCTACGAATACTGTGGTCATGGGTTCAAATCCCATTCAAGTAAAAATAAACATTAATTTTATCGGCTATCACGACTGAGAGATCGGGAATCGATCCATTGTCTTGATCCAGGTTTACTCTGATTTCCTGTATTGTAAGGTAAATACTGATTATTAAATCGGTGACCTGTGTAACTAGTAATAGTTAAGATCACCGACAGACTCTGTGATTTTTGTACCAAATATAAATGTGACCATTTATGGATTTATATGATGGTATTTTGTGATGTGTATGTTTCAAGTATGACAAAGAATCTCCTATTGGCATAATTGCAATGGCTGGCATGGTGAAGACAGTATTGGCAATAAAAGTGTGTGTGATTGTCAAGATCGTATACAATTGAAATAAGGGAGTAGTGTTTACTCGGTGGCACAGTGGAGTTGACGATACTCATCTTTTATTGATGATATGGAGTAGTCCTATATCCTCTCTGAATAATCACACTTGCTCGACTTTACTATTTTCCACAACTAAACGTTATTTGCCCACCGCTGGATAAATATCGTAAACATTAAAAATAATTTATTTGCAATTATGTCAAGTTATGTAAGAATTTATTTACTAAATAATGAAACAATTTGGGGGTGGAATATATTCTGCAAGGGGATGGTTCGGATCTGACTCTGTTTCCTTTTCCGGTTACCCAAAGTAAGAATCCTGATCGACAAATAATATTTTCTTTCACAGAGAGAATGCATTTCTTTCAGCCATTAATAATTTACTACATTACTTATATAATAGCACATGATTAAATCGACCATAATATTTTTATTTACTTATCATATTCTACAATATAACTGCAGTACTAATTGTCTTGGCATAGGTTACCTTATTTTTTTTACTAAAGCAAGCAAAATTCAAACCTATGTGTGATGAGCATTGCTAGGGAAGAAAAGTGCAACAATTAATTTATTTATTTATTAAGACATTTATATAAACAATAAAAATGTCTTAATCGCTTTTTCCACTTCCAGCACCTACGTCTGGTAATGAGTATAGTCTTTTAATTCAGTTTAATAATTCACTTATATTTTTGCTTAAACATATCAAATTGTCTTGGCTTTAACCGATACCACCGATATATTAAAACCGATTTTTTATCTTTAAAAGCACCATGCAAGGTCACGAATACATATACACGCAATAGAATTCGAATTAGCGAGGCGGCGAGGCGGTAGAAGCAGTGCCTCAAGCTGCTGACAAACCTTTTGTACCCGCCTGATATGCCTCGTCTCATCTGTGCCTTTAATAATTTTATTGACTTCTTTACAAGTATTATAAGCTCATTGTTAGCAGGCCACACAAATTGATGTATAAATATCAAGATAGCAGACCAAGCAGATGAGTTTGACTGAGGAAACACTGCAATCAAGCTGATAAACAGTGTTAAAATAAAATTAATGGTGAATAATGTAACATCTCTATCGAGATTCATTAGACTATCAGACTCGTCTACTTATTCCGCCATCTTGATCTTTACACATCTAGACTGGAAGACTTTACAGTATTATCACAATATTGTGTCGTCGAAGAGACGCTTTAGTATAGTTTACGTGACGCTGCGCTATATTCCTAATTTGTATCAACACTAAATTTTCAGCATAAATAATTCATATAAGCTCTGGTCAAGACGATCAATCAAGTTTTTTTTTTCAAGTATAATACTTATATATGTAAACATATGGGACATAATATTATTATTGAGATGATCAGAATGCCCGACAGCTAAGAGATATGTGCGGGTTGTGATTGTGTATAGTCATCGGCTGGTCGTATATCTTGTTAGTGTGGTAAAAAATGCGAAATCATTTTATCGAAGTTGGTAGGATGTTTTAAAAGCAGCATATTCGTCCCACGGGATGCAGGCATTTCCCCAGACTAAGTTTGCAAAGTGGAAGAAAGCAAGCAGGAACTGCGTATTGCCAACTCCCCCAACACCAGTTCTACAATATGTATATCCGTTTACAAGTCTGCTTGATGCTAATAACAGAAACGTTATTATCTCTTTTTGCTGAATTTCAAACGAAAACGATTCTTACAAAATAACAGCATTAATATATATTAATTATTATTACCTGCGTGACTAAAGCCCCCTGCACACTTGTATCTGATCTCATATAACTTAATCTACTAATTGCTCTTTAACTCTCAGCGGATTTTTTTTCACGTCCAGAGATGTGCCAAAATCAAACGAATATTATAGTACTATACCTATCTCTATCTTGTTTAAAATATAAGTGCGATGTATGATATATGAGTGTAATTTTCGTTTGACTTTGGCACATCTCTGGTCACGTCTTATATGCGCTGGGCCTTATGATATTTAAAGAAACATAAAGAGGTTACTGAGATAAAAATACCCAATTAATATATTCATTAATTGAAGTATACTTTTAAAAGTTAAAAAATAGACAAATGCGGCAGTTAGTGCGTCTCACACTTCTTTGATATAATACATAGAAAATAAATATTTTCTTGTGAAATGAATTGTCACCTCAATACTAAATTTTATTAATCTTCAGTGCACTAATTGTGCTCTTCTTATGACAATACAAACATTATTACATTCTTGTAAAAAATACAAGAGGTTAGCATTATGGAGTTACTATAACTTGTTTGTGCTAATTCTTTATTAGGTTGATTTAAAATGTGAAGATCTACAAAAAATCCACATATTTTAAGCGTTGCTACACTATAATTAACATACCTTGATAGAATCTGCCATCAATAATATTTTATTTTTTGGATGTCATTAAATGTTCAACTTGCACAAGTGGTCTTGAAGTTGATGTTGGATATGAGGCGTATATGGTGAAAGTGAGGTGAGTTGGGGCTGTGAGAGAAAGATCGCTATTGACAATGGTGGCAAGTGATGCTGAGGGTGAAATACTACTGGGGTGGATGCTTGAGTTACATATGATGCATAGGGGGTGTAAGGGATGAGGGAGGAAGACACTTTTCATACCACCCACACATATTATACCATTACCATTAATATTTCACGGGATATGCTATTCACTACTTTGCACGTCTTCATCTACAAATTTGTAGTCACCAATGAAATAAAGTAATGCTTTTTTACCTTTTCAGGGTTGATCAAGTGAGGCTGCATTCCATTACAGCCTCACTTGATTGTTATTTTAAATATATGTTGTATTAATGAGAAGGGAATCATTTGAATCGCCTGATTAGCTTGGCGAATTGGGCACCAAATCAAGATGCGCAGATTCAAGTCCTGCACTAGGTGTAAACTTATCGATTCCTATACTTTAAATAAACTTGTTCCGATCGGTTTAACAGATTTTAAAATTATAATAATGAATGAATTTACAGAAGAATCGTGATATGTTGTAATTAAACATTGGATAGCCGGCACTACTACATGCGCATATTATACAAAATATTTAAAAAGTGAGAACCACGTCTAAATATTTTAGCATAAAAATTGTTTCGCATTACGAGTAAGTAATCTGGAATACATTATGAGAGACCTAATCAGTTTTTTGATAAACCCAACTCTAGGATCAAACAATTTGTTGAGTAGCGTAATTAAATGTTAATTAATTTTTGCAACCCCTGTTGGGGGTAGTGAAAGTGCATAGCGTATTAAATTAGTTACAAAACTTTGGAAGTCATACGTATTACATGAAGGAAAGGGTGAATATTGTGTATTTGAGTATTTCTGAAGTAGAATTTAACACGGTGTAATTTCTTAATAGAACATCTCTTGGGGTGGAGCCAATACAATTACCCAAATGTCTCAGTAAAATACTGCACCCCTATTTATAAACGCTTCGACACACTGTCTTAAGGGATTTTCCAATCAAGCCACAATGGTACATTAATTCTGAAATTTATTTTGTGCATTTTGAGAACTAGTGGGGGTGGAAAGTGCAACAATGAATATATGATTATGAATTTAATAACCGTTAATGTGACAGTTTAATGACTAGTAATAAATTATTGATGTCATGACCTTTAGTATAGTATAAATTCAAATTGCGATGTACTTAGAAGATCGCCCGTGGTGACAAGTATTAATATTAAGAAATTCAATAAGGGTATCTCTTGCAACCCTTGTATTATTATATTATGGTGTCAATACAACACTAACTAAGGGCTTTCCGTCTTTAAAGGGGCATTCTTCAATAACTTTTGATATATGTTTTGATCCCCTTGTCATCATTACAACTAACTTTAAATTTTTTATTATGTATTTGTACTTTAATTTTTTTTATAGAATAAGTTTGGGCATTGAGATAAGTTTACTTTAATTTAGATATTATATTATAAGGTGTTGATATCGCCATACAATTTACTGTATTTTTTATGACGGTTCTCGCACTACTACACTCATAAAAACACAGATACAGACTCCTTATGACGGTCTTACTCATTAAATATACACACGACTTGGATATAGTTGCTAAAACAATGCTAATTTCTGATTAATATAAACCGGTAGTGGCTTATTATAACTATAAAAATAAGACATTTGAGCAAAACCATGAAATTAGTTATTTCATTTATTATTTGAGTTTAAGCCGCATGCTATCAAATTTATAGCATTGTAGTTTTAATGACTTAGAGTACAAATAAATTTCGAAAATTGAATGAAAGCAACACCACCGATATTAGAAGGCCGGACAATTGTCTCACTCAGACTCGTTTACTTGATATTTATACAGTAGTCTGGCATTTTTATCGTCAGTAACAATGAAGTGAAGTTAAAAAAAGCTGAAAGAAATATGGTTGCCAATAATATGGTGAGCCATGAATTACACTTATTATAATATCACCTAGTATGTATTAAATATACATATTTATATTCACAATAAAAAAAAGAATATCTTAAATTATTAAAAATGACCTCAATTATACGAGCTTTTTAAAGAACGGCAATGGGTTAAGGATAATTAAATAAAATGAATGCTAAAATTTAACAATGGGATATATGCTTGTATGCAGATACTTAAGAAAGTGATAGCAATGACATGAATATGTTGTAGATTAAATCCTCTGGTTTGAATAGTGAGTCAGGAACGAGGCTCTAGCAGTGGAGGGATTACATTATAGTTTCAGTCGTATTTGATAAGTTGTGGAGTGTTAGTATCGGTGGTCAGCAAAGTGTCAACACTGTACATGGAGTAAGTATCCCCTCAGGATATCGACACCATTTTCAAACATAAATTCTATGTCTGTCCGCATTAAAATGTCTACCCCATCCCTCGACAGAGAGGGAGGACGCTACGCCATGATAAGTGGAATTTGAAGAACTGCTGAATAACTGCTTCTTATTTGAACCCCTCACAATAACATTATATCATCAGCCACAAGAATCATGCGTTTATTGAAAAAAGGCTACAGCCAATTAGTATAATATTATTAATATAAGGCCTCGGCCACTGTTGTTTAAACTCTGTTAATCATCTTGATATTGGTTCGATTAATTGTTGAAGGAATCCTCTAAGACTCACTTTAGCCCTCGGAACTCTTGTAACTGGATCTTGATTGTGATTTGACGATGGTGGTAAGACAAATATACAATTTCAGTGTTACCACACTCAAATTCACCTTAATGGTCTACCGCAATTTTGTTGGTTAGGTTACATAATTTTCTTGTACAATAAAATCTGAGTAAGACATTGAGGGCCAGTTTCTTCAATTCGTGTTACATCTTGAGCTCTTGTCACTCGGCGAGATACGCGCCAAATGCGTATCTTCAAGACGGAGCTGGTACTACAAACCGTCAAATCCTAGGATGGAATATTTGTATATGACACGCGATTCGTACAATCACTTGGCAAGTAACATAAGATTTAACATGGCTTGAAGAAACTGGCACTTAGTGTATATTTCAGATCATCAGAGAACATGAATACAGAAAAAGACATACAAATAAGAACATCTTAAACAAAAATACTCTGATAATGATAAAAATATTATATTAAAACTATTAATTAAGGATAATGGTTACACAAGAAGTGAATATTTGGTCGGCTGGAAAAAAATTTAGAGAGAAGACAATATGGATAAAAATTCCTTTACACAATTCCTGCTGATCTATTTTTTGTGTATAAAAGTTGAAGTGTGTAAAGTATATTTCATATGATGGTGTTATTATTATGAATAGTTCAGGTGCCATGTTTGACTGACACGTCATCTGTTCGCCTTAACACCCAATTACCACGTACCAACAAACACAATATTATCCCAGAAGATCATTTGTCAATATAATATTAATTAATTCAAAAAAGCAATGAGTGATCTGTCAGTCTAGAACAATGGCTTGCGGATGAAATATTTGCTTTGGAGCCTGAGCTGAATCAAAGTGCATATGGATGAAATGGGCACACACATATATATATATTAATACAATGATTTAAGCTATGACGAATGTGCCGAAATGCACCAGAGCATCAGCTTCATCCAACAAATCACACTGGCAAACTAGTCGCTAATCACATTTTACGGACTTCTAAACATGTCCCGTCGAGAATATACTGACTGAATCACTCACATTACAAACATGTCAAATACGAAACTTCAATCAAATGCAGAAAATGCATTAAATCAACGTTGAGTGCTTTACTTCACATCAGGCTTGCCTGTTTGAAAGAGAATCTTCAAATTTAGATTTCATGGCGTAGCGGTTAAAATTGTTGATTCTCGTTTAATCAATTCATATTAAATATATACGCCTTCCACATTCATTTTCTTGTAAGGAAGTTGTTTGGCCAAGTCACCGTGGCCTTTACAGGAGTACAGGTTTCCCAAGCCACTCCACAGCAATGAGTCCTTCAAATCTAGTTCGATATTGTGGACGAACCTCACTCTCACTCAAAAATTTGTCACATTTCATGAAATAAAAATTCTTAAGAGTCCCACACACTATGAGTTGATAGTTAAAATGAAGTTGTCTGGGGCCACTTAGTGTGATTAATTAAATATTTTTTTGTAGCAAGACGCTATTTTTATAACTTACACATTTAATAAGAGGTCATATTTTTTT
Source organism: Agraylea sexmaculata (assembly GCA_022606485.1). Taxonomy (NCBI): domain Eukaryota; kingdom Metazoa; phylum Arthropoda; class Insecta; order Trichoptera; family Hydroptilidae; genus Agraylea; species Agraylea sexmaculata. The sequence continues at coordinate 409,007 of JAGTTH010003832.1, read as the reverse complement.
CAAACCATAAATTCCATACGGTATTTTATTAGGCGCATGTACCTTAGACGTTCTCGTGATGAGATCAAACAAAAAGCTGACAAGAGTAACAGACATTTAACTAAATTTTATTTGAATTTACTAAGGTCAAATAGCTACGGTGAGAGTTTATTCACACTAGAACGTTGCGTAGTGTTTCCTTTACGCCTTGTAATAAATAATGTATATAAAAGAAAAATGTGCATCATTTACTTTTTTTTACATAGTAGCTGTTAATTCATATAAAAAGTGTACAGCCATATTCAGGTTACTTTTATATTAGACTACCTTAGAATCTCAGATTCTGGAATCTTCTTTGTTTGATTCCTAGGCGTGCGTCGCAGTAAACATACACACTAAAGACGATAATATAGTCACTTTGTTGTACTTTTGATCAGATTTTTGTTAATTAGTGTCTCGGCCGATGCTCATACGAGGCATTAACTAACAAAAAACCGATCATAAGTGAGGCTAAGTAACTTAAATATCGTATTTACGGTGACGCATGCCTGGGAATCCATTACTTAAGACCATCGCACGCGTAGACAACTGCGTAGCTCCTACTATTCTGTCCTTTCTATAAAAAAATAATTTTTGTTCTTAGAGTAATAAACGATATGTAAATTGATAGGTCATAAACTATGTATACAATAGAATAAGATCTATTTCTAATTAAGAGAAGTAAGTATTATAGTTTGGTGACATTGACAGTGCAGGACGTAGTAGAAGCTGACGCCTGTCAACGAACACCGTCTACTAATATTTCACACTAACTATTATTATCTTATATATTATAATTTAGCTATACAATATAAATAGCCACGCTCCATTAAAGAGGAGAAAAATTAAAAAAAGTAAATAAAACTTACCTCTGTTTGATATTATAAAATACGGGGTGGATGCATGCACAATTTTCATGAATATTAATATAAGAAGCTTTCATAATTAAAAGTGTGATCTCGTAAAATAATGTCACTAATGATATGATTAAATGCGGTACCACGTAACATTATCTTGGCTGGTTTTTATTAGTTTCTTTGGAAAACACTTTATCCTGCCATCACGCTGTTTACTTTTACTGTACATATACAAAAAGAATGAGAGGAAAATTACACTTCCATTACTCAAAAGCCCTGCGTCATCCGATGGCTGTTATTTAAAAGCTTTCCTGCACACTTCATTAATCCTAACAGATTATTATTAAAAACACCAAATTGCATTTTGAGAGTTATTGAATTATAACGCCACGAGTGCCAATGAGCCGATTATTATTGTTTCCATAAATAAATAAATAAAATCAGGGTATGTAAAGTGGCCGGGGAATATAGTGTATAATAAAACATGAGTGTTGGTAAATATAGGAGATGATAATATATCTTAGAGCCTTAAACTGTTCCACACACTTCATTTTTCACCCCATAACACCCCTCATATACCACCTGAACAACTTCTTCCCACAACAACTAAAACAATACAATATCTCTAATATCCCCGGCTCTAAACTAAAACACTCACAATCTGAAGAATGTATCTACTCTGTAAAATAGGAATTATTAAAAATTATTACCAGCTTAAACTCGTAGGAAATAATCCATAGGTGTATATTATTAAATTAATTAAATTGTACGGTTATGTATGGGTTAACATCAATTAATAATTAAATCCGATTTTATGCACTTTCGCCTTCTTTTTCTGGATCATATAATATTATGTTTACTATATATTTTTACTGTTTGATTATGACAGACGCTTATCATTGCGTGGAAAAAATCTTCAATAATCAAAGAAATTGATTAATTTAAATTACACAATATTAAAATGTATTTAAATATATACATATTGTAGAAGTAAAATAAATTTCTTTGTATAATATATTTTATAATAATGTATGTATAAAAATTTTACCTCTTATAAAGTTTATTTTTTAAATTTGAAAAGATACTCGTTGCGAGAGATATTTAATAGATGGGTTATTAACGCAAAAGCGTATCTACAAATTAACAGTTTGAAGAAAACAAATATTACGGTTTTTGATTGTTAAATTTTATATCACACATTCATTATTAATTTGCCATAATGACTATGAACTTATTATTATAATTATCTTATAATATATTTATCAATAAGCTTCTGATATTGATACAACTTGGGTTACAGTTAGGTAAATTAACAGGAAAACTGCATGTTTAACTAATTTTACGTAGATAAGTTTTGTGTGAAAACCCGCGTTAAATGTATATTTAATCAAATTATTATTGAATATGTCAAACAAAAATTTTTTTAATTTGTTTTGGAGGACATAATAGGAGTATTTGATCTGAATTTTATACTACGAGTAAATTTTATATGAAATTTACATTAAAAAACAAAATAATCTAGAACTTTTAAATGGTTCGATTCTTGGCACACATCATTTTTTTAATTTTTATATATTAGATGATATTGTGTATTTAAATAGCTAGCTATAATGATAGTAATAACATAGTGTAATGGTGTTTAGGGGTGTGAGCTCACCACGCCTTCTACTTAAGCCTCATCTGCGACTCATGAATTATAAACCAACCTAAATGCTTTTACACACAACACTACCTCTTCTATTCTCTTTCTGTCTTACACTACACTTTTGCAGCATTCAATTGTCACCAGTTTAAGTAAAAGAATTAAATAGAATAGTGGAGTAGTATCAATAGGTGTAGTAATCGGTGCAGCTGGTGAAGCAATTCAGAGTCTGTCGTAGCAGGTAAAGTATGTACTTCGTAGAGCATAATGCTACGACGGACTACGAGCATTCCACCGTGCTACACCCACACATCTTATACTTCAATGCCCGCCAAAATGTATACTATAATACAAACAAGACAATATAATATATTAAAGTAATTATTTATGTGAGCTTTGTATCGCAGTGTGTCATCTTAATTGGCCTTTCATTTACGAGTGGTTGAGCCTTTTGTATTATTGCCAAATAAAACCACATTTACAGGGTATCCCGAAATTTACACAATTTTGATAATTAATTCATGTTTTTATAAAAATATATTTTTTTGAAAAAATCATAAAGAACCTAGGTTTTTTTTGTTAAAATTTCCCTTCACAATTTTGCATAATAATGGGTGATTTTAATTCTTTTTTGTCAACTATTACTTAGTATTGTTATATTTTCATTTTACGGCATTTTTATAAGTGCAAATTATATATTTAACCAATATAATTTAATAAAATTTAACCAATATAAGAAAGTTATTTGATGTATTCGAGCTCTGCAAAGATTTCCTTTATAATATTTTTTTATTGTATTATTTTATTTTAATTCTATTATTTACACAAAAAAACTATATGATATACATATCTACAGTTATCAAAATTATTAAATATCATGGGACAAACTATAAAGTTGAATGCAAATTTCAAAAAGAGCAATTTTTTTTTATTAATATATGTTATAAGATTTTTCTGTTAATATCCGAAAATTAAAATAAATAATACGTTTAAAGCAATATGTATATGTAATATAAAAACCTAATCATATTTTATTTAGTGACTTTTGTCAGTAAGCCGATGATATATATAATATTTTAAGCAGGTGTCAATTTGGACCATATGTTATTTATTAAATGTGTACAAACCATCAATTATTTATATAATTGGGGACTACTCTTTGTTAAGCGGAGCCCAAACTTCGGAAAGGTGTTGTTAAAAAATCATGACGTTTAATAATAAAAATACAACCCTATCATTAAACAATAACACATGGTTTACGTCTAGAAATTCGTATCAAAGTATCAAAAGTGGTTTAGTATACAATACAATGTATTAATCATCAAAAAACTAGTAAGGGTTGTCTCTTTTAATTTTTTACCTGTTTATACCTATAAAATGTATAGCCTGTTTACAGATTGTAGTATTTGCAAAAATAAGCCTTACTATAATAACACTCCTCTGATTTCCGATTCCTAATTTTTTGAAATAAATTATATTGAAGACATCTTCATAAAAAATCTATGTTATATAGGTTTTTTACTTCATATTCACCTTATTTAGTTTCGAATTAAATTTTACCCTTCAATAATTTCCATCAAACAAAGATAGTATTGGAAAGAATATTGTAGTTCTTCGGTAAAAAAATATTTATAAAATATTAATTCAGTATTTTTATCGAGTCATTATTTGAATGCGTTATTTATCATTTTTACATTAGTAAATTTATCAAACCAATTTTTATATATACATTTAATTTATTATATATTTTCTAAATCATTTTTGACTTTGGAGTAGAATCTTTAAAAAAACCCGTTTCTTTGATGGTAACTCTACAAGGGTGAAATAGAGATGAAATAAGAAACCTGGATTATTCATACTTAGTCGTAATGATTTTATTGATTAGACTTTTTTTTAATATTTTCTTTGATGATTAGTACCAATAAAAATGCTTTATGCCTTAATGTATGAAATAGCAGCATTTTAATTTGTTAAATGTGAGTTAAATTAGGTTTTGATATGCAGAGGAATCCTATAATTTAAAGAAAATTGAAAGACTGAGTATCTAAGGATGATTAGTAGTAGAAACTACTTAGATATCTTAATAAAATATTGTGGAAATTACAAACAACAAATTTTTTCGGATTATTATTATTTATTTAACAAATATATTTCAGGCAACCCTTAAGTGGTCTAAGAAAGTCTTCATGTGAGTTGAGCTAGCTAATACCTAATCTTACCCTCCTGAAACCTGAAGTAAGATCTCCGCAGTCTTTTATAAATCCTTGAAAATAAGTCTTCCTTGAAAGTCATTCATTCCGAGATTATGATGGCTTACACTTTGAACCAAAATCCAACCACACTTGATATAATCAATTAATTACAATCAATAGGCGATTTACATAAAAAATCAGCTATTATGTGAAAAGATATTCAGTGAATTTTGTAGATAAGTTCTTGTGTTAATAAACCATCGATATATAAAAGTGTAGCGAATCAGATTGTCAATAAAACTGGTCAGTCTTAGTCAAAGTGGGCACAGAATTCAATTATGTTGCAATTTGCTACGAGGCTTAATTAATTGCCACCGGCGAATTTCCCTTCGTTTTAATCATTTTTTTTAAAACCCCGACCGTTATTATTATATTTTAAATTTATTAATCCCGCCTGTTAATTAACAATCTTGCCGCACAAACACAATTACACTGAAAACTGTTTGACCCCGTGAAATATATTTCAATTTCATTAAAATAAATGAATGTGTGATGGTAAACCGGTGAATTAAAAACCGGCCTATCGAATGTCCCAATTTTAGTTGAAAAATAATTGAATCGATGCAATAAAAATAAATCATTTGTATATTGAATTTTACACAATACATTCAGACATTTATTTTACTTTCAAATGTCCATTTCAATTTAGTTAAAATCCTTTAAAGACAATTTTATTTTATTTTGATCTATTTCTTCAAAATTGTGGGATGCTTATTAAAAATACATTTTCTCTGAAAAAACAAGCATATTAATAAATTTAATAATAATATATTATCACAGAATATGGTAAATATATGCATATAAGGGAATAAGTATTATAATTGATAGTGTGATGGTTTAATTCAGGATTTTTATTTATTTTTTATAAAATAATACTTTAAATTTTAATATTTTAAAAATATATAGCATTGATCCATCGATTTATTTTATTCAAATTCCATTAATTTCGTTATTATAATACTATTGTTATTTATAAATTCTAAATTGAGACATGCTTAAAGGTCAGCTAATTACGTCGAATGGTCTTGATTGGTCACACTGCAAAATCAAAATATCATCAATCAGAGTATTATAATTGAAGGTTTAAATAAATATTAAAAAAAAATATATCAAAACACATGAATATTTAAAATTCAATTAATAATAAGCTGTGTTTTTATTTATTTTATTAACTGTCGAGTTTATTTTTCGTTTCGTTCGTTATTGTTGAACAAATCAAAAAGCAAGCGATTTATTTCGGGCAGATTGAAGAATCCCATTATATTTTATTATTATTCGGGTATAATAAGAGAGTATTGTGTGTGTGTGGTTTTTAAAAGGGGAGTAAAAAGTAGCCTTGATTAAAAATGCTCGAGGCCTCGGTGACAGATTGAATATCCCTGAGGGTAGACGTTGTAAAAATATCCCTTTTGTCCAAAAGAAAACACACAAAACGGAACAAATGTTCACTTCCTACAATTTTATAATATTAATACTGCGAATTTCTATTAAATGTGATCGATAAATATATATTTTTTTAAATGCCACAGTCAGGGGTGAGAAGTTGTCCGTCTGGCAGATGTTGTCGAGTGTAGAGGACTTTGGGCTTTTTAACCACTTGTCCACAGGGTCGGCATACATACATAGTAAGGAAAGTCATTTTTACATCGTTGGCTGACTCGTGACTTCAACATGTCACTTTTCTTTTTGCCTTGTATGCGGCGACCCGAACAAAAAGGGATTTTATATAACACCGACCGATATTTGATTTTATATGTGTGTATAGAAAATATTATATTATTACAAAAAGTCCAAATTAAATTATTATAACTTATTGTAGAATTATTTTCCCACCGACTATATTTTTTCTATCATCGGGAATTTTAACCCCGAATGAATACTGATGAATTGCATATTTATGTTCCTGGACATCCTATTCATACAGAATATATTATATTTCAAATCACTTGTAAACATACATTTTGTTATTAAAAAAAATCAATAAAAAAACATTTGTCTTCAAATATAATTGAAAGGATTTCAACATCTGCTGTACAGACTAAAATTATTTTAATTAAATCCATGCATAGTTTTAATTTTTATTATAATATTCCTCATCAAATTATATCTTAGATTAGATTGCAATGACTTGGGAACGAATATTCGCAAATGGGTGATCTCTTTTCCACCAATTCTGCCACTTACGAAGCTCTGTGGGAGCGATCTAATGATTATCTCTTACACTTACTTTATTTCATACAATTTCTCTGTATATTTCATTTATATAAATTTATTGATAAAATAATACTAATTTATATAAAATAAATTATTTTTATTTGATACAGTTTTTTTTGGTTTTTATCTACTCTGTAGTAAAAGCCCTCACAAGCGTTTATATTCATTTAAATAAAATAAATAAATATGTAGTATTACTACTAATGATCATAACTAATTGTTATATTCGATAAAATTGTACTATTCTGATTGATGATATTTTATTTATGTTATGTTATAAAGAGTGATCGTATTATATGATATTTAGTGTATTATGTGATAGTAGCTTATTAAATATGTAAATTACTACTTTCTACAGACCATTGAAATGGGTTTTAAATTATAATAATTGTATAGATTATTAATACATAAACACAACTATAAAAGACTTATTAATTAAAATAAAAGCTAATATGTCATATTAATATTGAATGTGTACAATAAAGAAACCCTAATATTTGTTACTGAAAATTTGTAGATACGCATTTTACTTATCGATTAAATAATGTTTTCAATTAAAATATTAACTATTCTCAATTATGAACTAATTAATGATATATAATTGAGAATATTTTATTGGTAGGCACATTTTTCCATTAATAATAATAAGTCTGTCATTTCATATTTTTCTGAAATAAACATGGCTGTTACTAAAACGAATTCTAATCTACATACATACCATACTTACAAATTTATCTGTACTATCGAATTAATAACATCATCAATCAAAGATTATTCTACACTCCAATAAAAAAAATTTATAAAGTGTATTGGAAATTTTTAAACATAATAAATGTACTTGGATTTAACACACGCATTATTTTCAACAGTCTGGGTTCGTAGAATGCCTACAGCGAATCGTAGCGATCGTAGCAAGTGTGTTCACACATGCTTAACTAATGTCATTACTCTAATGAATTCAATCGATTATTAAATAATAATCTTCCCGTATTTAATATTAAATAATAATGAGAGTGTGACGTATGTCCTCGTTTGACCTCACACCAGAACACTCTTAAGAATATTAAATATATATATATATTTTATAAAGGTATATAGAATATAAAGAAGATGTTGTTATGAAGATAGCGAAGAGAGGAACAGCCATCAGAATGTAATTTGCGATACTTCTCTGACTAACGACGCGTCCAACAATATTCTTATGTTAACTTTACGCATATTTCACCTATTACACCCCCAACAATATAATATTATTTACAAATATCTTAAATAACAACACAAAAACAAGTTCATATATAAGTAGTTATTTGCCTTTTATCTGTAGACGAAATTTTAAGATTGGCCTTTCTTGCACACTTTTTCATACATATTTCGTTTGGTATGAATAAATTTATTAATTAGGTATTTGAAAGTGGAAAAAATAAAGCGATTTGTGTAAGGCACGACACAGATATAAGTGTTCGTTAGTGCTTCCCAAATTGCATATAGATTTTTCGGATAAACATGATTGAGCATTAAAAATGTATATACCGCGCCTAATATCTCTTAGTTTCATAGAATTAACAAGAATAAATTGAGGATCAAGTATTCAATTATGTTTTAAAATGTATTCAATTTGAAAGATATAACATAAAAAATGATTGTTACACATTTATAAATATGTTTTATGAATTAAGCGTATTTCTTTGATAAAAGAGCTCCAACAAGAATTCATGTCTGTGCCGCGCCTAAGTTCCCCCTGTTTCAGTATTACTGAATAATCACGAATAGTGGGAGAATTATCTCGAATGTTTAAAAATATTCAATTCCAAAAAGATAGATTGTTACAAAAATATAATCAATATTTTTGTGAATTAAGCATGTTTATTCGGGAAAATTAACCAATCAATCCTCCCATTGGCGGAAATTATTTTTAATCATATTTTAAAATGATCATAATATCGTATTCAATGCATAAAAATTAGATTGTCACACAAAATCAATATTTTTTTGTGAATTTGTAAATAAAGCGTGTTTGTTTGGGAAAATTCACCATTTGATGCCGAAGATCCTTTTTATTGTGTATATGAAAAAGGTTGTTATTCTGAATAAATGTACTGGTATATTATTTATGATAATGCAAAGTGTCCCACATAGAGAAGCACAATAGTCAGTCAATAATAATGGCAGTCCTTCAAAAATATCGTATAATAAGATTGTCGATCTCTCTCCAATATTATGTAGTTGTTGCTGCGGTAAGGGCGTTTTTTTTTCTTCATATTAAATTATAAAGGAGCATACGCAAGTTAGAAATGGTGGAGAATATTAATAGATGTTGAAAAGAAGGGCATAAATCAGAGGTTGTTCCAGTATCTACCACGTGGGTTTCCTTCCCATAATAATACAGTTAGACTTTTCAGCTAATAGCCTAATATATCTGCACATTTCTGCATGAAAAACATTTTTACGAATGAAAACATTTCTAAATGGCAAATCGCATTTTGCTGCTTTGGCTAAATTGCAACTTAGCGAAAGCTGAACCGACTATTACCATTATTGCATACTTTTCATTTCCTTTATATTATTATTCATACAGGTTGATTACACTTTACAATTATACGATTTGGATATGAAAAATCATTTAATTCATGTGCTAGGTTTTATAATTATGTGATTATCGATCTCACATTCAAAATAAATGATTTAATATTATTTTTAACAAATAAATTCTCAGACTAGACAAAAGAAACACAATCTCAATACAAATAATACGTTTTTATTTTAAGTAAAATATGTACAACAATTTGGTGAATTAAACTTACGTGTACATATTTTATAAATTCTTTTATCTATAACTAACATGAGAATTTTAATACTTTTATTTGATATGCGAAGTACCTAATAATAAATAATAAAAATTATGGAAAAAAATAAAACCTCTTTAAGTAAAATAATATTACATTAACCTATGTATTTCAAATGGTCAGTAACATAAAAATGTATCTAAAATCTTCATTTATTTGTAATATAATATATTATTAAACGATAATATTTTCATATACCACTAAGAGCTTATGAAAATTAAGGCTATTTTATATTTTTATTTAATAAATCATAAAAATAATTTAATCTTCTACGTTATATAATATAATTCTTAAGTAAAGAAGAAAACTATGTGCTATAAAACAAAAGTATTGTGCATATTTATATATTTTTTTTATTTGAAAATATTATTTAATTTATGGGTTATTAACACAAAAACTTGTCTAGAAATTGCCTATTTATAGAAGACAAATATGATGGTTTTTTTATTGTAACTATATGATGGAATATTTTAGTTTAATTTTCATTAAACTTTTTTTTCATTATTATTTAATATTGTTAATATGCCTTGTAATATAGTTATAATTATAATAAGACTAAGATAAGTTTTCACATAATATATTTATAAATAAGCTTCTGATATATACAAGGTGGACTTAACTAACTGAGAATATTTTAGGGGGCGGTAGGCTATCCCAAAAATAATTAAAGAATAATTAATAATATTCATAATGCTTTTGCATCGTGTATTATGTCTGTTATACGTAATTAATATTATTTTTTTCCTCCTAAAATAAAATATTCTCAGATATTTCAAGTTCACCTTGTATATATAACTTGGTTTACAATTAGTTAAGATCATTAACAGTAAAACTGCATATTTAACTCAAACAACGTATGTTTATGATCCAGATTTAAACCCTCAAGTTCATCATTATTATTACCAGAAGATTCTTCATTTAGTTTTGAATATAATAAATAAATATTTGCAAGAATTTTCAAATATAATATATTCTTTATGAATAAAAAGTCCAGGAACGTAAATATGAAATTCATCGGCATTCATTCGGGGTGAAAATGCCCGAGGATAGAAAAAAGCGTCGGTGGAAAAATCATTCGATACAATTTATTAATTAAAGCCGACTGGCCAGATAGTTTTTTATACATTCGCATATATATATGAATGTATATATGAGTGGTCGGTGTACTAAAATATACAAAAGTCAACAGAAATCCAATTTCCCAGTACTGTCCAACAAAGCCAAGCCACGTTTGTTTCACTGCACTGAATTGCAACCTCCAATATATTATTATACAAACACGTATATTCATATCCACCTGAACTAATCGGATGTAGATTCCATCCTTATTTGCTCTTTTATATATTGCGCTAACCTATATAAGTTAATTGTTATTGCAAAATGTGTTGTGGTCGTTGTTAAAATCGTCTAGGATTCCCTGTTCAGTAGTTTGACGACACTTGTCGTAGCAGAGATACTACGTAGAGCCCTCTACGCCGTAGTATAGTAATATCTTCACCAACACAATCATATTTATTATACTAGCAGTATCTAAAATAATATACAACACCCCGAGCCTCCCAGGGATACTAAATTCACAAAAAATAGACAACAAAAAACACCCAAAACCAAGCGTGTTTTATACACAACGAAAGTTATGCGCCTTTTTTATTAAACTGTATCATATTATAAATAAGCTCACACATATTTACATTTAACGATCGATCAAGCCTTTATTAAAGTTTTAATAAATAATCGTGAAACCAAGTCAAAATCACCATATAGTAATTATTTAACGTCTAATTATTAATTTGTGGAATTTCATTCAGTGATGATATTTCAATCCTAAATATTCAGAAGTTGTCAGGATTGTATTTAATAATTAATTTAACAGTTTGCAAGTTTTGAAAGCAAAATTCTTTTTTAATTTAAAATTAACCATTATTTCCATTTATTTGTACAACTGTGATCTAAAAAGCTCATTAATATTATACATTAAACTAATTATTAATGATTATGAACAAAACAGTGTATGTACCTTTAAAAATAAATTAGGTACAAATGTTAAATACATATAAATAAAAAGAAAAGAAAATAATAATATTCAGATACTATAAGATTTATTTATTTATACTACAGATTTATAACACAATTTTTATTAAATACTCCTTAAGGGTATTATTTATATTTAATTTTATACAATTTTAGATAATTTAATGACAGTAAAAAAATGACTTAGAGTTTACCCCAAGATGTGATGTTATTTAATTAATTTAAAATTAAATAATAAGGGTATTTTAATATTTTGTATTAGGGTGAATATTTTTATTAATTAAAATGTCGTAATAATTTTATAACTTTAACGCTTAGTATATAATATTAATATTCAATATGAGAGCCGGCAAAGGATTATTGCCATAAATAAATCTGTCTGTCTATTTACTTGATATAAATATTGTATTCACTGAATGCAGTTATATTATGGACACATTGCATATTTAATATTATATATTATTATACAGTATTATTAATGTCAATTGGACTGAAGTACCAGCACAATTAAGGAGGAATGCTCTTATATTATTGGTTTAAGTCTTTTACTAATTACCCGCATATCCTTCATACTGAGAACATTTGTTACCTTGTATTATTATTATGAACAAACTATTCCACGACTATTGAAATTTCGTATAAACTATCATCATATCAATTTGTGGGAAGCCGCAAAAAATTGGGGAAGTAATTAATAATTGGGAATTTGATTCTGCGTCATCATTTCGTAGTCAATATTGTAACTAAACTAATATTATATGGTAAAATTATTCATATCGTAATTCTGTAAATATTTTAGTAAAACTATATAAAACTGCCCCAAAAAGACATAACTACAAACTAAACCAAAATTAAAATAAAAAAGAAGCAAATATTAATGAATTTAATAACATATATAATAGCTATAATACGTGTGTGTATATAATTATAGGCGTCAATCACACAAAAAAACAATAATTTATTAAAATTTAATTAATACATATCTAAAATCTCAAAACGGATGTTTAATAATACACAATATCACATTTTTAAATGTCATAATATTTTTTTAAACTTATTTTTAAAATGAAGAAAATTCTGAATGAAAACTTAACAATATTAATTTAATTAACAAAAAATGTTTGTTAACAAAAAAAGTCAACGCCCAAGAATAGCCTCTTTTTTTATATTTAGAGCAAATGTCTAAAATTAGACATCAGCTAATGATGATAATATATGAGCTATTTATATAATATTACGAGTTATCAACTAAAGAATAGAATTAATTTCTCACGGTATTTTTTAATAAAGAGTGCGAATGTAATTCGATATTAAAAGGAAACGGCGAGTTTTTATTGAGCATCTTTTTGTGTATTTTTAAGATTCCCTTCTTTGTGAATGGAAATTCGCGTTAAAGCTTTTAAAGCCTTCACTTAATATTGCATTATTAATGTGATAATAATATTGTTTGTGCTTCAAAGTCTTTGTTTGAATATTTTATTTGTTTTTCTACGATCGATTGACTCACCCATTGAAATGATAAAATATAATGGCCTTCAGTGAATTCGTTTAAAAAATATCTTTTGATGCAAAACTCGCCACAAGTGCATATTTGTAAGCCGTCATACATACGGGGATAATTTATTCAATCTTAGAAAATCTGAGAACTCAAACGAAGTTTCGAAACTCAAACTGAGTGAGTTTCGTTCAAAAATTGTTTGGGAAACTTCACTACGCAGTAATGCTACTAGAATTTTAAAGTCTCCAAAAACACACACTTCAAATTTACTTGAATTATAAAATATGCATTTATTTTCAATGTGTTCTAAATTAAAAGAGACTCTCATTTGTTGTTATTATAATTTTAATTCAACTTGTTCAATATCGATGGCATGGTAAGGTCTTGAAGTATGTAGTAATAATTTGAGAAACTGTCGAGTGGTGTTCATTTTGGACTTGCAAGCAGTTGTCGATGATACTTTACAGTTTTTTAACTCTACAGTTTTTAAATGGAATTAATTTAATAATAAAAAAATACATAAAAAGCTGTAGTGCATATTTTTACAAGAAAAAGGGTCGAAGGTCGTGACATTTTGTGGTTAGTTATTGGGTGATGTTTTATTTTTTATACTGTTTAATCGTCCATATCAAAATATTGTATATGAAAGCTCATACGACCTTAAATATAGGATATAATGTAAATATTTATTTCAGAAGGTAGTGTTTTTTATTCAATAATTATTTTATGATCTAACAATTTAATAATAATATCGATATAATTTAGTCACAACAACTCTTTTATGGAAATTATTTTTCTCATAGCTTAAGAACAATTTTTAACAATACTCATATATATTTTTATAGTATGTTTAATTATGTACATTTCTTTCTACATAATTTAATTATAATTAAAATAGTTTGGTGAGAATTTTCCATAGACGGAACCCCGAATACCTACTATTTAATATTTTAATATTATATATTATACCTTATTTTTTTAATATTCTTATTGGTTAGATTCCCTTTACTTGCTGTTTTATGGTATATATATTTAAACTTGAGTGAATATTGTTGATGTGGCATTGGTCCTTTCTCTATGTATATTCCATAGTCCATGGTGAAGGCAAAGTGTCGTAAGGTTGTATACTCCTGTATTCTAGTATAGGAAGTCTCATGCAATATTCATCCATGTGCCCACAAATGTGGCTAACCCAAACCAAACCTGACAAATGTTTTATATCCTTTACATTAATATATTGAGGAAGAATAAGATTAAACAATATATAACATTTAATACAAAATATGAAAGAGATAAAATATGTTCTACGCTTATTCGTAGCTGCTACGCCATATCGATGGCTCAACTATAAATTGACAGTTTTCAAGGAGAGAAGACAACAAATATTAGTGTTTCTATTTGTAATATATTATTGAATATTTTGGTGCAAACATATAGGTTTGGCTTTTAATCAATGTAAACATTTATTATTAATATGCCATATTAGATTTTATTATAATAAGACTATGACATAGAACTTTAGTTACAATAATTTAAAAGACTTTTACACTATCGTTAAGAGTAAAACTGTATATATAAAAATTGATTTATTTTGGCTAAGTTTTTGTGCTACTGAAACTGAGGTTTTTCTGCAATAAACGTTTAAATTTGTTATTTTTTTAAACAAAATATTTAAAAAAATTCACTGATGTACAATAAATTTAAAACTACCCCCACATTTCACTTCTTTTTTTTGTATTGAAACCATACATCCCACTTATAAATTAATACGATATATTTATTTATTTATTATTATACCATACTGAAATACCACTACAGCATTACGGGAGATCCCAAGTCGCAGTGATGATAATGCAGCACTCGTCAGTTGAAACATGAAATGAAAAATATTATCTTTATAATTTATTTTTAGAAAAAAATTTAAGGTTAGTGTTATTTTCAGAAAGAATATTACATACAGTAAATATAATCGTTTATGTTTAATTTATTAGATAATAAATGAAAGGAAGCTACATATGATTACTATGTATTGTCTTCTTAAAAATCACTTGAATTAAATTGGTTTCTACATGCGTTAGTTAAAAAAAAGTTCTTCAGGATTTATAAATAATTTTGCTTCATTATGCCAAGTGTAAATAAAACTCTCCCAATATATGAACGTACATAATTATATATATATGGGTGGTTTAAAGTTTTAATGAATACGAAGTGGTAGTTGATAATATTATTAATAAGTGTGGATGTGGATATGCAACAACTAACTTTATAAAATTCGTCACACGTCACGTAATTGGTGTAAATTCCACGTGTAAAGTGAAAAGCTTGAAGCCAGTCTCAAATATGAATTCAAGTTGGCCACCATTGCTGAAAAACTTTTGCTTGCCAGCTCTCTACACAGCTACAATTACCATCAGGGGCTCTCTACATACCCGATTACAGTATACACTTATTTTAATTTGAAATAAAAGATTTAATAATACTTTATTATTAACTAAACTGTTTCAAATACTGCCATTAAAAAAGTGCATAAGGTACAGCATAGATATGAATGCTACTTGATGCTCTTTGACTATGGTTATTGTATCTCCGCCAATGAGAGAACGAGAGCTTGTTAGTGATTGGCGCTCGTGTTTGTTTGCGTTCGCTGATTGGCGGAGATACGAAAAGCACAAATGAGCACTCATGTCTTTGCCGCGCTTAAGTAGATATTTAATACATATTTTAGATTATTCCAAATTTTTGCTAAAAGTATGCCGAAGATGATATAATAAAATAGTAATACACATTAAAATAATTCTACAATACTGGTGAAATTCATAGTTATAAATCTTCATACTATTAATATCATTCACCTAGTAATTATTTGATAATTTATAATAAAATATTGAATAGTTGAGTCCCTGTTGAGTTACAACTCAAATTAGTTGGAAGTGGGCCAAAATATGGAAACCGAAACAATCGGTCATGTTTCATTCCAAATAAAGTATACTTTTATTATTAACTACTTATTGTAATTTTATACCTAATGTATACTGAATTAATAAATATGATAAAATAATAATTATAATTTAGATATCTCAGCCTTGATCTATTGAATTATCAATCATTGTAAATACATATTTATCGTCAAAATCTCGAGACATTATAATAATGGATTTTCATTTTAAGAAGAAAAAAATCAGATAATTGAATAAGCGAAAAATATCTTAATCACTTATTCAAGCCTAGCTTTAAGGAGCGTGGTTTTTATTATCATAGACAATTTTTAAATTAATAATAACTGATGGGTTCAAATCCCAATCAAGAAAAAAAATTGATCTGGGAGATCGGGAATAATATTTCAAAAATCCCGATTGATCGTCTTCATCCAGGTTTACTTTGATTTCCTGGATTGTAGAGACAAATATATAAATTATTTAAAATTGTATAGTTTGAATTGAAATGCGCTTATGTCGCGAATACAAAAAATCTGAAAAAATAGATTTTTTTAACATGTCTACTTAAAATTACGATAAACTCAGAAACAACTATCTGGCTACATTATTATTATATTTTAAATTAAATTCATAGATATAAACATTAGATATTGCATTGCATATAAATAATTCATGCAATTTCGTGTATTGTTGCACTCTTCTCTCTTATTCTATAAAGGCATAAGTGTGTCTCCCTCACTCAACACATTTCTAGTGATCACTGAGAGTAGTTATGACAATACTTTGGTGGCGGCCCTCATGAATTTATAATTATTAAAACGCAATAAAATTGTAAACATGTTAAAGAAGTAGTGTTTGGTAAAAAGTGAGGCTAGATGTATTTGAGTGTATGTTTGAGTCCATATGACATGTAGTAACAATGCATTTACCCATTTTACTGTGAAATATAACTGAAGATATGAAGAGATGTTTACAGTATAATGTTTGCCAGGTAACTCATGTTTTTGGCCACTTGATCCACTTGAACTAACCACGCATCTAGCCACTCATACGATATCTTATGTTTATATATTTGATTAAATCAAACGCGCAAAATACTATACTTTAATTATAAAATGAAGAGCTTTCTTGCATGATGAGTTTATAATTTTATTTATACATTGTCTGTTTTTGATGAGTCCGTTGATTAAATAGGTTCTTTGTCTGCATTGGGTTTTTCTTTGAAGCGGAAAGTGATTATCATGGTTGATAATTAAGAGTGTCTTCTAATGCAATAGCCTCTGAATAAGAAGTACTGAGTAACTTCATAATTCAATTGCCAAGAAGGCCCGACTTCATTAGCTTAGACCTGATGTTCCTCACTCTCTCCCTGGCTTCATGACACTCTCATCATCACTACTAATAATAATATATACGTATATATTTGTAGTGTTATAAATAATGTGTGCTACGGCAAGGCTGTGTCGCTAATACCCACTTTGCATAGTCAGACAGTCAGCAACTTTTAAAGGCTTAACCGAGATCCTCACATTACTGACACGCACAAAATACACACATTATAACAACAAAGCGAAACGGTTATACGAAAATATTATTTATTATTTCATTAATAAGCTATGGATATAATAAATGAAAAAAAAGTGTCGTTATTGAATATTTTAGTGCAAATATATAGGTTTGGCTTTCATTCATTATTAATATGCCATATTAGCTCTTATTTATAAATCAGTCCTATGTCGAATACATGTTCTTTTTAACCCTTTTTATTGTAAATTTAATAACCATATTAATTTATAATAGCTTCTCCATATACCATCCACAGGGATATTATATCACTGGACAATATATATTTTAAATATAAATAATAAACCATGTGTTTTTTGTGGATTATAAATTTTTATTTATAAAAATAATGATTTTATCAATAAAATTATTTTATTTTAACTATCATAAAGATTGGTTTTCAGTTAAAGCTCTACTTGAATTGAAAAATATGAATAAAATTTCAATTTATATTATGTAATACAAATCAATGAAAAAATTGACTATTGTTTTTCTCATATTTATTATAAATATTATGTTAAATATATTGTTTTTAACACTTTTTATTGTAAATTTGTATTTTTTTGTTATTTTTCTTACAGACATTTTTTATCTCTCTTTTTCGTAAATGTTCAGTAAGGCGTAAAATAAATAAATAAATATTATAATAATAGATGTACAAATTGGGTTACATTTTAAAATATTTAAGAGTAACACTGCAGATTTAAAAATTGATTTGTTGTAGATAGTTTTTGTATTACTGACCGAATAAAGGTGTTATTGTTTTAAACATAATACATTAAACTCACATATATATTTTATATAAAAATGTTTTTATATACCTTTTTAAATAATATTTTATTTTTACATACTTATTTTAATTTTAATCTATGCAATGATTATCTATATAAGTAATATTATAATTATCATGCCTAGGGGGCGGACGGATGAACAAAAAGCAGTTTCACAGAATCAAATAAATTAATTGATATATATAATATAAAACATAAAAAATATAAATCATAATAAAATAAATTATTGGAATCGGTTTTATCTCTTAGATCTGGTTATTATATAGAAATCAAGGAATTCGTCTAAAAATAAAGTACAGCTAAAATATTGTAATCTTCGACTAAAGAAATATTCTCTATCATATTTTATTATTGGCACAAAAATGTGACTGAGAGATTGAGAATATTATTGAGTTAATAATACAAAATTGCTGTTCAAATTCAGTTCGAATCAAATATGAAGGTACATCTTTTTTAGATTCATTATTTTATAATTGGTCCTACGAAATTAGATTTTCAAAAATAAAATTGGGATATTTTGTGAGCCCTCCAATTGAACTCGTGATTGAATTAAATAGAATCATAATTATTTTTTTATCTGTCTTTTTATTTGTTCTTCAGGGATTACACCTGCTGTTTGTAATTTATTTTTTATAATGTAATTTTATCCTGAAGTATTACGTGTTCCAATATTTTATGTAACTTATATGTTTTTTTTAAATATTATAAATGAATGAATAGAAAGGTTTAGAATGCAGGGTTTCCAAGAAGGTGGTATCAGGGATTTATCCAGGTATATTATGACGGTTTTCATGAAGTCTGCTTAAGCCAAAGGAAAAGCCTTCAGGACAATTATCGTACGACTTTCTAATCACCTTGCCTTTACACGAAGTATACATAAATACTACCTGAAAACCTTAATTATTAACTTTAATTAAGCAGTCTTTAAATGGAATAAAAAATAACCCCCATATAAAGTATCCTAAATATTGTAAAAATTATAATGTAGTAGTTATGAAAAAAAATTTTTTTTAATCTTAAGATGTCTCGACTTTTTTCGAACTCGAACACTACTCGTGTTCACTCGACACCATCGACATTAGAAGGCCGGACAAGTAGATGAGTTTGACAGAATTCAATACCCATTGTCTCGATCAGACTCATCTGCTTGGTCCGCCACCTTGATATTTATACATACAGTTATCTGGCATTCTTATCGGCAGTAATAATTCACTGACATTCAAAATGTTGTTTTTTGACTATACATTTATTATATTTTTATTAAGGTTTATTAACAATCGTATCGAGTATTTTTTACCTATTTTGCATATTATAATTGGCAATTTTACAGTTTCAAATATATTTTTTTATCTTGCGTGCCGCATACATACATAGTATCACAATATTATTTAAAAATGGCAAAATTTGCAGTTCTGTCAATATTATTTTTGTCTATTTGTCTGTTTATTTTATTTATAAATATTATATTATTATATCATACTGCAGTACCACTAGAGCACTACGGGAGATCCCAAGTCGCAGAGATGATAATGCAGCACTCGTTAGTTGAATATTTACTTGAGTAATTAATATTAATGTTTCAAGAGAGATTTGACGCAAGAGATTTAGTTCGCATCTGAAAGTTTAAATAATAATGCTAAAGATTTTATTAAATAAGACTGCAGTACCAATAGAGCATTACGGGGGATCCCAAGTAGCAGTGATAATAATGCAGCACTCGTCAGTTGGAACATGAAACATATTATATAGTTACACAATCACTGTTTTATATGGATTTTACTGCAAAGAAAAGTCTTAACATTCAAATTTGTGTGTATCATACCTTAGGTTACCTTTATTTTATTGATATTTTATAAAAAAGAGAATGTTTCATCTACAATATTCTGAAAACACGTTGTCAGAGATGTAGGTTCTCTGGTATTCCAGACGACTGTTTTCTCTTAATAATAATAAAAAAGCAGTGTTTAAAATATGTGGGGGGTAGAAATACTGTCGTTTGAACGTTCTCGGCACAAAATAGATAATTTGATTTGTTTTGAAGACATTTCTGAATTGTGCAGAAGGCCGGTTGAATATGTTAGACGCCATGTTGAATTTAAAATGTCAGAGGAATCGATTGGAAATGTAAAATGTAGACAAGAGAGGATAATTGTATTAGCATAACTCGATTTCTACCAAAGATGCACCGCGCCGTCTCTTCCTTTATTCAATGATTTCACTTTGATTATTCGAATAATATTCTTAATATTAAACATACAGTATGATGAGTTATCTTGTTTGGTGTAATGAAATGACAATGTAATGCAAATGACTGTGAATATTCAATAAGATAACCTTCCCGAGTCATGTTGCTCCTACAAATACAATTACTTTGTTTGTTTATATAATACAATTTCATCCATAACAAACAAATATTTGGGTTAGTACAATCTTGAACTCCCATTCCTTAGTTTTCTTTATGGTTATTAAAATGCAATCTATTTAATAACTCTACTCTGTTTGTGATTTTTTATACACGTTATCATTTTCATATTAATTTTACCCTTAACGAATTACCATCAAACAAATATATTTTGAAATCCATAAAAATGTCATTGTGAAGACTTTTTAATCTATTTCAGAGACTAAAATATTCGATCCAATAAATCTATTTGATGAAAATTCGTCAAGGGTGAAATTGATGTGTAAAAGGTTTAAATTGAAATGAAATAGGGTAAATTTAAAGTGAAAAAACCTTTATTAATATTCACTACGACTACAAATTAATAAATAATATCGTTTTTTATAAGCCTATATATCTTAAGTTTAAAAAATAACAATTGGCAATTTATTTTAAATATCACAGTTATACGAGTATTTTTCATACAATGAAAACCTCAGTATTCACTTTACAATCCAGAATATTAAAATATCTATATGAAGATTAATCGGGATTTTATATAATTATATTATTTGAGATCTTCCAGTCGCAAAAGCGTATAATTTTATTTAATTCGTAAAGGATTTGATTCCATGAAAATATAATTTGTAATTAGATGATGTCAAATATTGAGAGTGGGAAATCAGAAATAATTATAATAGAATGTACTGATATCCTCGTGTTAGTTTAACCCAGATTTCCTTGTTTGTAAATAAATGTCAAGACCTTTGGAAATTACTCAGACTTATTCAAATAAAAATCCCACGAAGAATTAAAAATAATCAGCAATAAAATATTATATATATATATATATATATATATATATATATATATATATATATATATATATATATATATATATATATATAATAATGCAAGTCAAAGATTGTAATATAGTCGATAAGCACTCTATCTATAAAGTATCCGCTGTGTTATTTTACTTTGTCGTGAAGTTTTCTTTGGATACGTGTAGTTTATTGTAGTTGTAGTATCCAGAGTAGTTCAAGGGGCAGGTCAGTGGTAACTTGTAGTTCTGTTTCACGGTATTTTCACAGAAATGAGATATGAACGAAAACGGTTCCATAATAAGTGTTTCCTGCAGACTTCCTTTTGTTCTAACAGACAAAGTGAGTAAGAGGAACTGCGTGAGTTTTGAAAAGTAACGAGACTCATCTATTAATTATAAATAACCCAACGATATAACAACATTTTTATAAGAATAAAGTTAATCTAAGGAAATAAGTATTGGAAATAATATCATTGGTTGAATACAGCATTGTTAAAAATATTATTTTGGGTCAAACCATGTGCAGGGTTCCTTCTTCCAGAATTAATCAATATAAGTTTAGAGCCTAACCTAACCCAACCCGGGGTTTTGACATTTTTAATGAATGGGGTCTTTTCCTTTGTTTCTACAGAGTGTACTCTTGTTTTCATTGTGACCTTCTTTATTCTTTCAGTCTCTAGGTCTTTCTCTTTATTTCTTATAATGGCTTTTATGTTTTTTTTCTTTCTTCTATTTTTTGTATCATCAAGGACTGCTATATCATCATGTCTTGGATTTGCATCCTGCAATGTTGTTGTGATATCACAATCTGTGTTTATGTTATCATTGTGTTCTGTTTTATCCTTGTTCTACCTGAACTATTGCGTCAGTATTTTTACCGTGTTTTCTTTTGCCATTAATTTCAATTCTTCTTGTTATGTCAATTTGTTCTCTGCTTTGTCCGGATCCTAATTTTTGCTAGTTCTGTTTTTACCTGTATCAGTGTTTTGTATATCAAGTTCTTTATTGTTTGTGTTCTGTTACATAGTTTTATCTTTTGGTTTAGTCTCAATTCTGCTATTTATGTTTTGTCAAAGAACGAACCAATTAACTAATTAGAATCCTTAAGACCTGTCTAAATTGTTATACAGAATTCGCGGCTAACTGTCAACCTATTAAAAGATATTAAATTGCATTCAAAGTCTCTGAAGATGACTACACGTTCAGACTCCTTAATAAAATTACCGTGGAAATTACAAATAACAATTTTATTTAAAGTTTCATATATTTCCTACCAATTGATAGTTCGCCGCAAACCTCCCGGATCTTTTTTGCTATCAATTAATAAAATGCAGTCTCGCAGCTTATGGAGCAAACCAGGAGAAGAGTATTTTAGAGTTATCAGTAGCAATTTGGTGAAGGGTGTTGGTGTTAGTTCTCAGTTAATTTCACGTTGTCGAAGACGAACAAATGTAGTTTAAGGCTCGCTTTGAAGAGTATTCCATTTAAAGAACCTGCACATTGGCAATAGTAATGGATATTTCATTATTATTCAATATATTAATTATCACGGCGGTGGTTTAGTGTAATTGTGTTGTCAGGTGTGACCAAACACTGGTCATTTCTGTCGTCGGGACTAACGAACCTGTCACCTGCCCTCTGCACCATCCCATACCCACAATTACATTATGCCCAATATAAACAGTGAATTCGTTTTAAATATGTCCTCATTTGCACGACGAATACTCTCTACAAAATTCGGCGGTGAAACCTAATTATGGCTGGTTATATTTGAAAAAGCATGTAGTGCGACGATAATAATTAATAACAAGGCTACGAGGTAAGATAATAATGTTATAAAGTGTGGCTTGAATTGGCTCATAACGGAAAATGATCTAATTTTAGTCGAGACATTTTGAATTAACGTAACGAATTATATATGTTTAATATATGCATTCTTCATTTCACATTGCTAGTATGAAAGCACAGCAAATTGTTAATTAAACTTTTGCCTCGGAAAGTGGTTGGTTAACAAATTAGTCAGTAGTGTGTGTGTTTTGAGATATTTATCGAATGTTGAAGTAAAATTAATATTTTGTGAATTCACAGACTTAATAATTAGTTAAAAGTTTCCTTGCACATTGCATTGCATTGCTTCAAAAAGCTTTCTAATTGACTTACCAGTCTTGTTCTCCTCTATTCCTTCTTCATTTCTACACATACATATATACAATATACAAATATATATATAAATTGTGTGTACATTTTCAGAGTATCCGCTTTTTCTCCATCCCCTTTCAATGTTAACCGTTTATACTTTTGATTAACTCGTTTCATCCCCGCCATGGATGTGTTTTCTTTTTTTTTCATTTAATCAACTGATGTTACCCAAAATATTTGACGAAATACAGAAAGGTTTTAGGAATCGGTATTAATAGTATTACAGACGCTTTATTTGACTCTATGCGGAAACGCGACGGATTGATAAAAATAAGGGATATAATATTTGTCTGACCTTAGCACATATTGGGTAGAATTTTATGTGTTGAAATGAAATAGACGCATGTGAATAATAAAAGTGCTATTTTAATATTTTTATCCTGTTACTCACACGGATACTATGTGTAGGATATGTGGGATTTGCATTAAAAAATACAGGTAAAAAATCATAAACAAATCTATTTACAAGGTGGACTTGAAATAACTGAGAATATTTTAGTTGTTGGGTTATCACAAGAATAATTGAAAAAAATAATGTTAAAAAAAATCTAATATTTTATTCATAAATACAAATAATATTATATCATGCTGCAGTACCACTAGAGCATTACAGGAGATCCCAATTCGCCGTGATGATAATGCAGCACTCGTCAGTAGGAACAATAAAAAATAATATATTGCTTTTAGAATTGAATTTGCGCCACTATATTGGAATCATCTGTTTCTGTGAAGTAATTGTTATAAGTAATTAATATTTTTAATTATATTTATTTTTTTACCCCCTAAAAAATTCTCAGCTATTTCAAGTCCACTCTGTATAATCAATTTCAGACAAAAAAATGTAGGTTGTGTTCGTATAAAGCCCTACTCACATTTATTCAGACACGAATAGTTTCAAAATTTATAGTAAAATATTATAGATAAGACATTTGGGGATTCACTCTCAGTAAAATAGATTTTATTGTTTACTGAAAAAGTACAAGAATTCAAATTATATGCAATAATATTATGTGTTTAATTGATGTGAATAGACCTTGTAAGTGGCGGCACACACTGTACTGCTTTTCGTATCTCCGCCAATAAGAGAAATGTGAACAGACACGAGCGCCAATCAGTGACAAGCACTCGTTCCCTCATTGGCGGAGATACAAGAAGCATAGTGTGTGCCGCCGCTAAGGTGCCATCATGTCTTATTTTGTTACTTATTTTTTATAGAAGTTGTGCAAGTAGTAGTATTATATCGGGTGGCGGAGGAATGTAGTGTTGTATAATAGAGGTGTTGTTGTGAGTTACTTAGGTGAAAGGAAAAGCTTGTATCTTAAGGTGCATGAACCTTCTTACAAGCAACACTATCTATCATATAATATTATATTATACAACAAAGGAGCTCCAGGATAATAAACATTCATTTGCAATTACTTGTACAATACTAAGTTACACGAAGTAGCCGATGAGCATATATTGTGGTTACTTTACTATTCGTGTGGAAGGTTTGTCGATGTTTCTGCTTCAGCTTCATTATTGCACCATTGTATTAAACCAACGGGGAATATTCTTCACCTCGTATGGAAATTCTCAATAAACTACCTACATTCATACTGAAAATATATTGCTTTGGGGCTGCTGAATGTCAATATGTGACCTAACTAAAATCATTTCCACTTTACATGAAAATGTCACTCTTTAATAATATTATGCATACACTATTTATTGCTTCAGCTCTACACTCTGTTACGGTATAATATAACACATATTTTTTTTCATTATAATATATTCGTTCTAGATAGAGACAAATAACTCTCTTAATTTCACATATCAACATATTTTACACATATTTTAGCAAAAAAATATTTCTATTTTACATGAAAATGTCACAGTACAATTTAATGCATAGACTGTTTATTATAAGAAAAAGAATGTTAATTATACTTTATTCGCTCTATTCGATAGAGATACACAATGATACTTATAAAGATAATTTGACTAAGACATGGCATGTTTTTTAAAGTATTTATTGCCAGCTGTTAGATTTTTTTATAATATGAGGTCGTATTTTTATATAGATGATAACATAAGGTTATTTATTATATTGGCCTCTAAAATATGTAATAATATAAAAATTATACACAGTATTTGTGAATAGTATTCCTATGGGGCATATGTACATAAAGTAAGGAACACGGTAAGAGTTGTCAGCATTGCTTTGTACCAAACTTAGACCATAACTCTCAACACACAAACACTCATTTATAATACTGTTTCGCTAATTTATTATCACCACTCTAATGACTATTGCAATCTTAACACTGGACGAGATAAGCAAATGAGGGTGTTAAAAGAAAAGAGGGTTGTTTGTAAATGCGTTTTGTCATTATTACAACAAGATCAAGTGTCGTCAGTGTTTCAGATAAAAAGCCTCCTTTAAATTATGATGAAATCCACCCCCCAAAAAACCCACCGATCGTTAGCACTCGATAAATCCAACATAATATCTTTTTTAGTATCTTGTTTAAAAAAATATCTAAAATACATCAAATTAATCGCAGCCTTTCGACACCACCGATATTAGAAGGCTGGATAAGTGGATGACAATTAATTATAATATTTGACAAAAGCAACACTAATTGTCTCTCTCAGACTCGTTTGCTTGGTCCGTCATCTTGATATTTCTACATCCAGTTGTCTGGAATTATTATCGGCAGTAAGATACAGAAGCTTTGTGTAATTTTTAAATTATTTTTGAAGTTGAAATTTAATTTTATATGGGATTAATATAGAATGACAGCGGCTTATTACTATTAGCCGATAGAAATATGACCCTTTAAAATTATTCATTATTATGAAAACTAATGACAGCGGCTTATTATTGTTTGGGGAGAATTAAAATTGACCCAAACTGTGATTTGACTAAACCCTATAATTTATTTATTATTCAAAAATTATGCAAGAATATGTTAGTATTTTTTAACCCAATGTAAAAATATTTAAATAATTACACAATTTGGCTGCTTAGATTACTATTTTTAAATGGAATGACAGCGGCTTATTATTATTATCCGAAATAAATATGTTTATGCTACCAACAGGCAACAGTAAATGTAATGTCCACCTGGTTGTTAAAAATTGTATATTGTAGATGATTTCAAAAAATAGTTCATAAAAATAAATGTTTTTTATCTATTTATTGCCAACATATTCAGTTTTTTGTTTATTCCAAAGTATTGCAGGTATAGGAATGTTTAATTTAAAAAAGTCGGGGGTCCTGCCAGATCAGTCGGGGGTCCTTCTCGTTTATTGTGGGCACCAAAAGCGAGCATTCGTCCATAAAGTGTACCTAATTATCCCCGTAAAAAGGCATAGGACTCGATGCTAATAGTTATGGTTTAATAAGGCGTTCCAAATTCAAATAATGAACGGATCTTGTAATTGGACCTTGTAGATTTTATGGGAGATACGACAGAACATTGCCCACAATAACCATATAAGGCCCATTACTATTACTATTACCAACCATACCTACACTAATATATTCCCGATCTGACTATCAATTATATGTTGAGTTAAAAGCGAGGGTTATGTTTATCTTTTTTATTGGGCGATGCGAAAATAAACAAAATTCTTATGTGTGTCTTCCCATGCGGAATCTTCGAGAGCCTCTTCATTTTTTACCTGCACTTTTTACACAATACGGTATTTTAATAATTTAATTTATTTATGAATTATTAAAAATTCACTCTTTATATGAATAAATATGGCTGCTGTTAGTGGGAGACTCAGTGCTTATTTTATATTTATAATCAAGCTTAAAAAATGTTCCCTCTGGATAATATTTAGTGACTACAAACCGATTACTTGAAACAGAGAGTTATCAGTTCATTTTTTAATTATAGTAATTGCACAAAAGTGCAGATATTTGACTCTAGAGTTACGTAGCTCACTTTTTGTAAAAAAAACTCCTATTATTATACAGTGTGGAATTTAATATCAGTGAGTATAAAAAAATATTAATTAATTATATAGTCTTGTGTCTTGAAAGCATTACGGATAAAAATGTTAAAATAGGGGCTTATTATTATTAGTGTAAATAAATAAAAAATGGAAGCTTCATCACACATTTCAAGAGGCCAGATTACTAACTAAAGGCCGTAATTGTTCACACCGTAAAAGTAACATATCCAATCAATATGACTAATCACCTCTGCACGTGATATTTACTCTACAAATTCATAAAATGAACCATATTTATTCTATTCTGTAAAATAATTGCTTCAAATATTCCCTAAATCGTCAACAATAATAAATAATTCCATTTTATTGTTGAACACAAATGTCATTTTATTGATACAAACAACATAAAGCAAATTTTTATTAGATTGGAAAATAATAAAACGAACAATACATAAACCCAGTTATTTAATATCTAAACCTATTGGGTGTTTCCACTATTCTGCAGTTTAGTTTTATAACAGTTTTAGAGGCAGGTGTAAAGGTAGCTTTTTTATTGTGTCGGTTTTTTTAAGCAGTCACGCAATTCTTTGGTATAATTTTATGAGGTTTGGGTTATCTGGCATGTCATCTCGTGTATTTTAAACACAATCAAAATTATAAAAAAACAGTTGTCGTCTTTTCTTCTTGTAATATAATATAATAAATATAATTCGATATGTCAATGTTTCTCGTAGTGTGTTGTTTCTTCTCATTTAGACGGAAGGGCGTCAGAATCAGAGCGGCTCGGCAAACAATGCAACTGTTTGTTCTTTACCTGTTCTACTTCTACACATTATTATTATACCTGGTGTTGGCCATTTAAGAGTTGATTAAACGGCATACAACTCGTAGTGCTTTGTGGTGTGTTAATCGGTTTGTCTTCCCTTACAAAGAACCGTATTAGTGCACCGAAATGTATAGGAAATAATAATCACCCGTTGCGATGACATTTCTAATAATATATTATAAATAAATTGTACGCTTAAAATTCCAAGCAGCACTCAGGCATTTGCATACAACAGTAAATTTGTCTCTTCGTTATCTGCACCCGGGTACACCCAACAATTAGCGAGACTACACACTGTATCCTTCGTGCAATACTGATGATTAAATAGAATAAATATACCTTTGGTTCATTTCATGGATGTGTGAACAATAATGGCCTTTTGTGAGTTTGGTCTCGGAGAATGATTGTGACATTTACTCTACACACTCTGTATTATTTTATTTATTTATTTAGTTAAATAGTTCACTGACTTGATAATCGCCTCAGTATTTACCTTACAATACACGAAATCAGAGGAAACCTGGATCCAGATAATTGTTTTTATTAATATTTTTCCCGATCTCGTAATAATCGATCAAATCAATAAAAAAAATTTTTTTGACTTTTTGCAGGATTTGAACCCATGATTACAGTATTTGTAGCCATTACGCTGGTTATATATTTTGAGCGTTAATTTTTGAGTTAATTTTTGTCACTTTTGATAATAAATAGCTCTTTAGAAATAATAAAGAAATTTATTCGAATCTTGGTATTATTAAATGTTGGAAGTTAAAGAATAATTTTAATCGCTATGAGTCGTGCTCGTTCTGAATGTTAGCACTGTATATGCATCTGGGGTTCCTCAAGGTGCTGTATGGGGTCCTACTCTATACCTTGTATGTATCGTGATTTTCTAATGTGTAGAGTAAATCCAAACACTGAAAAACTATAATATCATACTGTCATTATATTACTTATCACAGCCGTTTATTATTCCGTAAATTATTTCAGCTCAAGGTATAGATGTACCGATATTAGTTTCTATACTCTATATTTGACTTTTTGAATACTAAAATTAGTTTCAAAGAATCTGGGATAGTGGTGTAGCGGACGACTGGGAATATGCCGGCTAGTCACTTATTGATTTTTATCATAAATTTAGGTAGTAATTGATTGTGAAAATAGTTGGTCTCCCTATTTTATAAAATTTGGTCTCGTTATCGTTCAGCGGTCACGCATGTCCTTTGTAATTCAATAGAATATTTTCATACATCGCTACTGTTTTTTTATGAATGTATTTTTTATTGTACAATATAAATAATGCGGGGGCTACTGACTAACAAAATAGTCAAGTATCCTAGTCACACGTGACCAAGCTAGCATATGTTGTGTTAGTCACCATACATTACAATACTAATTTAAACACACTCGTGACTCAATTCAATTTTGAATACCTGAATAAATTAATTATTAGCCGTGGTATTTTAAAATATGTAAAGTGAGGAATTTATATAAAGTTGTATTCTTCCTTCTCAATAATCCAAGCAAGTATTAAAATAATCGAAGAGATTAAATAATTGATTTTAAATTAGGTACATATTATTGTCTTGAGTTAGGTTAGGTTGGATTTTATACATTTTGTTAATACAATAATTGGTTAATGATTTTTTATGAAATAATAATAGGGCTGTATTTTTTTGAATTTATGTGTTGATTTAATTTTTTATAGATTATTTATTATCATTTTAATATAAATAAAATATTTTTATTAGAAAAGTGACAAAAAAAATATTAAAAATATATAAACAGTTAAAAAAATCAGTCTATAACAAGATCATTTAATCAGTCTTGTATGTATAAAATATGATATTTCTTTACAAAATGTGTGATTTAGTGTTTATTTTCTCATGCTTTGTATGGAACAAGTCAACCTTTTTTATTACACAGTATAAAATACATTTTATTAACATATTTATTAAAAGGAGGGTTGGTTATTTTAACACCCGCAGTGCTTTATCCATCACAAGCCGATGTTTATATATTATTTTTTTAATTCAAGTTAATATGATTCCCTTGCCGATTTCGATGGTAATGTATATTGAACGTAGTGTAAATAGTAAAGTATTTTATTCTGGTTATAAAGTATAATGTGAATTCCACAAACATCGTTATAGAAGTCGTAGTAGACATGGTCGTAATAAAATATTACCCTAATGAAAAAAAGTGTCCCTTTATGACTAAATCTCGGCTTGTATTAAACAGAATCTCTCAATACTTATTGGGTTTTTATATTAAAATATTATTTAAATAAATTAATGTATTTATTGGTCGTTTATTTTAGATGAAAGTATTTTATTTATGTACATTTCAAGCATGTTTGTATATCAAAAATTACAGCCAAAAAATTGATTGTCTACAAAACCTTGTCATAACAGTAGCTTTAATGATTTAGAATTAAAATTAAAAAAAATCTAACCTATCACAAGCCTTTATTTTTGAAAAAGAGTGATTAATTAAATTTACCTAACCCAACATTATCTTATAATTGAAATTAACTTAAAAACTACGGTAACTTAAACCAAAATTTGTTTAACCCATCATAAGTTGAATTGTGAAAAAAAACCTAACTTGGATAGTATTATTTTTTTCAATAAAAATGGTGCAATTTTATTCCTTTAAGTATTGAAATTAGACTTAGGTTATATTTTTTAATGTTGTTGTAAAATACACCTAACCTTACTAAAGACACATTTATATTAGATTTTGTTTAAATATTAAAATAAAGCTTAGATTATGTTAAAAATTTGAATGTTGTAAAATAGACCTAACCAAACTGAAGACACATTTATATTAGATTTTGTTAAAATATTGAAATAAAGCTTAGGTTAGGTAAAAAAATATAATGTTGTTGTAAATTAGACCAAACCCAAATAAAGACGATTTTTTCTTAATTTTTTAATCGTAATTAAATAATTATTTTTAATTGAAACTGTTCAAGTATGCTTGAATATATTAAATATAAGACAATAATAATTCCGTGTTAGTTTTCTGGTAATAAACCTGCGAGTAATGTCTTCATTTTATTCCCTCCTCTCATCTCACATATAACATTAATTTATTCATTGTTTTTTTTTTCGTCGTTTACTAAACAGGCGTACCTTTTTTAATTTTTATTTTAAATATACAGGTGTATAGACTTTTATTCAAAGACAAAATGTAATCGCAATGAAGTATTTGTGACTGGTTGATTTGGTCTTAATGCACCTGCTCCTCATTTCCTGTGGTCTCCTGGTGGGTCTACCTTCACTACTTTGACCTGGACTTCTTGTCTGTTATTTGAGTCTAGTCACCACACAAAAAGACACAATCAGTATACAACCACATACTTATAATAAAATAACAATTTGCATGGATATTACTGGAGGATAAAAATAAAAATTCGTTTTTTTTCGAAGGGAGGTGTAGCAAAAAAGTATTGAAGCTATAGGTTACCTGAGTCTATTTAATTAAATATTATGGTTAGTTTGTAGTAACTACATTTAATTTAATACATTATAAATTGTCACCTTTCCACACACACACACTGACGAAACCATGAAATTTATAAAAAAATATGTATGTATTTAAAAAAATGATTTAGTTTAAAAGCATCCTTATGAGTGAGTTCTCTCGTTTTGATTGTAATTTGATGAAAAATTATTTTAGGGTATATAAATATACGAAACTTTACCTAACCTAACTCAATGCATATTCTAAACAACTAATTAAAATTATATCCTAGAAATGTATAATTTCGATTTATATATAAAACATAAGAATTATAAATTACGGAAGGAAAATATTTTTTAAAGTTTAAATAAACGTATCTTAAATCTTACTCGTAATACAATGAAATAAAATTTATTATATTCAGTTTCGTATTTTTTACTTGTTTAATTATTAACCAATCGTTGTTTTAAACGTGTGAAAAAAAATTATATCCTTATTTAGTAACCAGATTAGAGATCAATAATATCTGGTGATGGGTTTTTATTTTTTTAACATACTTTTTATTATTTAATATTTACTCGGTACACCTAATCTAAGTAAGTGTACAATTTATTAAATATTATACTAATACATTGATGCGTCTGTTAGTTTTTTTTGTAAAATATGTATAAAAATTGATCGTATTTTAAGATTGATGGCAACCCTGTGAAGGAGGCTTAATGGCGTCCTCGGCTATCTTTGGGGTTCCTTTTGTAGGATATTTAATTTATTTAATCGTTCACAGTCGCGCCTCCGATGATGTGTTAGTTGGGGACACTTATCTTATCGTGTATTCTACAGTTATAATAATAATATAATTTGTTGCTTATGGAATGATTAAGGGGTCAAGATGGAAAGAAAGGCCTCAAGTACTGTAGAAAGGGCGGATCACGTCCTCTGTGATATATGATCCCCTTGCTGATACTTGACACCACACACTGCACACTATTATATCGGATTTATTACCAAAAATATATATATAATAATAAAGATCACTGTTTTCATAATTAATTAAAATAGTAATAAATTCTGTTAAACACGGGATCTTTCAAATCTGGGTTAATATAACTGTTACGAATATAGTGGGATTTGAACACAACATACACATAATTGGTATTGATCGAATGTGTTTTTAAAATAATATTTAAATTAATTATGTATACAGGTTATCTTTGGGGGAATCCATTACAACTAATATTTGAATTATAATAAAATATTTTTTCTGGTTTATAGGGGCGTTTTTTAGAGACAAGACAATTATAATAATAATAAAGGTTTAAAACAAAAATGAAAAGTATATAAAAATAAAATATAGTAAGGTTTATGAAGCAATAATTTATATGTTTACTATATAAGGTCGCTCCAAAACATGCCCTGTAATATAGGTGGCAGAATTGGTGGAAAAGATATCACCTAATATCTTTTTTTTATTAACCCAATTTTACAATTTTTAATTTTTTGATAATTATCACCGTCTTAATAATATAAAATATTTATTGTTGTATTCAATGGTCATCATTACTTTGAACGAGTTAAACATAGTAATAGTAATAAGTATATGTTACATAATCCGTAGTTAAAGAATGGATAATCCAGAAACTACAAACAAACTACAAACAAAATTAAAATCATACATAACAAACCGAATTTTTTTTACAAATCTGAATTCTAAAAAAACGACTTATTCAATTAAATCTGTAAAATTTTATTCTATTTAGAAGACAATATTTAACAAAGTATGATATATTTTAGTATATTCTTGTGTTATTTCTATAGCATTGTATGATGGGCGGGGAAATATACCTGTATACACCTGAGGCGCTAGTTTTGTATTTTGCAGACCAGCTTTATGTCTTGTACCGCCCATATAATAAATAAATATATAAATCGTGAGAATATTAAATAATTAAAAAAATATAATGATAATTAATTGGATTATTTGAGTATGGCATTGCACCATGGATCGTAACTGGTGTGTGTGATTTTTTTACATTTAAATGCTAATGTATTATTTGTTTTTATTTAAAAAAATTGCGTATTTTGATTCCAATGTTATTATTACTGTTATAATCAGATAGTGAAGAAGTATACAATTTATTGATAAAATAAATGAGCGGGCAAATCAGTGCCTTTGGGCAGGTGCAATAATACAATATAAGAGCAGGTGTATTCTAACAACCGAGCCACTTTTATTAATACCACGCCATTGTTAATAAACCTGTTTATTTGATTATACATAATATTTGTATCGACATCTATCGTCCGTGTGCCGAGGCTTTATATTATTTATTTAATTTATAAATATTGGAAATGATAGTAGAATAAAGGCAGAATGGCTTTGTTTAGTCATATAAAAGAACATGGCCAACAAATGTATACGGTTAATTCGCCTGTTGTTGTCCACGCTGCTGAAACTGAAACACCCCATACACATTTTTCAGGGGTGCTCAACTGTTCAAATATTATCTTAAAATTTAATCCGGATTTATATTTAATACGGGTATTAGCTAAATATTATCATCGATCGGATTTATTTTATCTTGACTATATTTTAAGATTTTTATACACATACAATTTCCGGGATAACCATTCATCCAGGATATAGGACAGTTATTCTAATTTCGGGAGGATACTTTGGCAAGCCTAGTTTCAATAGCTTATTAGCAGATGTAGGGGGCGGAAGAGCAAAAGTCCAAATTAAATTAATTAATTAAATTGGTTTAATTTGGTTGTACATTTGAGGCTGAGTAACATTGATTAAAACATAAACTCGGTTTTTGCACTTCCGTACTATAATTCTGCTTATTATTATATTTTAATACAGAGTGTACTTAAAGTAATTGAGATTTTTTTAAGGGGAGATAAATAAATTAAATAAAAATATTTTTTAACCTATTTATTAAAAAAAATATATTTACAGTATCGTAAGGTCGCGTTCAATTTAATAGTATAAAATAAGAGTGTGTTAGTGAGTCGACGTGGACGAATAGATTAGAGCTTGCTATTTTTGGTCTACACGCACACGCACCGCACGCACACACTCGCATTACAGTATTATACTGAATACGGCTGAAAGTATTTTTTTTGTTATTACATATACAATTTCGTACCTCTCCTCAAAATATTGTCAATTATTATGTAAAAATCCTCTAGGTAATATAATAATAATTATTACAAATTTATTATGCTTTTAAATAATATTTTATATATTTTTTTTAAATAAATTAAATTGTTGTGAATGCCTGAAAAGTCTGCAGTTGTATTCAGTGGTTCGAAAAAACGCAGTGGTAATCCGCAAACAGAGCAATTTTAAAAGGTTCTATCAAATCCAATTTTGAATATTTCGTAATAATTTAATTACTTAATGTAAGCAGAGGAGTTGTTTGTTTTTATATTTATAAGAATTAATGCTGCTTGACCGGCCATTCTTACAAAAAAAAATAGCTTTAGGCCTCTACTCGGTTTTTGCTCGTTGTCTGAAGTCTTTGGCTTTGTGTTATAAAAAAAAAGTATATACTTCAGTCGACAAAAACAAAGTCTGTTCCTTACTATTATATCCTATATATTATAAATAAAATTTTATATGTGTATGTGGGTTCAGTTAATGATTATTAAATGGCGAGGTTTGCATTCCACAATTATTTATACATTATTATTCCCCATATTTTATTTGCATATTTTAAATTTACGACGGATTTGAATTACCGTACTTTGATAAAAGATTGTCTTGCGAAAAAATCAAATTTATATAAAATATGCTCACTTCTTCATGTTATGTACATTTTTATTGGGAAATTTATGGGATGGGAAAATTACCCGCTTTTATTGTTAAATAAATCACCATTTTAAAAATGGATGAAGTGATTGTTTTGTACGGTAATTAAAATTAGGCAAAAACTTGCACATGATTGTGAAAAATATATATTTTTTATTTTAATTATTTTATTTGCTCTTTGAAACACTTAAAATTATTTTATAATCATAATAATTTTATTAAAATGGTAAGCAAATTATGCCATTGTGTCTATTTATATAATACATAGTGTTTCCATTTATTAGGCTTAGAATAAATAAAACGACATTTTAAAAATAAACATAATGGTCTTAATAAAAAAGGTTCTTGAGATTTACATAATTCAAATAAAATTATGATTTATACAAGAATACGTTAAATTAAATAAATAATCAATTTACAGTTCCAACATTTTCTTAGATTATGCATTAAATTACTCGATATATGACTCATTTTCATTATATATAAATCATTGATAATATAATAAATTGAAAACCGATGCAAATCCTAATAATTGTAGTGTGGAATTTAATAGAAGACCACAGACATTGGTCAAAATAGATATATTTCCATAAATCACGCACCGTTTACCCGAACACAATACAATATTTTATTAAATAAATTAAATTATATTTCACGTATCGAATCAGCGCTTTTTAATATGTATTCATGTACAACCTTTGTCAACTGTTTTTATTTATTTCTTATTGTATAAATTAAGGTCGCCTGAAATAAAAGATCCGATAATCATAATTTGAGTTTAATAAATCGTATGAATTTGACCCGTTCAGGAATATAGTATTTAATAGAAAGTGTTGAGCTGAGTTAATATAGGTGATCATTTAGTGTCAAAACACGTGGCTTCTGAAAGTAACATCAATCAAAAGCTAATGCTTTTAACGACATGTGTTCAGGACCTGAAAAAATGACCATCTTCATCAGCCATATATTATTACACCACCGTTGTATCGTCGGCTTCGGCTTCCTTTAATGGGTACTTTTTTACACCATTAAAAAAAATATTTAAAAAAATTAATTATTTTTAATATGGTTAAAATAAGTGGTTTTTTTAATATTATTTTATTTTTAAAATTAAATTAATTTATCGCTTGTATCATATCATATGACAGGAAATGGGAGGAGTGTGAACATCTACACAAATACGTCTCATTAATACAAGAACGACACAAATTGAATATGTAAAGGAGAAAAGTAGTTAAGAAATATGAGTTTTATGAATTATCATTTATCACCCGTTGACAGTTCGCTGCGAAAGGATTTCGCATTATGTTTAAACCGGGCCTTTAGAATATTTTTTTCAAAAGTAGTCTTTTTACAATTTTTTTTAGTGAAATAGGATGCGTCGTTTTTATCACATTCAGTAGAATTAATAAAACACAGAATAAATTGTATAGATAACAATAACGTTTTTCTATTGCTGTTTTTTTCAGGCCTAGTACAAACTTTCAAAATCAATGAAATTATTCTGTTTTTCTCGTATTTAAGGGGATTTTCATATTATTAATATATTTTTATAGTGACAGAAAAGATTTGTTTCAATTTGGTTATTACATTTTTTGATAATTATAGCTGTCATTACCACGAACAATTAATTTAAATATACCAATAATATATAAAAATGATTACTCTGATTTCCTTGATTTTAATGTGAACATTAAGTCTATGGGTCGTATACTTAAAATAATAAATAAATAAAATCTCCCTGGAACTTCACATATTTTTTAATTAAGGATAATAATAAAATTAATTTATATTCACAGTCAGTGTGCAAAATGATTAATAAATATTTGTTGAAATAATTCCATTGCGGTCTCTCCTTAATCCCAATTTAAGAACGCAAATTACACAAACCGAATATTGCAAAAAGCGGTGTTTTAATGTTGAAAATCGTAACGATAATAATTTTGTACAAATTAATAAAGCAAACAGAGTTTTCCGCAATATCAGCAAACACAATAAATAGCAGCATTTGCGGTCACTAAAATGCATTGTGTATTCACCTGTGCCTTTTTACAATTAAACTCGAAATGAATGAATTGTAAACAATGTGTGTTTGTTTAAAATATATAATTTAGAAGAACGATTGTAAAGCATTCAAATATAAATTATATCCAGCTGTCGCACTGTGACTTTCTTCAAGCGTAAAGCTGTTATTTTACAATTTCCACTTTTGCAAACATAACCTTAACTTTAATTTCACTTTCAGCTTCTCTCGCAATTATATTATTTAGATCAGTGTTTAAAATATATATGTATATATGATATTATTCGGTACATTGGCCATGTTTTGTAATGCTTTGCTGAAGGAATCTCCTGAAAATTGTACTTGCAACATATTTCATGCACTCTTTTCTCCCGTCTAGTGCAT
The DNA here is from genome assembly GCA_022606485.1 of Agraylea sexmaculata. Lineage (NCBI taxonomy): Eukaryota > Metazoa > Arthropoda > Insecta > Trichoptera > Hydroptilidae > Agraylea > Agraylea sexmaculata. The sequence continues at coordinate 370,494 of JAGTTH010003832.1, read as the reverse complement.
TAACACAATTTTCAGTGATTTATGCAACTATTAATATTAAAATATCATGTTTTACCCCATTCTCAAGTCCAATTTTTATTATTTGTAGAAAGTTAATAATTATAGAAAGATGCAGGTAGTGTCATTTTATTAAATTTAAATGAAACAATATAATATTCCATTTTACACTAAAATATACAATTACCTAATTTTCATATGAAATTAAATAAATACCACATCTCTGTTTAGATTATAAATTATAAATAAATTTAATTTATATATATTTCTTCCTGAAATGGTCAGAAAATTTAATTTAATCGAAAAATGTACGTAATCGAACCTATTTTTTCACCACACATCTCTTTTTGTTCATAGTGTAAAGATGGTATATCGATTATTTTTTTAGTAAATTTTTTTCAAAGTACATTTAATATATAATAAAACAATGTAATTTTCACAAAAAAATATATTTAATAAGCCTAAAAATCTGTCAGTTGCTCACAGTATTTGACCTTAAATTTTTTTTATTTAATTATTTACCTAATTAAATAATAATAAAATCCAAGCTCTTCAATTTCCGAATAATAAAATTTTCGGAAAATGCTTTTAAATTGAAAAATGACTCAATTGAATTGAATTTAATTTCAGATAACTCGTTAGCTTAGTGGTAGAGTAATCAGAATAAATGAGTTCGAGTCCTGCACCAGGTGATTCGTTAATTTTTTTTTTATTGAAATACATTCTTCATTTCGATTTATTAGTACGGAGATATACATATGTAATATATTAATGTTTTAGAAACGTAAAAGCGGTCATCAATGATAGCTTAACGCCCTGTAAAGAACTTCTCTCGTTAGTCTCTTTGTTTGTCGTAGAGCCTCCGTAATAGTCTAGTTTTATATATATATATATATATAAAACTAGAATAATATATAATAATAGAAGAGAAGTAGAGCATATTTAATAGCGTCATCATTAGTTCAGTGAGTCGTTGCAAAACTCTTGTCGATACGACGATCAAAACTTTTTCCTTTCCAATTATTTGCTTTGAATTCCAACTATGTATATGAAATATTAAAAAAATAATTAAGTCACTATATGATTTTTCTAATTTAATTGTGGCCAGCATGTTGATGTAGCCATTCAGGAAGAAATGAGGCAGACCACAAATGAAAGAATCCCCAACTTCATAGCTTCACTCCACTTCACCACACAACTTTTCAAACAAACTCACTTGAAAAACTTCCATTCAATTTAGCGATATGAAAATCTATTGAAATGCTCCAACTGTTCTTCGCTATACACTCAGCCGAAGCCACTTCTATTTTTTCAGCATTCGTGTAGTAATTCATTGAAAATTATGATTCATTATACTATAATCTAAGCTTTCAAGAGTTGAATTATTTCGATATAAACTAACCCAAGAAAACATCTTAATCTATTTTTTAGGAATTAAGTTACATATTTATAAATCATTTAATTATTTTACAAATATCGATTGGTAAAAAGACAGATGTCGGTCTATATTAATTTCACATAATCAGCAGTTGAAAGCTCACCAAAACCAATTTATACCAGAAATATTTTCAAAATTATAACAATTGAATGAATTCACAAATACAATATGTACAAATTAATTTGTATATTAACAAAAAATGCGGTATTTAAAAAATATAAATGGATATCGAAATGGTGGAAAATTATCGGTAATATTAAAAATTATATAATAGGTAAGCTTTAAAAATATTATATATTTATTGGGAAACATACAATTTTTCATTAAAGAATTTTTCTTATATTGAGTGATCAGTTGCGTGTATACCACCGTTGAGTAAAGACGTATAGTAAAGTGCTCCCGCATGGTGTCGCAAGTTCGAAAGTGACGAGTGCACAAGTGACACAACCACCAAACCGGTCTTGCTCCGATTTCTCCTGTCCGGTATCATACTGTTCACTTATATTACACTGTAATTTCTCCACACTATATACAAGACAATGGAACTGGATCATCAATGTCCTGTTGCCGCATCGACTACAAATACGCTAGATTCTTGGATCAAAGCCCCGACAAAAACAAAGAGAATATCCAGTCCGGAGAATGCCAGTAAAGCCAAACAGGCATGCCCAAATAAGAACTGGCTTGCTGTGCCAACAGCAAATCGCTTTCAACAATTAGAAGACAAACAAGAGGAGCAGGCGATTGGCAAAAATACGCCAAAGCCACCACCTATATTTGTGCACGCAGTAGAGAATATAAAACCACTGACAGACTTCTTAGAGCAAGTAGCTCAAGGAGCATACTACATTAAACAGCTGGGTAAAACCCAAGTAAAAATACAGATCACTAAGTCTGAAAAATATATACCTGTAATCACAGGTTTAAAAAATAGAGATACCGAGTTTCATTCGTATCAGACGAAAGAAAGCCGATCATATAAGGCTATAATAAAAAACCTTCACCACACGGCAGATATCGCCGAAATAAGCGAAGAGCTCGCAAGCCACGGCCATGATGTTATCAGAATAACAAACATGTTGCAAAAAACAAACAAAACCCCACTGCCTATGTTTCTTTGCGAATTGAGACAAAAAGAGAACAACAAAGAAATTTTCAAAATTGACACCATACTTAGGTGTAAAGTCGTAATCGAGCCACCAAGACCTCAAAAAGAGGTCATACAATGTAAAAAGTGTCAAAGATACGGACACACCGCGAAATATTGCAACAGGACTCCGCGTTGCGTAAAGTGCGCAGGTGAGCACGCAACAACTGATTGCAACAGAACAACAAGAGACAACAATGTGAAGTGTGTCAACTGCAACGGGAATCACCCGGCAAATTACAAAGGTTGCGAAACACGCAAAAAGGTACAAACAAGCCAATTCCCCGTATTAAGAAAGAAAATAATTTCAAAACAGACAAACAACTTGACTAACACTACAACTTTCAAAACCAATGACATGCCAAAGTCGTATTCTCAAGCCACCAAAAATATCGAGCCAACTCCCGAAAAACCACAAGACAATATTATAAATAATTTAATAATTAAAATGGACAAACTCATTGAACTTGTCATGAAAACCATGGACAACATGACACAGATCATGGCAGCTCTTGTCCTAAATAAAAAATGATTCCATTATTAAAAATATGTCTTTGGAACGCCAACGGTCTTGGACAACATAGCCAAGAAATAAAATTATTTTTAAAAGAAAAAAACATTGACATAATGCTTATATCGGAAACACACTTTACCGAAAAAAGCTACATAAAAATTCCCATGTATACTATATATACGACGAATCACCCCGATGGAACTGCGCATGGCGGAACAGCGGTGATAATTAAAAACACTGTGAAACATCATCTCACTGAAAAATATGATCGAGACTTTCTCCAAGCAACCACAATTGCTGTCGGAGATACAAATAATTATGTATATATATCGGCTATTTACTGCCCACCCAAACACTCGATTAAACGAGAACATTTTGACGATTACTTCAGAACACTTGAAGCGGATAAATTCATCGCAGGTGGGGACTTCAATGCCAAACACCAACAATGGGGGTCTAGACTGGCCACACCCAGGGGGAGAGAACTGTATAAAAGTATGGCAAACAACAAGTTGACTCATCTATCGACTGGTGAACCAACATATTGGCCTACAGATAGAAGAAAAACACCGGACCTCATAGACTTCTGCGTAGTGAAAGGAATTCCAATCGAAAGACTGAGCGCAGAATCTTGCCTCGATCTGTCATCAGATCACTCACCTGTTATTATTAAATACAGCTTGCTACAACCAATTATCAAACCCAGTAAATTTACACTCGGTAACCGTCACACAGATTGGGAATATTTTAGACATATCTTAAATGAAAATTTGAAATGTGATATACCATTGAAAACAGAAGACCAACTTAACACCGCAGTTATTCACTTTCAAAATCAAATTCATTCCGCAGTGAAAAAGCCACGCCCAATATGTCAAAAAAACCACACTCAACAGATGATTTTCCCCGCTGGATTCAGGAAAAAATACATGAAAAAAGACGCATTCGTAAAGAATGGCAAAATACTCGAAGCAAGGAACTCAAGAGAAAACTGAACGAAGCAATAAGAGATATTAAAAATATCCTATGTGAATGGAAAAATAAAGGGATTCAATCCTATCTGGAAGGTCTTACAGCAACCGACGCTACAGATTATTCTCTATGGAAAGCTACAAAAAAACTAAAACGGCCCCAAATATCCATACCGCCCATCAAAACGGCTGACGATAAATGGGCAAAAACTACCAGAGAGAAATCAAACGAGTTTGCGAAACATCTCAAGGAAGTATTTACACCAGCGGAAAGGATGTGTTCCCCTGAAGAAGAAAGTCACATTCATAATTTATTAGATAGTACGGAACATAAAGAAAACTATTATGTCAAAATTGGACTTCAATGCGTCAAGCATGTTATAAAATATGAAGTACGCGCAAAAAAGCGCCAGGACATGACATGATTACCGGGAAGATAATCAAAGAATTGCCAGATATCGGATTAAGATTTCTAACCATAATATTTAACGCGATACTTAGAATGGGTAGCTTCCCTAGACAGTGGAAAATAGCAGAAATTATTATGCTACCTAAACCAGGTAAACCACCCGAAGAAGTCACTTCATATCGACCGATAAGCCTCCTGCCAATATTTTCCAAAATATTTGAAAAAATTCTACTGCGCAACATGAAACCAATACTTTTTCAAGAACACATGATCCCTGATCATCAATTCGGTTTCAGAGAAGCGCACTCGACAATTGAACAAGTTCATCGAGTTGTGACGATCATAGATCGCTCCATACAAGAAAAAAACTACTGTTCAGCAGCATTCTTAGATATCAGTCAAGCTTTTGACAAAGTCTGGCACCCAGGCCTGCTTTATAAAATCAAAGGAAAACTGCCCAAAAACATGTATGATATTATCAAATCGTACTTGACCGATAGACAGTTTTTTGTTAAATATGACAACGAAACTTCAAATCTTAATACCATAAGATCTGGAGTACCGCAAGGGAGTGTACTAGGTCCTGTACTGTATCTAATATATACAAACGATCTCCCAAAAACCGACAACACAACACTGGCTACATACGCTGACGATACCGTCATACTCGCTTCGGACAAAGATCCAACAGCTGCCTCACAATTCCTCCAGAAACACCTTGACGCAATACAGAAATGGCTTGAAGTATGGAGAATTAAAGTAAATCAAACCAAATCGACACACGTGACATTCACAAACAAAAAACAGACATGTCCACCAGTGAAAATTGGTGGGAAAAATATTCCACAAGAAGACTCGGCTAAATACCTCGGTATACACCTTGACAGAAGCCTAACATGGCAAAAACACATTAAGACAAAGAGACTTCAAATGGAACATAAAAAAAGACAAATGTACTGGTTGATTGGCAGACATTCCCAACTCACACTTACAAACAAGCTATTGCTGTATAAAGCAATAATTAAACCCATTTGGACATATGGATGTCAACTGTGGGGGACAGCTAAGGATACTCATATCAGCAGTATCGACAGGTTACAAAACAAGACCCTGAGAGCAATTTTAAATGCTCCATGGTATGTACCCAACTGGGTCCTATTACAGGACTCTAAAACAATGACAGTACGCGAAGAATTGAAAAAATTCAGCGAAACGTACCAAAGTAGATTAAAAAGTCACCCGAACGTACTAGCGAGGGACTTATTGACCGTAGACTACGCAAGACGTCTACAAAAATACAGACAACTTGACTTGCCAGCAAGATTCAAGGACTGACAATGGTGTTTACTTGATAAAACAAGTATGAACACTTGAACACTTATAACCTAAACACAACGCCGGGATTGAGTCGTCACTGGACAACCAACCCTCAAGACAATGTGACAACAGACGACGAGTAAGATGTCTTTAGACAGGGTACTCAAAAATATAAATCAAAAAAAAAAAAAAAAAAAAAAAAAAAAAAATATTGAGTGATGTTTACACAATTTTCTATTTAGATGATGCAAGTGGTCAATTAAATAATTTTTTATACCTTTTTTAAAAAATATATACCATACATTGTAAACAATATGCTCACTTGATAATGTTACGTACATTTATTTTTATTTACGCAAAAATCAAAATTTGATTGTAAAATTGGCCACTTTAAATGTTAAGTAAAAAATTAAAAAAATTGATAAATTGATTATTTTGTTATATACGGTAATTATAATTTATGGGGAAGAGTCAGGTAGTTTCGGACAATTAATTTGCTTGCTTAACTATTTATTTCTAAATATATTTCATGTGTCATTTCTCAATTGAGGCGTTCAGTTCCATAACTACAAACTCAATATTGATCTGTTTAGAGTAAAGCAAATTTAAACAAGTATTTTTGCTATCATGAACTTCTTCTTCCATACATTATTAATAAATAAACATTGTTTATGCATGAAAATAAATCATTGTGTTTAATATGCGTGCGATTTTAAAGCTCCTTTTTATAAAATAAAAAAATCTGTAGGTACACAATAATTTTCACCATCATTTTGAGTTAACGAAGGAACTGAACGCCTCAGTTAAATAATCTTGTTAGTTACTATTAATGACGTTTAAATTAATTTCACTCAATTAGCATAACGAGAATAAGACCTTGATAGTGCTTGAAACAACCATTTCCATATCTGTATTTTCTTTTTCAATTATAAAATGTATATTTTAAAAGTTTGAATGGGTCATAAATCGCGTCGGAACAAAGAAGACAATGGTTTGGTAGAAGTATGGCGAATAATACAGTAATGAGCAAAATATATTCCACGCATTTAAAAGTCAAGTGAGCTTAGCATTTTAACATTGTTAAAACCCGCATTTAGACAATGTAATACAATATAATTCATTATACACAAATATTGTGTGAGTGCAAGAATTAAAATATTTGACTAAACTATCGAAATACGCTGTTACTTCAGCTTTGCTCTTATGTTACATGTTGATTTATTGGTTCAGTTAAATATTGTTGGATTAACTTAAACTTGTGTCCCGGAACATATCTTCAAGATATCTACGACTTTATTAAATTGCAGCAAAACTTTTAAATCAAAAATAAATTACTACGCCAACTCATAAAGTTAATAGATTATAATATTTTTTAACATCTCACATTGTATATATATTATAAGACTGTTTTGTTTTTGTTAAATTCTATATATTTAGTTTTTAGTCATTAATTATGTCACAAGTGTGTTTTTGTAACAATTTATTATAAATTTTATTTTATTATTTATTACCTCTACAAGTGGGTTTTTTGTATTTTTTCCAATAAATTATCTGATGATGTATTAATTATTTTAATTACTAATTTATTGTACTCCGTATTAAAATAAGTAAGAGACTTAGTCTATAAACGATATATGTAAATTATATTTAATACAGAAATTGTATAATAAAATAAAAAGATAATGATCATCGCATTTAAATAAAAAGTAAAAAAAACCATTTCTAATTTGGCCATCCAAATTAAATATTCTATCAGAACAATTATTGTAAATTATACAGGTTGGACTTGTATGGTATTATAAATTTAAGCGAAAAATTATAATAAATATTTTTTATTAATAATTAAAAATATAAATTTAATTTAGCGATAACTTACCACACTCTAAAATATTCTCAGTTAATTTTATTTTAAGTAAACTTGTCCGGCTTCAGGCTAACTAAGATCACATAAAAAATCACTTATAATAATATTATTATAACAATATGTAAAGATTCATTGGGGCACAAATATTACAGTGTATGGTATTTATTTTATGATGTAATTGTTGTGGGTTGTAAAAAGGTTAACTCTGGTGGGAATGGCTTTTAAGGCCGGCCATGAATCACTTGCGACACTTTGCTATAAAATACCCCCAAAAAACAATGAAAAACACCCTTAATACTATTACTTAATTATATCTCTAATTAACATTATATTGTACGAGGAATTTGTGAAAAGTGTGCTTATTTATCAGGGTTGAGAGATGTATTGTTTTTGTGGTAAAAAGTGTAGTGTATAAATCAGGTTTAGCGTTGTGAGAGATAAGGTGAGATTTAGTACAACGTAGGATGACTTTATAATTGAAGCGATGGATTGATGTGTCGCCAACCACATTGAAATATCCTATCACATTTATTTTATTCTACGCCACTGCTAAATCTTTGACAATTCTTCACCGCTTGTATTCTACATTATTTATTGAGCTTTGAAGCTGCTACGGTCTTTAAGCCTTTTTGAGAGGGTTTTTTTATACACAACAACGTGATAATTATCTGTCGGTGATCTTAACTATTACTAGTTACACAGCTCACCGACAGAGCGGCTCTGCCCGACTTAATAATCGCCTCAGTATTTACCTTACAATCCAGGAAATCAGAGTAAACCTGGATCAAGACGATCGATCGGGATTTTATTAATATTATTCCCGATCTCCCAGTCGTAATAACCGATCAAATCAATTTAAAATTCTTGACTTGAGTGGGATTCGAACCTATGACCACAGTATTAGTAGCCACGCGTCTTATCCCATGAGCTATCACGCTGGTTATTGGTGGTTGTGTTGGACTAATATTTTCTGCGGAAGCAAAATAATTAAAAAAATTATTTCGGATTAATTTGAACAGACTACGTCTTATTATTATTAGAGACTGATAGGTGAGTTTAACTGTCAAATTAGTTAATTTATTTATCATTAAAAATTAAGGGTAAAAGATATTTTTTCTGCTGATATATCTAAAAAAATCTTAAATAGTTTGAAACTTACACATTTTTTGTTTAAATACATACTTTGGCTGTAAGACTTTTGAAGTCATGTCCCATCGAAATGTTTACACCAATTGGAAATTATTAAATAACTAATTGTGAAAATAATAATTAACAATTTAAGATCCTACCTTCTTTCAAATATTCTTACTGATTGAAATTACAGCTGTGTAATTTTAAACTTATTAGTGTCTCTTTAAGAGATTATATTTTATGATAATAATATTATTTTTGCATTTTTAAAACCTCTGTATTAATAAGTTTTCGCTGGTTCTCAGAATGTTCGATTAATATAATTTATATATTGATATATTCTATTTTAAACGACAATTTATTAAAAATATTTCGATAATAATATTTTAATATAAATTGTTTTTCTCTGAAAGGGCACATTTTCAATTATGCCACATTCAAATACATTTTTTTCAGTCACGGCTGATTGTAATGAAATATTTCATGCTTTGTTTTTAAACAACTTCAAAGGAAGATTGTTTAGGTCGAATGAATTTGGATTTTTGTGGGCTATTTTAGTACATAAAAGAGAGTTACTTGAGCATCTCATCTTTCCCCGTTTCTTTGTTATATACTTGTTGTTTATAGGATGATACTTACTTGTGTTGAAAAATGTTCATAATAGAAAAGTTTTTATTGGTGTTGAACAGTAAAAGATGATAGCAACTTCGGCCACATAAAGTAGATAACACTTTTTAAAGTTATTTCCCCTTTTGAATTTTCATAAAATATTTGCCGTCCACTCTAAATAATCAACGATTTCATAATAATAATCGATACTGTACGACCAATGAGCTTGTTTATTATTATAAGAGCTGCCAATAATACTTCTGCTTCTTCTACGACTCGTACTGTGTTTCTAATAAAATTCACATAATAAGGTAAGGTGCGTCAATAAAGGTTGCCTGATATATTTAACGACAAATGTAAATATGTAAGCTATTTAGATGGTCTCTATCTCAAGAATCGGATTTTAGAGACTACAGTGTTGCAGGTGGCCACAGCCCGAGTATGTGTGAAGTATATGTATAATAAGTGCATTTAGTAGTGCCGGCCATGTTCCAATGTATGGAAAAATGACAAATAATATGTCAACGTGAAATTTTTTTTAAATTATTTAATCATTTCGGATGTTTTTATAAGAAAAATCTTAGCTCTCGAGTGTCGGATTATCAAACGTGTGGGATTTTAAGGACTACAGTATTGCAGGTGGTCACAGCCCGTATGATAATTAAAAAAAATAATAACGGAAACCTAATTTTAACATCATAAATATTATTTATAAAATCAAATAAAGAATTTTAAGCAAAAAAAGTATATAATAATAAATGTTTACATGGATTCCAAAAAGGCGAGTGTCAGATAATCGATTATGTATGATATTTTAGGGATTACCGTGTTGCAGGTGGCCACAGCCCGCTTACGTGTTAAGTATATGTAAAATATGCGCATGTATAATAACTTTAAATAAATAGAAATAGGTATATAAAATTGTAAAGCCTGTGTTGTTTATTGCAGAGAGGCACTCGTATAACATAATGAACAGAAAAGAGTGGTTCGCCTTTAAGAGGTGTTTCATTTAAACTTTGTAATTGGCTTCGCAAAAAGCTCACTTTCTTTCACTAATCAAAAACTTTTTCAAACATTGTATTATCCTCGTGGACTGGATGACCCGATGGTGTACTTTATAAATATATTATGTGTAATAATATATAAAGAGTGTGTGTGCCTTGAAGAACATTTTTCCCAACACAGGAGTGCCATACAAAGCGACCACAGCAAAGTTCCGGGAAACTTTGGAAGTTCCAAAAACCACAGCGAGTTAAGAGATAGATAGAAGGGAAGCCTCTACAAGCCCCTTTAACCCCTCAAACTAACACTGTAAAACATCATATCTCGCTTATATACTATTTTTAATTATATACAAACAAAACACACCCTAAATACACAAAAAAAAACATATAAAGTTTTTTAGACACAACAACGTGTCTATCGGTGATCTTAACTATTACTAGTTACACAGGTTACCGACTTAATAATCAGTATTTACCTTACAATACAGGAAATCTGAGTAAACCTGGATCAAGACGATCGATGGGGATTTAGTTGTTACAACGTGTTGTTGCAACGGATTAAATCATTTTTACTTGAGCGGGATTTGAACCCATGACCACAATATTTGTAGCCATGCCGCTCATTCCCTGAGCTGGTATTGAATAAATAATATTGTATGTTCCTAACTGTCCTGTAAATCAGAGTAAACCTCGATGAAGACGATCGATCGGGATTTTATTAATATTATTGATGACCACAAATTTTTTCATCAATAAGATTAATATAGATCCATATTTTTTATAATATAGATATATGTTTTTTGAAATGTGGAATTATATAAATACTAGTGTATTTCAAACTTGTTTGATGCATCTTTTAATTATAAAAATGTTATTGTTAGAATGTTTATGTTAATATTTATATTTTTATTTATTTTCAAGCAGAAGATTATAAAACTTGTTTATTTGAGATATTCCATTTATTATTTTAAAACACTGTTAATCACAATGATTACAGTGTTGCCTCATTCATACAACTGGATGTATAAATATTAAGATGGCGAACCAAGTAGACGAGTTTGACAGGGGCAACACTAATTGTCTCACTCAGATTCGTCTTTTTTAATTGTATTAAAATGGATGTAGTGGATACCATCAACATATTAGCAGGCCATATGTCTGAATGAGACAAAAATTCAGATGAACTGACTCATCTACTTGGTCCTGATTGATTTTTACTCATCCAGTTGTCTGGCATTCTTATCAGCACTAATATACTTACTGTGTAATTATTTAATAATTTTTAAATAGGGTTAAAAAATATCAACACACACAGTTTAAGCTACGGTCAATTTTATTTCATAATAACATCGAAATATGACCCTTTAAAAGTATTCACAATTATAAAAAGTAATGACAGTGGCTTATTCTTATTGGTAGATTGTGAAATTAAATAGTTAACTTATGGCCTGATAATAAATCTGTGGCACTGATTGATTGATTGTGTTGCCAGGTATGCGTGTTTTAATTCTCTTCAAGCGCGATTTTTTAAGTGTGTCAGTGTAGCGACAGTGTGACGATATGGAATATGTAATGTAAATAAAATAAATAAGGAGATAGTAGGTTTAACTGTGATATTATAGAACAGGTCCCACAGAGACACGTCTAATGCATTATACACTAGCAATGGTCCGGTCAGTTCTAAACTAACTGTCCAACTGAAAGTGCCAACTCCAATTATAATTAATTCGCGTATCTATTTTCATTCCACTTCACAGCCTCGCCTCTATATTTTAATCTCATTACATAAAAAAGGGGCGGCTGTTTGTTCTGGTCACACAAATCAAAATCGAAACAGAAATGAATGAAATATCACGAACAGTCGAGCGTGACAGGTGACAGGGTAGAAAAATGGCACCACTTTCACGATTCGGCATCTATCATCCCTTGGATAATAGATCATTGATTAATTTTTGGAGCCATTAACCCGAAACTCCGCTATTATTAATGGCTCCACTTTTAAACTATTCAAATCACCGCATATCTAATTTATACCATTCAAACCCGACCAGCCGATATCATTGACCCAATTACACAGTCTACATTATTATTTTTAATATTTTTTTGCAATATTTAATAAGGCTGGCCAAGTGGATAATGACCATGTTTGTCTCACTCAGACTCATCTACTTGAACCACCATATTACTTTATATACATCCAGTTCTCTAGCATTCTTATCGGATACGCACGTAAATATTTAATAAAAATAATGATTCGAATTTTTAAAATTGTACAATGGAAATATTTTAATTCAAGATTTGCAAACAGCTCTCAATTTATTATACAAAATAATTAAAAATATTAAATAGTGATCGCGCGTATTTAATAAGATTTTTTTATATACTCAACCTGGACAGATAGGTTAAAATATCTCTACAAATAACATACACATACCTTAAACAATTATATATACCATCATTGAATATTTTGGCAAAAAAATTATCAATTATTGTGTGTAAAAGAATAAAGTTAGGTTATATAGAACTTAAGTAAACTCGGTAAGACGTTAACATTAAAATTTCAAAAGCCTGGGTACATTTTATTCCATATAAATAGGTGTTAATAATTGTCTTATTGAATTTCTTATGAGCCTCTTGAATAAGTTAAAGTTTCCAGGTATTATTGTAAATAACTGCTTCAAAACATTTTCTATGCTTCATACAGATTCTATAAAAACCTATTTTCAACATGAATATTGAGGAAATAATCGATGGGTAAGTAAAAATTTGTAATATACAATAATTATTAATATGCCATATTAGATTTCATTATAATAAGACCATGAAATATTTTTAAATAAGCATCTGATAAAGATACAACTTGGGTTACAATTAAGAGTACTTTTTTTATTAAAAACCCTTCGAATTGTATACTCTGATAATGAAAGCTTACTTATTGGCACTCAAAACCAATAAAAAATAAAATATATTGAGGATTTTAAATTTCCAATCCATGATAAAGTTCTGTAGCTATGTTCTTGAAAAATATATGATATATGTATAATATTAATTTTCCAATAAAAAAATGATAGAATGACAAAGTTTATATAATAAAGATATATTGAGTTTGTGGCTCAGGTCGGTGATTCTATTAGGAACTGTCAAATACAAACTGTTGGATATAAAAATACACGTCCTCGTATAGGAGATGTCACTTTGATTGGTTTATTTGGAAAATACATTCGTGTGACAGACAGGATTGTGACATTTTGGGGTCAAGTCAAAGCAGCTGGATCCTCCTACAATATATTACATTATATAATATTGATTGGTATTTAAGTTGACCATAGTGATGATACTTGTACTAGTGGACAATGCTTGTAATTTATTGTTTTGAAATCCTGTCGGACTAGATTGTTGCCAGCCTTTGTGTATTGTCCACCGGGGAAACACTATTATTCTTTTATCTACATTTTGCAAACAACAAAAATAACAAAAATTATATTAATAACCCGATCTTTAAATCCAAAATTATATTAATATATTAATAACCGAAATCTATATGATTAAAACCAAAATATTAATTAAAAAACCTCACAGACGCGGTGCTTTTGTGGAACATTTATTTTTTTACATTTCATTATGATTTTAAAAAAAATTTTTTTGGGCAGAAATTATATGAAGCCATGGAAATTAACAATTAAGTGGTTGGATTAAATAAGGGTGGATAACGCAATTTGTCCTTTTTCCGTAAAATATTTATATCATCGTTAGTTTATTACGATTGAGATATCGGGAATAATATCAATAAAATCTGATTTCCTAGATTGTAAGATAAATACTGAGATCTGCAGTATCGTAAATATAAGTAAAAAATATTATTAATTAAGAATAAATTTATATATATGTATATATATATATATATATATATATATATATATATATATATATATATATATATATAGTATATATATATATATATATATATACATATATATATATATATATAAAAATAGTGCTTTTGGAATCAGTAGTGACTGTATATATTTTGTCTTTTAAATATATTATTTCTTATATATATACGCATATAAACGCTAATAAGAGCTTTTTTTACACACATGACAAAAAAATTAATAACAATAAAAAAAGGTTTAAAACAAGAAAGTATATAAAAATAAATAATAGTACTATCTAAAAAAAATATGTACAAAAGTTATTATTAAAATTAATTAATTACTTTAAAATACGTAATTAATAGTATTAATTAAAAAAAAAATTGTGATACCCTACCACCCCTTAAATTATTCCCAGTTAATTTAATTCCACCATGTATCGCAAAATAATAAATGAAATTTAGAGCACATGGGTCAATAGACTAAAATAAAAAAAATTGTTCTAGGTTGATCAAAATTTCTTGGTACGTGATATTAAAACTATTGCACCAATTTTATTGTTTGTCTATAAAATATTTGAAACGGTAGGGATAATATGATTTATTGGAATTGTACGTGTTGAAAAGGCAGTTTATCATTGTATTTGAGACTTTAAAATCGGATTCCAAACAGGCGGAAAGCGTCACACCTTGCCAAGTTTGCGGTTTAACCATTGTGTATTATTCCGCCTCTATAACTATTATTATTGTGAGATATTACTCCTTTAAATAATATCATATTTAAACTATAATACATACAACTATCACGACCAGAATTCAATTAAATCGAGCAAAGTAATTTGCGTAAACCGTGGTTAATTTGGAATAAGGCCAAATGTGGACTATTATCTTAAATCTACCATCCGCAAATACAACTGTATTTCAATAACATTGCTTTCTATAAAAAAATAAATTTAAAAAAAAGTCCGAGAAAAATACGCCCGACACAAGCAATCTGTTACCGTAATTAATGTGTTTTCGACAGGATTATTTTTTGTATAATAATTTTATTAAAACAGCACATTTTGTGGTAAAATATTAGAGTTGAGCGGTGTGTTGGTGTGAAAAATAAGTTGTGTTTTGTTGGTTGTGATAAAAGGGAGTTTGTGCTTTTAGCGAAATATTTAACAAACACCTAACTCTGTGCTACACTTCTAATGACTCTAGATTTATGTCTTTCAACCATACCATTATTTGAATAAATGTTTCCTTTAAATATATTTAATTTGTTGCAATATGAACACGAAAAACTAAACAAGGGTAAGTAAAATAATCTTTTAGTTATTATCAATGAAATTATATCGATAGAAGTGCCATGAGTATTGTTTTCATTCTACTACATGCGCATATTAAACATAAACGAGTACTCTACACATACATATGATAGGCTGTGGTTACTTACAATATTTTAGTCCGTAAAGTCCAAAAGAAACGGGATTTTTATAACATAATGAGAATTGATCATGTGAATTGTTTACATAGGCTTGTATTCAATTTAATAGTATAATAAGATTGTGTGCATGTGATCCGTATGCGTGTACACCAGTCACCAATCTATTCGTACACACACGACTCACTAACAAACCTCGTATTACACCATTATATTGAATACGAGCCATAGTATTAACTGACAAGTGCTGCATTATACAGTATGAGCAGTTTTTGACGCCTTTTGAAGTATAATTTGCACCTCTATATATTATTATATTTAGAAGTTAGTGTTTCAAACATGAAAATGCTTTTGCAAGTGTTAAACAAACTTGTGATATTAGCATAATTAAACTTTTGATTATGGATGATCAGTGAATATGTCACTTATATGGCGTAGAGGCGTAGAAGCGTAGCATTCAGTAGTAAAGAAAGCTTAATTTCACAAGCCATGGGGATCTCACCCACTGACATTTATCTCGCCAAAAAGGGTGAACTTTATTAAAAAAAAACCATGTCATGACATTATGTTATTTTGCCAAGACTTGCTCCTTTACATTCAATTCATATTTATAACTAAGCAACAATAGCCATGTCACTCAAATATCTCAACCCCTCGTTATTTTTACATCTTATCTCCAAATATTTTCAAGTCATTTTTTATTAGAATTGATTAATAATATTTCATTGAAAAATTTAATCTCGTTTTAATATTAGACATTATAATTGTCATTATTATATGTCAATGGCGTGTATTTGAAATGTTAGTGCTAAATCTAGGTTTCAGTTTGATGTATAAATCAAGTTTACGTTATGTAAAGCCCATTGTAATTTAATGATACGAACATCACATTTCCATGTGAAAGAACATATCTTATTTATTTATATGATATTTAATCTTTTTTTTTAAATTTCAAATTTCATTTATTAACATAAAAGGGTAAAACTGGTCGCCAAAATTTTTCTTTTTTTTGGTCTTTGGAAACGCCAAGAGTTAAAACAAAATAAAACAAATTTATAATATATGTATTTTATAATTTTTATGTTCATAAAAAAGCTTGCAGCTAACTATTTACAGTTATTTTGACTTAATAATATCAAACATTATTGGTATTTTAAGCATGTTTAATTTTTTTTTAAATATCATTAATTTTTTTTAAATGGCCTTGGGTACGACAGTAACATTTATTTATTTTTTATATAAAATTTCAGTCCCTGAAGATGACCACATGGTCAAAAATACTATATAATTAGACTCATAAATATGAAGTATTCTGGAAATGGAAAGAAAAAATATATTAATGAATATGGAATTTCACCTCAATAATTTAAAATTCACTATCAATCATTAAATAAAGAATATCAAAAAAAGTATAGCATGATTTTCCTTTTGTCTTTACATGCAATACATTTTTTTATACTAGATACTAAAATAAATTAAACCTTTTATAAAAGTGCATATTAAACAAAGTATCCTACATATTTAAACAAAGTTTCAATTAGGGTTCAATACATTTTATTTATACCATCGATGCTTAAACATTGAGAAAAAAATCCAAATATATTTATTTATTAATTAAAAAGCTAGTCACAATTATACAGCTTATACTTTAACGGCATAGTTTTCATAAAAAAATATTATTTATTCATCAACGGTCATGGGGAACAATAATATGAAAGTATGATGGTCACCTGTGGTGGTTGTTTTTTCTTTATATACACATAGACATATCGAGCATCCTGTATAAATGTATTTATATGGAAGACTGATTTTCCTTTTTCAATGATATATTATGCATAATATAATATATATGGGGTGTGATGGTGGACACAGCTTTGAACGGTCGGAAGTGATGATGAATTATTATGTGGTCGAGTAGAATTTGTATCATAAGTCATGGGATTCGGTTCACATCCGTGCCATATGCAAGTATCATCACATTTAAAAACAGTTTTATTATTATTGTGTATAATAGAGAAATATACGGCGGTGATGCAAAATGCGGTCAGATCCCATAAAGTGTCGTCCCATCGATAAATTTCACCGAATGACTTCATAATCCTCTACAATATTGGATATTATCAACATAATGTATTGTCTAAGTAATGTTTTATCGGGTTCAATGTTATATATGTGTTTTTTCGTATTGTATTGTGTAGTGAAGGTTGGTTGGACATTGACAAATGTGCGGGTTTGGTAGAGTCATCTGTTGGTGGTTCAGCTTTACGTACAGTAAAGTAAAGTACACTACAGTGATGGAAAACAGCCTTCATTCTGATCTAACACTGAAAAAAACATAGATTTCTTACTATACGTTTGTCGCCTAACACGGGAAATTGGAATGTCGACCCTTACATAAATAAAACACCCCAAACACACGATTGTTTAAATAAATATTATGCATTTCTTATTTACGTTTAGTAATTGATAACATAAGATTTAATGTGTACCATATACATGCAAAAACTCTAGAATGTATACTAATACACAAAAAAAAAGGAATTTCATTTTTGCACTGGTTTTTCTGTGCAACCAAACCGGAGCGTATGTTCCTTGCATTATGTTGTTGTTATACTTAGGTAATTTTTTTGTCTCATGACCATTCATCTATGTTTATTGAGACTATACAGGATGGACTTCGGATCGTAAGAATACTTTTTTTTTAAAACAAACCTAAAAATAATTAATAATATTTATAGTGCTTTTGGAATCGAGTTTGGGTCACCATCTAGGAATCAACTGTTTCTCTTAAGTCCTCAGTAGTGACTGTTACGTGTATATTGTATCTGTTGTGTAATTAATATTATTTAATTATTAAAAATTAATTAGTAAAAAAATATTTTTTTTCGATTTTTCTTACCACCCCCTAAAATATTCTCAGCTATTTCAAGTCCACCCAGTATACAAAATGTCTGGTAAATAAAAGATTGTTTTTAAATGGTTAACCGAATGACAGTTAAAAAATAAAAAAAAACAAGTTAATAGCTTACATTAAATGTGAAGATTGGGATCAATTTTTGCCTATTCCACTTTTTGCTGAACTGGGATATTTGGCAAAATCTTGTAAAAATTAAAGTTACAAATAAAAAAGAGAAATTATGACACATACCTATCAAGTTACATACACAGAGTTAATTTATATAATAATTATAAAATATGATATATGTATTTATCTTATCTTGAAAGAACAAATGGGATTGGTTAAATTTGTTCCAAATGTAGTGGAATTGACTAGATTTATTTGGAGCAGGTGGATTTTGAAAATAAAACGTTTTTTTTTTAAATAACAAGGGCTACATTTTTAGATAAAAATTACATGCTAATAAAAATAAAAAAACGGTATAATAAAATCATTACATTTATCACTAAAATACAAACAATTTAAAATTCACAATCTGCCGGATATTAAAATATTTTTGAATAGGTTATTTTTTTATTTTGACTACTAACTTTACTTTTAACTTGTAATTTATTGCAATCAACGCCCAAAAAGAGTAATGAAAAAATTGTATTGAGTATGATTATTTATTAAATGACATAAAATCAAATTGTATTATATATTTAAATATTATATTATATTCATGGTTTTAACAAATGCAATGAAATACATTTTAAAGTAAGAGTCTCAATTAGTATATAATATTCATACCAGACTCACTATTTCATCTGAATTCTACTCCCCATAATTTTATAAAAAATATAGCAATATCTTTGAGTTAAGAACTTTTTTTTAAATAGTGTGAAATTTACAAAAAAAATGTTCAGCAACATAAGGCAAGTTTGACCAAAATAGGGTTTAGGTCTGTAATGTGTACGTGCAGGACATGTTAAGCCTTTGCAGAGTTATTAAATGAGAAGCCTTCCAGTCGATATTATTTAGATTGTTGCATTGTAGTGTTGAATTATTATATTATTGGGCGAGGCTCTTCTAAACTGCACTATTACATACATACTTTATAGGCAGTTAGTTGTTAGTGTTAGGTGTTAGGATTAGAGGTAATCTTACCTATAATCTTATATCTATAAGGCCACTAATTCTATAGTCGTAGTAGGTGAATGTGGCTTGGCTGATCTACCAACCGATATGTCCTTCTAACCGCCGACCAAGCTTCAGGACCAACCCAACCGATCCTGCTCCTAAATCACTTCCAGGAAATTAAAACTATCAGCCATGTTCTTTCTAACAATTCTACCGTTTTTTAAATTAACATTACACTCCTCCTAGTAATTTTTCCACCCCTCTTTTGGTTTTGGCCCGGCCAGCTTCGGTACCCATATTTTCTATCTTCATCCATTACATTATATTATTATATCTATAATTGTTGAATGTGTGTGTATGTTTGTACGGATGCATATAATTATGTAAATACTAGGGTAATTTTTAGAGAAAATTTTAAATTTGTTAATGTTTTTTGATGTTCTACTTAGTTTTTTAATAGGACGGTAACAACATTTTTATTTTTTCATTCAGAAGATGTTTAAATTTTCAAAGTAAACAATAAATAAAATCATTAATTATGCATTATTAAATATCTCTTAAATTATTATGAAATTAATTGAATATTCTTATCATTAAAGTAGTCGTTTCGAGAATTAAGATTTGTATTAATTGTAATACAATAATTATATAAAATATTATTCTTCCATCTGGTAACACTGATGGTTGAGGAAACCGTACATATAACATACACACACGTTAGACACATACTATCTTAAAAACATCTCCATCTATATCAGAAACATATATAATCCAACTGAGGAGTGCTGCATTATCATCACTGCGACTTGGGATCACCCGTAATGCTCTAGTGGTACTGCAGTATGATACAATTATAATATTTATAAATAAATAAAATGATGTGTGTGTGTGTCTAGTATTCAACGAATGGTGCTGCCACATGGAAAAATAATAATTTATATATATCTAAAATCTTAAAACGGATAATCTAATAATAATAATAATCTATTACAGATATTTAATAACGAATAATAAATCATCCAAAATACCCTAAAAAAATTCACATTCAAATTAAAATAAAAGCTAATATATGCACATTAATGAATAATTTGTAGATTCGTTTATGTATTACTGACCCATCTATTATTTCATCAACATTTTTTTTTTCTTGATGCTTCTTATGTAAATATTTGTTTTTTATAGATAAAAATCATTTTTGTAGTCTCTCCGAATTTTTATTATAATCTCTATGAAACATCGACAATGTTTTGAAATTATTATTTTTATTTAATAATTACTTTCATTTCTAATAAAAACTACAGTTTTTAACTCAATTTCTAGTATTTTGAGTACAGGGATTTATATTATAAATCTGTAGTTAAAAAATTAAAATGCCTTTGTTTGGCTTAAGAAATAATTCCAATATTAAAAGTATTTTGAAATAGATAGTTAGAATAGAAAATTAACCTACCTAAAATGTTTTTCAGTCGCAATAATTGAATATAATTATTAATGTCAGTTTGATTTATATAAGGTTATATATTTATTATATAATATAATTTTCAATCCACACCAAAGTACACATGTAATAATTGTTTTCTTTGCGTTAATCTCCTTTCAACGTACAGTATTTTTTTAATTTTTCACTAGATATCCTTCACCAACTTTCTTATTTATATAAGTTTCTTTCTCTGGTTTCGTCACATATAAAATAATATATTTAATAATCCTGTTTGTTCATTCAAATTGAATTGCGCAACAAATTAGCATATCTGAGAGTTGTGCCGGTGGTAAGTTATAATTAATAATTGTTTGTAAACCTTTCTGTTTCCCTCTGTCATACTATTTATTTATTGTGGACGTCCGTCAAAACCCAACACTTTGGAAATCCCTAAACTTTACAACAACCACTCATCCATCAAAATCTGGCAATAAAATAAATATTTCTAGACCAAAAATCGTAGTCCTTGAAGACCCAGATACTACATTAATTAATTTAATCTTCATGAAATACAGGTTTTTTTTATATGGAGTGGAGGTTGAGTATCGATAAATAGTATTTTAAAAATACCCATTTTTTTTTTGTTTAATTGACTTCTGGGTGGAATTCTATAAATTAAAGAAATTATGGAATATTGTAAACATTATGGAAATTACACTAGACAAATTTCTTCAAATAACTAAACATATTAAGTGTTAGCTATGGACATGTTTATTTCATAATAATGTGAAATAACCTAACCTAACCTAAAATAATGACTAATTATTAGTAATGGAAAAATGTGACTACCACTAACAGGTTGTTAAAAATTAATATTTTCTTAAATTATTCTCATACCATTAATTAGTCTACAATAGAAATATTATAATGAGAGTAACATTTTTTTTACTTTGAAGAGTAATCATTGTAAGAGTTATTAAATTGATGATTTATTAACACAAAAACCTATCTAAAAAAAGACAGTTTATTGAAAAGAAATATGAGTGTTTCTTTATTGTTTTATTTTGGAGCAAACATATGTATGTATATGTATGTTTGTCTCTTATTTAATATTATTATAAATATTAAATATAGTCCCATGTTAAATACGTGTTTTTTTAACACTTTTTATTGTAAATTTGTACCTTTCTTTTTTTTACTTTTGTTCAGAACATTGTTTGTCATACAGACATTTTTTTCTCTCTTTTTTTCTAAAATCTCAGTTATATAAATAAATTAATATGCCATTTAAGAGACCTTCACCTTCATGAATAAGCTTTAATTTGTTAAGATCATCAAGAGTATATTTAACTCAAATAACTGATTTAACTAGATACGCTTTTATATTAATAAAAACGCCGTCAGAGGATTTTTATTTTATAAAATTGAATATGTAGTCCTAACTAGCATTATATTGATCCTAATTAAATAGGAGTGTGTAGTGATATTGTATGAGATATGCATATATAATTAAGAGGTATTGGTTAGTTGAAGATCGAATTGTATTTGCACATTACTCAAAGGAACCCACTATCTACTATCTCTACTAAATGCATTCATACTAAAGACTTCATCTTAAACACTATCATTAGAAACTAGTTAAATAAAAAATACGGTGAATTCTAGCGATTAAATAATTATTAATTAGAAATAGGGGTGGATC
This sequence comes from Agraylea sexmaculata, assembly GCA_022606485.1. Classification (NCBI taxonomy): domain Eukaryota; kingdom Metazoa; phylum Arthropoda; class Insecta; order Trichoptera; family Hydroptilidae; genus Agraylea; species Agraylea sexmaculata. Next base: position 347,653 of record JAGTTH010003832.1, on the reverse strand, counting down.
ATCCCTCATTAGCTGGAATACATACTTCAAGTCATTTTAAGCTTTAAAATGCACACAACTTGACTTTTTAATTAGAACCAACCTGGAAAGCTTCATATGAAAGTTTTTGAACGAGTTTTTTACGGCATTATTACTTCGTCGTATAAAGCAATTGAAGGGATGGATTGTGTGTAATAAGGGCGTATACTGAAATACTGAAAAATTTCAATTAACATAATTATTGACTTTGTAAACAGGTAAATGATATCTAAAAGTATTTTTACACATATCGATAGATACTTTTTTAGTTTATCTACAAGAGTAATTTTACCGGGAAAAAGGCGTATTCCGTTGTCCGCCCTTATTCCACCCAGCCCCTCAATTTTATATGAATCATACTAAAATAATATCCAATCCAACCAAAGGAATGATTGCATTTAGTCAATTATACGATTTTGAACAAATTATCACTGCTTTTATTTGGGTTATAATAAAAAAAATTATATTGAATACTAAAATATTACTGTCCATAAATTAAACCATCTGTTGACGGCATTTTTTATTTTATGTGATAAAATTAATTATTATAAGATTAATATAGAAAAAAAACTTAAATTATTTATTAGAATAAATATAAATTAAATGACTAAGCAACAGTCTTAATTGAAAATCCTCAAGGCAATTTGAAGGCCGGACAAGTGGAAGTTGCTCAGACTCGTCTGCTTGGTCCGCTATCTTGATTTCCTTTGATAGGCGAAGGACATTGTTGCAAGATGGAAAAATAATATTTTTTTGTAATTAATACATATCTAAAATATGATATATAAAGAATTGTCATCTTATAAAATTTGAAGTTATTCTTCTGATTGATTAAAATCCACTAAAGAGCAAATATAAAATCAAATCTTCAAATATAAAATTCATATAAAAAATTAAATGTAACTTCAAAAAACATTGACTATTGAAAATAGCAATCAAAACTACCCTGCAATAAAATAAGGTTGTAACATATGTATGTCCTAATAAGTCTATTCCCATCATTCCAAATCCTCCCGATTTCATCATCAATAAATAGCAATAATTTATAAATATCGTTCCTGTTTAGTATCCAGTGTTGCCAGCAAAATGACGTATTCTGGGTGGTTGCTTGTTGGCTTGTGTCGCTTCGTTTAACATTCCTCCTGTCTCATCCATATGTAATCCTCTGGATAAAGATACTACTATTCTACACCGCATTGCCTCAGGCTGTTTGTTGTCTATGATTATTGATATTTAAATATTGTAAATAGTACACGCGATGAAATAGTGGAATAGTTAGTGTTGCAGATTGAATAACCGAGTGATTATGCATGCAGCAGTTAGTCAAATCAATCGGCGCCCATTGCGATCCAAACACTATTATAATAATATACTATAACTACAGCTTTGGTGGTTATTTAAAATCTGGACAAATAGTAACAACCAGACCATAAAGAGACACTCTCCCTAGCACCCTTGATTGCCAGCTTACGTGATCACAATATTAAATACTTGGATCTTTTCAACAAAAAAAACAACCCACACAGTGATTTAAATATCTGAAGTACTAAAAAATATTTATATAATTAAACATTTAAATTGTCTAATCAATTCTCGGAGGAATACAGTTTTTTAATTATTTATAAATGCATATTTATATAGCACCACTAGAGCATTAAGGGAAATCCCAAGTCGCAGTATGATAATTCAGAACTCGTCATATTTAATTCATGTGTCATTTTAATTTAAAATATTAATTCTCTTTCAATTTATCTATAATAATTCATATATGATATGAAACAATTCATGAAGCAAAATTAAATTCAAATTGATTTATTTTATTTTAAATGTGAAAAAAAACTTTGTATCGTTTAATTAATATTTATACACCCCAAGGGCTTTAAGAGGATTGTTTTTTTTATACAACCTTGTATTACACGTTCAGTTTAGACTAATCAATTGAATTGAACGTATGTGGGCCCCCTTATCTACATATTTAATATTCATATATAGATTTTATTGACAAGCAGCTCTATTTGACTTAATAATTGCCTCAGTAAATACATTAAAATCCAAGAAATCCGAGTAAACCTAGATCGAGATTTATCAATATTTATTTTATTTTTTTGCTATGTCCACATAATTATAATAGGTTTATATATTGTACAGAAAGAATTATTTTAAAATAATATGTTAACATAGTTCCTAGAAAATATAAATATCAAGCAATCCATATCGATTGGTGATTATATTTACATGGTTTCCATAGAGGATAATATTCTGCAAGGAGGTATCTCTATCTGTTTCTCCAGGTGTCTCTTGGGAGGATCTTGCAAATATTTGTTATTTATTGTTGTGGATTGAAAGAGGCATTGGTATGTTATTTTGATCCCTTTTAAAATAATGTATTCTGATGGTGTATATGGATGGATATCAGGGTTTGGTTCATTTTCCACGGGTGAACAAGGTAAACAGGGAACACCCCGACCTCATCACCCAACACACCCTTTATTCTCTTCCATTTTTTTTTTTTGCTTTTCTATCGAAACTAACAAAGCCTCTGCCAGCTTGCACCTCGTCAATACTATTCCAATTGAATAATATTTAAAATATCCCAACCACGTGCGCGCGAAATCAAACATTCGTGGGTTTCCTAGGCGTAGTCGCCGTAAACGTAAACCGTAAAGACAGTAATAGATTTGCTTTTTTATACTGTTGATGGGTTTTTTGTTACCCGAGGCTCAAACAAGGCATTAACCAATTAAAATTAACCAAAAGTATAATAAAAAACAAACACTACTACCGTCTTAAAGGAGTACGTTTACGGTGACAATGCCTAGGAAAATATAACATTATTCTGGTTACTAACAAAGAAAATATAATACATGAATTATTTTATATTTGTGTTAATCCAACGGTTTTCAATTTGAGTTTGTTATTTTTAATTATCTGTCAATATAATACTATGCATTTGCATGAAAGCGCAATTAATTAAATTCAATAAATACATTGTGTATGCACATTTAAATATCTCCGAAATTCATCAAATTACACTGTTCAATCAAAATACAATAAAGCCAAATTGATTTTTTATATTTCAATACAGTACAACGTACATTTAAATTGTGGATTTTCGTTTTAATGATTTAATTAGCTGTTCGGCAAATATAACATGAAAAATATGCAGTAATACATATTTATTTTAATAAGAAGAAAGATTTACTCGTAGAGTCGAAGCCTATAATTTCAATTAAAAAATAAATGTTGAATATTCAAACAAAATTGATTGATTACATTAAAGGCTTTAACATAGAATTGATATATATTTGTTATTAAAATGTTATCATAAACGATAATTTTTTTTAAAAATTCGTCTCCCATAAGATCCACAATTTTATTTCCATATTAATTTGGTTGAAAAAAAATTAAAACATAATAAAAAAATATGATTTGGGATATTTTTTTCGAACCTAAAATAGGCATTATTTTATAAAAAAAATGTGATAAATGGTTTACAAATGAGTCTTTTTTAAAAGATACTTACGTATTTAATAATATGTATTTGAGAATGTGAGTAAGTTCTTAGTTAAGTTTATTCGATGGGTTATTGACACAAAAACGCATTTTTAAATGGAGAGTGTATTAAGAGAGAAGAATATAAATATTATTATTTCTTTATTACATTATATAATTTAATATTTTGATGCAAACACTATATTTATCAATAAGCTTCTGATACAATTTGAGTTACAATCAGTTAAAATCAGAGGTGTGCCAATGACAGACGAATATTATAGTATACTATTGTTTCTCTCCCACCTGTCTTTATTTCGCTTTATTGCTTCTATAGGGAAATATGAATAAGCGATATGCAGAAAAATTGTAGATATAATACTATAATATTCGTTCGACTTTGACACATCTCCAGTCAAGATCATTAAGAGTAAAACTGATTTTTGTAGATACGTGTTTTGCCTATCCAATTTCACCTACATATTCTTTCAAGGCGTAATCATTATTATTCGTGAAACGCGTAAATGTATTCTGTATTGTGAAAGGTGTTAAAGTCGAGGCGAGTATGAAAAGTGAAATGCGGCATTATGTGAGAGTAAAGGTTGTTTAAAAGGAGGCTTTGGTGGATGATGATCAGTATTCCGATAGCAGAGCTGTGTGAGCTCTCATGGGGACTGCGGTATTCTAGCCACACTGAGATGAATCTAGTCTATGGTGGTGATGGTGATGGTGATGGTAGTAGTAATAGCAGTGAATTGTCTTGACATGGAATACGCCATGACACCCTCAAGCCTGAAACTGAAACATAACCACAAAAACACACTACACACGAATATCAATGTGCTCTTTACTCTTCCAACAGAACATACATTATTTAATAACTAATATATTATAAGACTTCTTTTATTAGGGTTGACTTCTTCAACATAGCTTATACAGGTTTTTCATTCCTAATTCACCCTATTTCATTTCTTTTTAAAGAGTCTCTGAAGATGACTACACGTTAGAAGTCGAAAGTACTCTGACTCCTTAATAAAATTACTGTGGAAATCACAACTACAATTCTCTTTAAATTATGGAATTCCACCAAGAAGTCAACACTTTCAATTATTTCATTTTTACCTTTTAGAGTATATTTTAGTTCTTATGGACTCTAAAATATATGAAATAGTATCACTATGAAGATTTAATGATAATTATAGTTTTATTGGTTGGTTTCATCTCTGACAGCTTTCATGTGTCAAATGTTTTTTTTTAAATTTTAATTCATAATTTTTACTTTGGAATTTTCATCGAATCAATTCGAATATTTCATTTTTTTATGTATTTTACAAATATGTTACTTAACATTATTTGGCTACATTAATAATATACATATTTTAATTTAAATCAAATAATTTTTTTGATGAATGGTAAAAAAAAGCTTAATATATATATTTTCGCTTTTCCGCAGATTTATGCAGACCGTAGCGTATGTGGACAGCATTATGTGGTACACATGTATATCGCTAAATTTAAAAAAATCATAAAGCAATTCATTTCTAATTCAATGCGGATGTAGATGTTCTATTTATCTTCTATGATTATTTTCGATACAGCTGTGAAAATTTGTTATCTATTTGATATAAATGCTACTTTTTTGTTAAAAAAAGGACCGGGAACTAAATATGTAGTGTTCAATCTGTCTCTTGTTATTGATTTCGGTCCCAATTGTTAGCCGAGACGCTGGTCTAAAATATTTCTCCCAAATGTGAATGAAAAGTATAGATTTTTTCGGCAACTGCCATGAAATTACAATAAGGCAATATGAGAGAGACCGAACAAAGGTGTTTCTCCCTTGAGGTGTAAGTCCAAATTTATACAAATATATAAGTCCACTGGTATTTTCCACGCACACACTCTAGCTTCTATTTTGCCAATCACATACACACACACAGAGGCGGTATTATATACAAGTTAGAAAGGCAACTCAATCCTCTACGTGACGTCGGCCTCTCCTTATAATAGCAAAAATATTTCCTTAGCTCACTTTAATATTTTCTCATGGGCACTGAAGGCACGGCTTTAGAGGATATTTCACACAGTTGCCCAATAAAAAGCGACCATCGACAAACTATATTTTCTGCACGAACCTTTTTTTCTTCGGGCGCAAATTGCACGTCTTGAAAGCGTGTCGCACTCTTTAACGTTTCTTTATTTCGACCAATCAATCTCCATTCACTACATTTTTATGTTTCATCAGAATATAATTTATGTTTAAGATTTAAGTTTTTGTTTTGATTAAATACTGAATTAACAGACCATTGTATAGTAGTTTTTATTTAGGAATGCACCGGAGCTTGAATGTACATACATATTTGGTAACTGACATGTGTAAATTTTAGTAATATAAATTTTTTATTGAATATCTAATTATTAAAAGGAAAAATACTAATGGAGAAAAAAATCCCTTATTTTGGTTTGTTTTGGTACTTGTAATATTTATTTATTATTTTAATATTAATAGTTTTTTAGATATTAGTGATTGCGTGGCATGGAAGGAAGTTTATGCACTGACAGGCGCCTCTGATATCAAGACAACAATTTAAAAAAATCCTTATTTTTAGATACGTAAATATGGAATGTAAAAATGTATTTCCAATTAATAACCACTTAAAACTATAAAAAAACTTAATAAGTAACTATCTGGTTTCATTATTAATCAATTTTGCTTTAAATTAAATAAGTAGTGAGTAAAAAATCTTACTGTGAATGTTAAACAAATGCGTGGAATTTCATAGTCAAATAATTTTAAGTATATCTATGGTAAAATATTCATGAAAAAATTGGAGAATTCTCTTTAAGTATGTATATTAAGTTTCCCTTTTTTACAAGATAACTTAGAGAAATTACTCTTTGTTTCTTATTTTTGTAGAATAAATGTTTTACTGTGTGGCTGTATTGTAATTCTCCAATAAGAGAGCTCACAATACAGACACACACTAAAACGTATACATACACTATGGCCTTTTATATGCAGTAATTCAAAGTGATTTGGTTCGTACTATAGTGCATGCCCAGTATAAAAATCATATTGAACATTAAATAAAGAGTACCAACGTCAGTCACGCTGTCGCTCGGTTGTTCTTTAACTTGTAATGGCTATAAAGAACATAGAATAGGAATTGTATAAAAATAATTCAAACAATGCGACATAATGCGAAAGAGCACACGATATGCAGTAATGCTTGCATTCCATTAGCAAAGAGTTGAGCATAGTTTTAAGCATTCCACCAAAAGGATATTCCTCTACATCAGCATCACTACTATCAGCAACACTGGCTGAAAGCTTCTTCTATTAAAGTCACAACGAACAAGTTAATTATCACTGTTAAAAGAACGAAAATACTAAGACACTACGGCTACACCATTAACGGCTAAATTGTCAAAGAAAATCGCTTAACGAAGTCATTTTTAATTATCGCCGCTTTTTAATACTGCACTTAATTGATGACTGCATCACTGTTTAAATATATACATTTTGAAATATTGAAGGTGAAGTAATTATCCTGCGCATTTTATTTTTCACTTAGTGTCTAATCCAGATAATATTATGTATTGGAAATTAAGCCAGAAAAAAATATATACTAATTTAGTTGATTATTATAATATTTTATAATGAAATGTACTAATTGGGGTCTTTTTGGACAAAAGTATACTATAAATTTTATTTTGTAGTATACTTTTGTGTGGTAATAATGCAATTTTTTAGTTAGTAAAAATATATAAAGGTGTTTGTTACTCAAATTATTTTTATACATGTTTGTCACATAAAGTTCATCTTATTTTTTTCAAATCAAACGTTTTTCATATTGAATTCATTAATATCCGTTTCAATTTCACATTTATAGAGTTTCTATCAAACAATGGCTTAAAAACGATTATTTTATAAATATAAATATTAATATTTTATAAATATAAACGAAAAAAATATATAAATAAATGTGAAATTGAAATGACAATAGTAAAATAAAGGCTTGAATTATAAATTGAATGTATCGATACCACCGATGTTAAAAGGCCTGAATAATGAATAATAGCATCCAAGTAGATTAGTTTGACAAAGGCAATATTAATTTTCTCACTCAGACTCGTCTTCTTGGTCCGCCACCTTAATATACATGCAACTGTTTGGCATTCTCATCGGCGGTAACGAATATATCAATTGTATAATAAATTTTTGATTCTGGACCTGTATTTTATTTCAAATAGTATTTTTATTAGGGTGGAGCCTTATAATGTGTATTGATGTGTTCAATGGGGTGGGTGGGTGTAGTCTAACCCTATTAGGGGTAGTAAGCAAAGCTTCTTTTATAGTAAAAATGGCTCGTTTCAGCATATAAATATTTCCTGCTCTACTCTCAAAGGCATTCTTTCAATGGAGATTCGAAGCAAGCACTGAAAATTTCGTTAAAAATCCCTTTAAGGCGGTTTCCTCATCCTCTTTGGTGGCTGTAAAGTGCATTGGATACAGCCTTCACTACCGGAGACCTCATCTCATAATTTATACTCTTACTTTCTTTCAAACACATACCCTTAATATTCCCTTTAAAGTCAACATATTTATTTTATATTTAAAAATTACTATTCATTAAAATATTTACAATTTCATCGGTATGTATTTATAATTGAAACGAGTAAAGTGTTTTCGGTATGCTACGAACTACGAGCTACGCCAAAGATATTTTGTAGTACCTTTACTAACTCAAATGGGAATTAGCTTTTCATATCCTCGCATAATAATCCAACTGAAACATTTCACCAATTTGCATGGGATTGCTGTTGCTTGCAATAAAATATGTTATTAATAATGAAGTGTAAGAATAGTTGCGGATAAGTGAGAAGACAGAAGCAGCAATTAAATAAATATTTAAAACTCGTTAACTCCACCCCATAGTCTATTTCCACAAATGAATATTTAATTTTAACTCCACTTCAAGCAAATGGCTACAAATCTTTTCAACAGACCTCCTACAACTCTTTTCCTTCGTATTTTAAATGTCTACCATCGATAAAGTGTAGAAACCTTGCAAATCTATCTTAAGCCTCTGCTGCAATCATTATTTTGCAATTAAGACTCTATTTCAACGTAAATTAGGATTTTCAACATCATCATATTTAAAATTTTGAGGTTCAGAACAAAAATCTAGAATAATACCGATATTCTATTACATTTTTCAACAAAATATAGATATTTATCATCTAAGGTCTTCCGACTAAACTCAATGGAATTATATTAAAAAAATGTCAATTCATTATTAATAAAAATTATCACAGTCTTTTTTTGCGTCTTTTAAGGTCACAATTTAATGTAAATCTATGCTCGATTTATTAAGAAAAATTGTCATATACTTGTCTTTAATTGAACATTAATTATTTTAAAAGCTTTGGTGTAATTCCGACACAACAACAATAAAAAAAAACAATTAATTAATAATAAAAAAATAGTTGAGACAGTTTGAGAACCTACCGTTATTATGAAAGGGTTAATATCGTATGGCAATACTATTATTAGCTTATTTTTCATAGTTTGTTAAATGCTTATTAGGATAGAGAAAGCATTTATTAGTTGTTCCCAATTTTGTATATTTAATATGTACAAATTTACAACCCAACTTTTTACACGCGATTGTTTGAAAAAGCACACGTTATCATTAGTTTTTTTTTCATAGTTTACTGAAAAGGCACAGGTGTTAATTATTATAATACACATTTGTGAATATAGCAAGTATTGTGGAGTATTTATGGTGACAGTGGTTGAGACTTGAGGCCCGTCTTTATTATTTATGTGTAACACCAACAAGTACAACTTTCGCCAGATTTATGGTACTTTTTGTATACACCACCATTACTAGATATATATATTATTCATAATACACAACACTTCTTGTTTTCACTTTGTTTTCCCACTAAATATGTCCACACAAATGAACGACTACGTGCAAAAAGTCGCCATCCCTTCGCTCGCTTCTAATTGTGGAAATTATAAATCTTTCCACGTCTTGTGACAACAAGTCTGATTTCTGTACTTAGGGAAGTCACATTTTATCAACAAAAAAAATGTTATTTAGCACATTTTTTCCACTTATAAATATTAAATAAAAATGGCAGTTACTTTTAGGGCACCCAATCCCTGTAATAATTTGATAAATTTTCTTTAAAGGTGTCTTCACTCGTTCACGAAGCCGAATACAACTATTGATGGGAATGCGAATAGTGTTCTCATTTTATTTCATCCAATAAATTTCAAACAATGTAATATTTTCTATCATCTAATACTATGTTATTTTTTCATCCCATATTACAGGTAGACTCAAAGTCCACGTACAATTTTAATTGCCCACCATCTTGGTTATGTGACGTTAAGATCAGTTTCGCCCCACTTTTATAATGGCTAAAAATATACGCCATAACAACGAGCAGGAATAGTGGCTAAACTGATCTAAATGGTTAATCTGACAATTAATATTATAGCGAGACTTTTGCCGCACCTGTTATAAAAAATATATAAGTTGTGTGTATTTACAATTAAATTATAAATACAAAAATATAATATACAAAACCTGCTTTATTTCTTATGTACTTGTAGAGCAAATTTTTAAATTGTACCAATCATGGTAGTTGTTGAGTAATCTACAACTATAAGAAACATATTATTGGAGAGAATCATCTTGTTCATCTTCTTTCATGATGATATTTTTATTTAACGTGGCTTAATTATTTAAGAATATTCTCCATATGAAGTAATTTTCTCCATATGAAGTAACTATAAAATAATATGTGGAATGCAGCGCCTGAATAAATTAACATAATACTAATTTCAGCTATCAAAATAGAGATCTGAATATATGCTATTCAAATACAAAGTGTCCTAAGCTGTCGATGTTTGCAATATCAATATAATATAATAGTTAGGGCCCGCAGATCTTAGTAGTCTAGTTTTATTTGTGTTGTTAAAAATGTGTCCCCCACAGTGAAGAGCAGCCATTGCCTGCTTTGTTCAAGGATTAAAGCATTTCTATTCTGTTCCATTCTATTTGTGTTTGCACTTGTCACAATCATCAGCCTTTAAAAGCGCAATATGTATTCTAACTCAATACTAATTAAAAACAAATAAACTCTTTTTAAACCTTGCATTTTTAATGAATTTGAATTGATGTGCACATTTTAAGGACTATGCCTAAAGGTTCAGTAATAAAGTGGGAGTTAATGTACTGATTCACTTGCAATTTAGTGCCAATTTCTTCAAGTCGTGTTTAATCTCGATTTAGTATCACTCGGCGATTTACGCGCCAAATGCGTTAAGATGTAGCTCGTGCTACTAAATCTTGTATTAGTGTTATATTTCCCCCTTCATTCCAGTTTCATGCCGAACGCGTCACTTCGACTCGAATGTAAGTTCTCTTGAATACTTGCGATTAAAACATCGGAATCGCTCGGCTATAGCTGTGACACGCGCTGAAGAAACGGAATATTTGTATATGACACGAGATTCGTACAATCTCTTGGCACATAACACACGATTAAACACGACTCGAGGAAACTGGACCTTAGATACATGCAAGTGTGCAAGTGTATCAAGACGCTTGCAAGTAAATTGCATGCCTGGAAGTTGCACGCCAGAAATTGAATTCTCATAGCTATTTTACGGTTTTGATAAAAATGAAAATTCTACCTAACGAACAATTAACAATTAGTCGAAAGGTCTTAATTGTTTTTCAATTTTTTAGAACTTGCATGCAATAATCAGGCAGGTTTATCCACGGTACAGTGGTAATCTTTAGTAACTGCAGTCTAACTACTTGCAGAGTGTGAGTTACTCTTTGTTTTTTTATATTTGTAGAACAAATTTTAAACTTTAGACATGTCCAGAGGTAATATTTACCTTGCCAACCAATTAGTAGGTCACATTGCAAAACAATTAATTATTTTATATTTTCTCTACAAACATAAAAAATGAAGGGTAGAATGCCTATTTTAAAATTAGTTAGATAAGTATGATGTTAAACAAATGGGCGTCATTAGGGATGATTGGGTTTCAATGTATCCCCGAGGCGGCAAACAAATCTATCGTTCCTTTCCCATTATCGATACGAATCGATTTACCACACATTCAATATATTCACATAGAACACGTAGCAGTCGTTTTATTCAGACTAAGATTCAAACTGTTAAGGCAATTGATCTGAAATGTGTAAGTTGAAGAGGCAGAGTAGTGCACGTAGCAAGGCGGTGCAGTGGCGGCGCAAGGAAATATGGTCCATAGAGGAGGTGTATGAGAGTGTTGCAAAGTGCTATGAAGACGATGCACGTCATTAAGGATGCTATTTGCACGTGCCATCACTGAGCCTGATAAATGTTAACCTCATTGCGTCCAGCCAATTCTAATAATCAAATAAACATAACATATAATTCATGACGCGTCAGAATTGAAAGCTCTTCATTGTGGAGGGTGTTGTTGATCAAAGTGGTTAGATCAAACAGAGTACACAAAAATCATTGAGTGTGAAGAGGGTAGATAATACAAATATGTTATATTATAGTATAAAACAACCCTTCATAGGCTGTAATCAGAAGTAATAAATTGTGCAAACCAGTATACATCAAGCAACCCTACCAATGGTCAACCAAACACCCCCCATAAATTTTGCAAACAATAAATTCAGTGTTTATTATAAAATAATAAAAATCATCTCTATGCAAGTGCTTTCCAAGGCTTATAACAATTTTGGGAATTCGGAATTCTTAAGCTTGGGATTCCTAGGCTTGCGTCGTCGTAGACGTACACCGTAAAGACGGTTATAAAGTTGCTATGCTGTACTTTCCTTTTGTCTCAAATGAGGCATTTCCTAACGAAAAACCGATCATAAGTGTAGCTAAGAAACTCTACTATCATATTTACGGTAATGTATGCCTGGGAATCCATTACATTACTCCTGAATCAACTATGCTATCAACTAAGCCACAAAGTTTCAAGCAACCCCCTTAACTATCAAATGACGATTTCCCCCATTTATTGCGAGACCTGACAAAAAATATTACCTAAGAATTGTTAGAAGCATGTATTTTATTAGTAGTCGGTGAGATACTGTCAATTGTGTATCGTATCGTATGTAATGTAATGCAGCAGCATTGGGGTGAATGAGAATAAGAAGAAGAAGAAGGGTGAGTTTCTCCCGTTGTAGTCTTGACAAATTAAAAAAAAGTCTTGTTGTATGCATTCAGCTTGTAAGAAGAAGCTACATTGCTACCCTCATGTGCCATCTAATATGTACAAGACTACAATAAACCTAATTGAACCAAACAGAGATCCTCGCACAAAGGCCATGTACAAAATATACACTGAGCATTCTTTTTCGGAAACAAGATTAAAATCATACATCAAGTCTGATACGGTGACAGATGGCGGAACAAGCTGACCATTGCAATCCACCCACCCCTCAAATGTTGCCAAATCAACTATTCATATTGCACAATCATAATGATTCAATAAAACACTGGACTTGGTTGGTGTTTCTGCGTTTGTACATGAACTATAATGGATTTACTACCAATGTAGACAGAGAAAACATACCGAGTCAATCTGATTACTAATTTATTAACTTACTGTGCTAGAGTGTGAGTTTTCATATATTTCCAGCCGTTGACAGTTCGCTGCAAATGTCTGCAAAACCTACTACACTAGCCGTACACTAAAATATGTCAGTAAAGTATATTTGCCTATTGTTGATTAATGATTAATGCCACTCGCAAGTACGTTTACGGATATATACGCCTAGGAAACCCAAGAGTAACTAGTACTTAACATTAAATTGTCACAAATTCCTACATTTACCCAATTTACCGTAAGATAATCGTACTAAGGGTCAGTTTCTTCAACTTGTTTTAAAACTCGATCGCGTGCCACTCAACAATTTCCGCGCAAGATGCGTTTCTATCAAATGTTGACTAGGCGATGTCGGCGTGCTATAGCTAAATCACAAGCTCGTGCTATATTTCCCTCTCAATTCGAGTTCACTGACGAACTCGTCGCTTCGGCTCAAATCACCTGGATGCAAGTTCACCAAAGTGCCTTAGACGCAAACATCGGATATGATCGGCTTTGGCTTCAGCACGGCTTCAAGAAACGGAATATTTATATTTATGACTCGAGATTCGTATAACCGGCCCCTCGTATTTTTCATAAATATGGTTCGTGTATCTCCGCCAATAAGATAACGAGCGCTTGACACTGATTGGCGCCGTGTTTGTTTACACTACTCCAATTGGCGGAGATACAAGAAGCAATGCACAGTGTGTGCCGCGGCTTATTGTGTACACAATCATCATCACACAATAATAGATTATTTGTGCACAAATGCTAAACCTATAGTAGACCTATAGGAGAAACTAATTTGTTTTAGTGCGCTGCTCTTACAACAAAGTGAGTACATATTTATATTTAAATGTTTATTTATGTTGACTTATAGTAAATGGTTGTGTTTGGACGTGGACAAGTGACAATACTTATATTCTACACTCTTGGGTCAACTCAATCAATCAATCTGAGATCAACTCAACCATACACAGAGGGTCACTAATCGTTTGACTACTTCACACTGGACATCTCACAAATGTTATAAAATATAATAAATCATACTCATCAGTGTCATTTAAGATATGTGAAATAGTCTAATAAAAGCATTTTCTTTAATAAATTAAATAATCTCCGTGTGAAGGTGTTCGATATTAGTGAGGGGAAGGAAAAACCAAAGAAACATTGGGTTTGACAAACGTACAGAGCTGGTGCAGTGCATTCGACCATAACCTTATAATTTATCAAAGTGTACTTACAATTATTATTACTTTTATACTGTATTTGAAATCAATTATTTGCTTGGTAATAAAAAACATATTTATTCAATAAAATGTTACTTTTTCAATGAAAATCCATGTGAAAGTACGTCATTAAAAATTTACCAAATAATTATGGACGCTTAATTTGGGCTTTTTATTAAATATGCATTATTATTTTGTTTTATTTGTATAAAATTATTTGTATCAAGCTATCTCTTATGGATATTAAGAGGATGTCTTAAAAAAAATTCTATTTAAATGTTAAAATATATTAGCAAATTGAGGTAAATGGGCCTCACTATATTTAACAGCCATAGTATCTATGAAATTTAGCGACATTGATATGAAGTGCAATTGTGGGAATTGCTGGCCAATTTGCCCCCATTTGCTATTTTATAAATAATATTGATTTACCTATAACTTACATTCTATACTTTATTTATAAATTTAAACATTTAAATCTTGTGTTAATTTCAGGACACCTTTATAAACGAAAATAATTATTTTATAAATTTTCTTCCTTCGAAGAAATTCTTCACTATTTGTATTATTTTTATATTTTTTGTGTACAAGATGGACTTAAAGTAATTAAAAATATACCAATTATTTCACAATTTGGATTTCTTATAAGATACAACTATTTTTATTCAAGATAAATATGATTAGTTCTAAAAAATATGACAGCCACTAATAAAAAGGTGACTCAAAAAGTGAAATAACTTAATAAATTCAATTAATTATAAATAGTCCACGTAGTACGCGCCCTAAAGAATTTAGCCTTTTTTGTATTATTAGTTGAATAAATAATTTCTCAAGTAACAAGTTTATATATACATATGAAAATAGCTAAATATGCATTTTAATATAATATGAATTAAAAGTGTTCCGAAGCTGGAATATTGTTAATGACAGGTCTGCGTGAAAAATAGGGAGTCAGAGTTGTAAAGTTCTCAAGTCCACATAAATCACAGCCGTCACAAGCCGACATTCCAAATAATTTCCAACAGGCCGTTTACAAACTTTAGATTTTTCACGAGAGGCCAACTATTGATATATTGACTAGCCGTGGTGTCTTTGTGTAGTTAAGGCTGTCATTAGTAGAGGAAGGCTTCAAAAGTGTATGTGCTCCCAACAAATTACAGGCTGGACCTCTCTAACTACCCTCTAACCATCCCTCTACTTTATACACTTAATTACTCAACATTACTTAACTATTCGACGAGCTTAGCTATTATAATCACAGTCTGATTGATCAACACTTAAATACATTATGATGGATCATTTTATTGGATGCAGCTTTAATAAAGTACATTGGGTATTGCCACTGGGAGCTTTTCTGGACTTTTAAGGGAACACTCAGGCAATTATTATATAACTATAATAGTTAAATAATACGCCCAATAGGTCAAATTCAAAATACCCATACGAAAAACTCAGAATCAAAAGCTCTCAAATCCAGTTTTAATTAAATCGAGTAAAAGCAGAAAAAAGCAAATTAAGGAAAATTAAATGAATTTTAATAATCCTCATATCTTTAAATGGGTTTTTATTTATTTTTCTCATACTTTTTATTATTTAATTAAATTAGTTATTCTCATGTTATTTATAGGTAAAAAAAGTTTGTATATTCATAAAAAAAAGTTTCATTTCAACAATGTAAAATTCAAATTGTAATGCATATATAATTAATTCATATCATATTTTTGTGAAATCAGTTGAACCAATCAGAAATTAATGTTAATATGTATATATAAATAAATGAATTACAAAATATTGATTATAAAATATTTAAACTGTGTTATAGAATCTATTAAAACTAGATTTGGATGTTTATTATTGTTAATTTTGAGGACACGTAAGTACATTTTACATTTTTACACAATCTAAAGCTTGTAACTAAAAATATAATAAATAACCTATTTGACTTCAGCATCATTATAGTTGATTTAATTTTCATAAATAGTTTTAATTAATAAATTGTAAGCAATAAAAAATATACATACCTCCTTAAGGAGGAAAAATAATCATAAAAGATTTAATTTAAAAAAAACTGTAAAATTTACTTTATTGCGTTTCAGTCACAAAGCCTTTTTACCACTTTTAAATAATAAAATTTACAAACCCAAGTTGTCTCTATATTAAAACCATATTATGTGAAAAATTATAATAATTTCATGATCTTAAAAGGTAACGTATTAATCCTGATATCTATCTGTAAATGGGTTTTAATTTTTATTATTTAATATTAGGTACCTCTCATATAGGATTTATATATTTCGTACACCTAAGTCTAATTCATAAGATGTTTCGTATTATTTTAACAATGTAAAATTCAAATATAAAAAAGAAATTTTAATATATATATATATATATATATATATATATATATATATATATATACTATATATATATATATATATATATATATATATATATATATATACTATATATATATATACATTAAAACTGAATTTTTAAGATTATTATTGATCATTTTGAGGAATCTTTTAAGATTTTATAAAATCTAAAGCTTGTAATTAAAAATATAATAAATACCTCATCAACGATAAAAATGCTATTTGAGTTTATCGTCATTTTAGTTTTTATTCATATAAATAGTTTTAATTAACTAAAAATATGCATAGATTTTATATGAAAATCTTTAGCCGTAAAATTCGCTTTATTGCGCTTCAGTCAAATAGCATTTTTACCGCTTTTACAATATAAAATTTAGTAACCCAAGTTGTCTCTATATTAAAACCATATTATGTGAAAACTTGATAATGTCATAATCTTAAAAGGTAAGGTTAGGTTATCCTCATATCTGTAATGTTATTAAAAGTCTAATTCAAGAGATGTTTTTGCTATGTGGCATATTAATAATAATGAAAGCCAATATTCATTAGTTTTTCTTTCAAATATAATATAAAGTAACTGGAAATGATGGGTGGTTTATTGTTTGATTAGTATGTATAACTAAGGTTGTAGTGAGGCTGAGTTAATCTCATTGCAGTCCGACTAAGACTTCCTTGTTGAATATCAAACAGATCATGTAATATACACTATCTTGAGCCATCCAGCTCTTTACTACTTAATATTATTAGATTACTACATCATGTAAATAAGGGTTGGATATATAGTATATAAAGTGGCACACATGTCATTTCCCTTACCCTTTCAAAACCCACCCTCGTCAATGTGCATACTTCGCTTTAATTCTGTCAATGAATACCCGCAAATAGGGTTGTTTCAAACATTTCGCACTTGTCCTTAAATACATATGTTTATTTCACTTGAACAGTACGAAATAAATTATACAATTTGTAGAATTAATTCTATAAAGAAAATGTTTCCCACAGACTGTCAAAAATTTAAAGCATTAAATCCTATTCAAACAAATTTAAATAAAACATATTTTTTTAGGATGTATGGAACATGGCGACAAATAATGTGGTTATAGGTTCAAATCTCGCTCAAGTCAAGTAAAAAAAATATATTTGATTTGTTATTACGACTGAGAGATCGGAAATAATATTAATAAAATCCCGATCGATCGTCTTGATCCAGATTTACTCTTATTTCCTGTATTGTAAGGTAAATACTGATTATTAAGTCGGTGACCTGTGTAACTAGTAAGACTAAGTTAATTAAGTGTAAGTTAATTAAGTGTCTTAACTATTAAGACAATTAATTAACACGATGTTGTGTCTAAAAAACCTTTAGGGAAAAGCACCTCAGTTTATAACCAATCACAGTCATTTATGGTAAATTATTTATGTGTCTCCAATCGTCTTTTTTTGGAAAGTCCTAAATTTCATTAAAATATTAATAAAAAAACCTTAGATAATCTTGATCCAGGTTTACTCTAGCTTCTTGGATTATAAGATAAAAATCTGAGGTCATTATAAAATAAATAAATAATTTTGTGTCTCAAAAACCTTCTCAAAAGCCCCTCTGAATATAAGCTAATAAATTTAGCACTTGTTTTCGGGCATATTCAAATTATTTAATAAATATTATTAGCTCGGATTAGTAAAAGGCAAATAGGTTGTTATGTTTGCCTATATTCAGGCGTTCGTTCATATTGTTAATAAAATAAATAAATTATTTTAAATACTTGTTTTATACTGGATTATTATATTATTATATAATTAATTTATATTTTTCTTCAGCCCTTATTTAATGTGGTTGTATCTCTATAGAAACGAGCATCAACTTGAAATGGCCCAGTGTGATGACTGCAGCCAACTTCTCTTTGCACCGCCTTGTACTAACACTGTACAATCAAAGACAATAATACCAGATAATTGAATATTAAAACACACTTTGACATACCCCATGAACACCATAATAACCCTATATCTCACAATAATCACAATCTAATTCGTACTATTGCTCGCGACTGTAGTATCGCCTTCAGAATTGGTTTTAACCGAAATCCGTTAAGACGAGTTCGCAAGCAAATGACAGTCTCATTTGTACTTTAAACTACACACGTTTCCCTCAATTTACATTAATCATTCGTATTAAATAGATTGATAGTTTTGTTATAAATAAAAACTAGTTAGATAGTGGAGAAAGTTGGATCAATGAAAGTTTGCACACATTCATTTTTTTATATAATATATCAACCTATAATTTAAAACAAATTTAATATGATTGATTAATGAGATGGATTATGTGTAAGGCTTTATATACATATTTATTAAAGAGTATTGAATTGCGTTGAAAAAATGCATCAAGTTTATTCATATTCTTTAATGTGATCCTTTACTTTAATTTTTTTTAATATTCTTCAAATGGGTGAGTTTGTATAAAATGAGTTTTTCAAATTTATATTTAACGATAGCAAAGCTATTAAATAATAAATTATTTCTAAAACCTTCACAAGAATAATAAAAAAATGCGTTTATTTTATTTTTAGGCTTGGGATCTGGGCAAAAAAACTAATTTGACAAAATTATATATTATAACGACCTTATCCAATGTAATAGTGTCATTAGTGTGTTAATGAGTCGTGCTAGAGGTGCATATACAAATAGAGCTGGGTAGTTAAAATTGAATACCGGTTAATTTATTAAAATTACTGTCTTAAATAAAAATTGAATTTTAACAAGAAAATGTTCATGAAGAATCCATTTATAATATGGATCAATTTATTGAAAGTTTAGTTTGATCAAAATGAAATAATTTTAAAGTAAATTTATTTAGTTTTCAGAATTTAAAAGTAGGACAAGATGAATAATTCCAAAATTAAAAAAATACATCTCCTTTGAGTATTATCATTAACATGTTAGCTGTTTATAATAATTTAAGCAGTGACTAAGCAAAGAGCTAGCTTCTCTAATGAGTATTCACTAGTGCAAGAAGACTTGGCCTCTTAACTACCGACACTATATTATGTTGAATACACTATATGATTTATATTAGTTATTATTGAGTCATAGTAATAGTTATAGTGGTTATGGGCTTTTACAAGTTGTTCATTAACCAGTACAAGCCCGAGACTGTATCCTTCTCTTTTAATTGCATTGTCAAACAGAACTACAGGCGGCTAAGTAACTTATATGCAGATGTCTAATCATATTACAGATGTATATATATATATATATATATATATATATATATATACTTTCTCTCTATATATATATATATATATATATATATATATTAGACTAATTATTGTAGTATTTGGATACGAGAGGCCAAAGACCCGAATCTGTGTCGTCAAAACAGTGGCTTTATGCAAACTAAACGAGTTTCACCCACAAATCAATGTCAACGCTTCTAAATGATATATTTAAAAAAGTATGCCTTTTAAAAAGGTTTTTTGGAGTCTAATATGCAGTTTATATCAGAAGTTTATGTATATTAAATTTGCACCTAAATATTACAATAAACACATATTTCAAGTTGAAAAATATGTATTTTATAACAATTATATTTCAAATTTTCAATGTTCTTAAGACATTATGCAACTAATGAGCTATTCAAAATTCCGAATAGTATTATTGTTTTTGTTAGTGTGAAATAATTTGGTTATTTAGTTTTATGCATTATATTTGTTAATGTAGAATGTGTTGGTGTTATTATTTATTAATCTTCGTGTTTGTAAATAAGTTTTTATTTATTTTCCCCATACTTTTTATTATTTAATGTTACCTCTTATGATATTTAAAGTCAAAAAGAAATTGTAATATACATATATGAAGACGATACAATTGTTGCATTTTATTTATTCAAGGCAAGATTATACAAATCACAAAAAGAAAAAAAATAATAAAAAATAAAATATTATTATGTAATATAATGAGCAATAAAATATTTTGAGATTTATGTTCTTTCAACATTATTTTATGCTTGTTATTATTTTTAAAGTCGCTGACTTATTGAGAGTGAAAAAAATTCTAATAAACAATTTGAATCATTGATTTCACTATTGTTCGACTAGTTAAATTTTATCGACAAAAACCAAGGGCAAGAGTGTAATGAGAGTGTGTGCGTGCGGTGCGTATGCGTGTACACCAATAACACCATGCTCTAGTCTATTCATATACGCAACATCTAGCACGACTCACTAACAACCTCTTATTACACTTTTATATTGAATACGGCCCTAAAGTAATGGATTCCCAGGCATACGTCATCGTAAATACGATAGTAGA
Organism: Agraylea sexmaculata; assembly: GCA_022606485.1. Lineage (NCBI taxonomy): Eukaryota > Metazoa > Arthropoda > Insecta > Trichoptera > Hydroptilidae > Agraylea > Agraylea sexmaculata. Next base: position 326,603 of record JAGTTH010003832.1, on the reverse strand, counting down.
GTTACTTTGCTACACTTATGATCAGTTTCTTGTTAGTTAATGCCTCGTCTGAGCCTCGGGCGAGGCACTAATTAACAAAAAACCGTTCAAAAGTACAGCAAAGGAACTCTATTACCGTCTTTAGGGTGTACGTTTACGGCACAGTAAGCCTAGGAATCACAAGCTTTATAATCAGACATGTTCCTATTCTTAACTCGATAATCCTACACATTTTTTTTCTTGTCTCGATATGAACGGCGCCTGTTAGTACATAAACCCCCTCCCACGCCAGATATTTGATTTTACATCATGCCTTAACTCATTGAATGCTCGTGATTATTTTTTTTGTTTTGAGCTCTAAAATGACTTGATAGATATTGTCACCTGAGGGAAGAAGGACCCCATAATAACATCCTCCACTAATTATTTAAAAATATATTTTTTATATCATAAAATCAACATTGATGATATAATACATTATTTTTCCACACGCGATTACCACTAAAGGTAATTGTGTAAAAAAAATGTAATGTTATTATAATTGTAGAGGTGAGTGTGTGTGTATAATGTATAAATAAGAGTGTTAGTTTGAGTGAATGTAGCAGTTGAACAAGTGACTGTGAACCATGATGAAGTGCTTCTTCCTGCTGTTCTTCACACTGAGCCTTGCCACGGCCTACGACTGGACTGACACTGATTTTAGTAAGTTTTATTATATATATTATATATAAATACATGAGCCAATACATCGGATCTTTACAGATTTGGTACTGCAGGATGAGTTGGTTGATAATTTAAACCTGGATGATGACATTTACACACCTGTACACTTCAGAGTTACGAGAGATGTCAAAGAAAATAAGTTGAACGAAACTGTACCTTCAAATGATTGCACCTCGTAAGTTATTTCATAAATAATACTCACAATAATTTTGTATACAATTAAGTCTAGATATATTATTAAAACAACAATATGAACCTACAAATTGACAGTTTATATAAAACAAGAATTCTATAATATTATTGTATCGTCCCCATATAATCAATTACATATACATTTTTTTCGCTAACTTCGGTTAGGATAACATTTTCAAATAAGTAATTTGTCATATTATTTCATTGTTTATTAGAATTCTTTCCGTTATTTACATTTCACTTATTAAAAAAGTCACTTATAAAAAAAGTAATTAAATTAATTTTTAATACCTCAATTCCACAAAGTCTTTAGAAGTAAGACCTTTTAAACCTTTTAATTATGTACATTATGATTATTATTTGTCAATAATTCAGTAACACAAAAACGTAGACAGAATATTTTAGAGATTCTAATAATTACTTAAAATCATTAAGAGTAAAATGCAAATTTAATAGGTTTTTGTATATTGAGAAATTTATTATAACTTATTGCTTAGTTCAATAAAGTCTTAAGAACACATAAAATATTAATAATATTGTTATTGGGTGCACAATTTTCATTTTCCTTCAAAATAATACCATTGATCTATGAACACATAGGTCTTTTTAAAATGTTTGCAATACAGAATCGTATCTAAAAATTATTAAATGATTGAATACATTGGAGATTGTAATAATATCATATATACAACTTGGGTAAACTGCATATTTAACTGATTTTTCGTACATACGTTTTTTTTTTGTATATACGTTTTCAGTTACTCTTATGTACTAAAAATCAACATTTGTATTGAGATATACAAAGTCGTGTGTTTTGAATTATTTGAACCCGTTACCTTTGTCTGGCAGTGACCCGGTTTGAAATGTCAAAGAGAAAGAAGTGTATCGAATCGAAGATAAGAAAGTTTGTTTATGTCTGAATGACCCACTTGTTTGAATAATATTAACTTTCACAATTGAGTACATTGACTGATTATAATCATCTTTAGCCGGCAGACATCACCCAGTAGTAGTAGTAGTTCCTCGGGGATCAATAGATATCAGAGATCTTGTTGTGGAGAATCCAGGGATGAGCTGAAGATGCATGGGGAGACCCTGAAGACTTTGAGGAAAGAATGTTTCAACGAAATAAAAAAAGCAAGGGCCGATTCAGAGCCTCTTGATATATTCAACTGTGAAAAACTCAGTAAAGTCAAAGAAGATATTGCCGTAAGTTGTATCATTCAAACATTATAAAAACCATATTAATATATTTTTTAATTATATTTATAGTGCACTATGGAGTGTGTCAATAGAAAGAAAGATTTGGTAAGATAATCATTTTATTTTATTAATATTTAAAAAATTCAAATATGCAATTATTTTATCAAAAAAGGTTCAAATCGATTTATTACTATTAAATTGAAATATAATTTATGCAACAATAGTGGGGATCAATTTACCCCCATTTACTATTTTATATAAAATCATCAAAATTAACGTTTTATTAATTATTAGTCTTGATCTTTAAAATAAAAATAGTTTATTATCTAATAACCAAACTATTAAATTTATAACATCATAATGTGATACATAATACAGTATCTCGATAATCCGACAAAAAATACAGGTTTTTTTTCCTCATTTCATTTTAGTATATTTTTTTAATAAAATCAATATTTATTTTAATTGGGTTATAATAATAAAGGATTATTTATTAATGACGGTCAAAGCATAAATATTCGTATAATTGTCGATGATTCATCTTTTGTTAGTTTAATAATCCGACACTTTTTTTTCACATTACTATATCAAAAGCGTCTGGCAGCACATAAACCTCCTCCCTCTTTCTCTAGCCATCGCTAATATCAGAAAAATATTTGACTATATAACAAAATTAAGTTTTTTTTTCCCCGGACAATTTAAGTATATTTTGTTTTAAAAATTGTTAGAAATTCGATAATCTGGACATTTTTGCTAAACCAGTTGACGATCCTTCGCGTGTCGGATTATGCAGAGTATATATAAATATTTTCAAAAAATCCCTATGCTATAATATAAATATAATAAAAAAACAGTTCCTTGTGAGATTCAACTGGGTTATTCTGCTTTTTTTTATTAAGTGTATAAATAATAAAGTGATTGGTACATTGACTCATCGAGTATTGCAACCTTGTGGAGGTCAAAGTAATGAATGTCAATGGGTCATCCTTCATATAAATTGTTAGATTGGACAAAATAATATCCCAGTGTTGTAGAAAGCACTGCTACACTGTATTTTATAGCAAACCAGATATTGTTGTAATGAATGCACTAATTGATATTTGATAATGGATCCAATATAATCGAGGAATAATCGGAATTCGACCCTCTCTAGCTAATTGTAAAATGCGCCCGTTAAGCATATTAAATATTTGCTGCCAAATTAATTTCGAAATTCCTCCTCCACTGTGATATATAATGTAAATAATAGCCTAACGAGTTTATGTGTGCAAGTTGTTTGTTGGGACGATTCTGTTGTATGGGAAAATAGTTCTTAATAATATTGTGCAATCTGGTTATTTAAACGTGTAAGAAAATATTTGTTTAAGATTTTAATTAAAAAAAAATAGTCACTCGATTATTTATAAAGTATTGATTGTGTAGACGCCCCCCAATTTTATAATGAATAAATATTCTTAAAGCGTATGTTAAACTGTCCTAAAAACCCAAAAGTTGCATAAAAATAATTCTTAATGTATTGGAATATAAATAATTTGTTTGAGATTTTTTGAAAAAACATTTGTTTGAGGTTTTAATAATTGTTTAAACGGTAAAAAATCATTTTATATATTATAACTCGTAGATAATTCTCGAATCGATTATTTAAGAGCATAAAAAAGCAAATTTGCACGCCATATTGGTTATGTAACGCTTAGATCAATTTTGCTTTAAGAATTTTGTTCTGTGGACGCCCTCCAATTTTACATATAATGGATAAAAATGCTTGTGCGAAACGTATGTAAAAAAGTGTAACGTATCTTAAACTGTTTAAAACATTTTCTAAAATAAAACCTATAAGTCGTTTATAGAAATAAAGAAAGCACATCACAAAGTACAAGTATTAATTTTTTTCTGTTCTTTTAAAACTTTATGGAAGTGAGCAACAAATTGAAAATCAAATATATTCAAGCATAAGGTTGGGTATAGAATAGCAAATGGGGGTAAATTGACCTGCATTTTTTAAAGTCTATGATTTATGCCAACAAGTTTACGATCACCTTAAATCTTAGTTAGAGGAGAAATATAACCATAATAATTTAAAATAGTGGGGCCCATTTACCTCCATTTTTTGATGAAAATCGTGACTGTTCAATTATGATAATTCAACTAAAAAGTGATTTGATAAAAAACTGTGCGATGTAATGGATTAATACGAAACTATGCAAATGATTTGATAGCAATTTGCATCTATGATTATAACTAGTCGTTACCAGTCATCACTAATCAATAGGGAACATTATTATCTCGATCGTAGTCATGCTTTTGATTTTACAGTGTATTGATATTGCTTGTATAAATTCCCTTAGCATACAATACAATAATATTTCAATTGTGTTTTGGTTAGTCGTGATCAGATTACACATCTTATCTTAATCGTGCTTCCAGTAACAACACTACTATGGCCTTTCCCTTTGCTGGATATTATTTCAGGATATTGATACTATATTCCACCCCTAATGATTACAGATCGATGATAGTGGAGATATTGAGCCAGAAAAAATGAGGCAATTTGTGAAAACAGACTTAGTGACTCAAGACTGGCAGAAGTCAGTGATTGATTCAGTTCTCGACAAGTGTTTGAAGGTGAGTTTTTAAAAATAATATAATAAATACAGCTTGTACAAAATAACAGTATATCTGATGTAAAACGCATTATATTTTATATATACGCGGAAGGATTTGCATAATTATGAAGAATTTATTATCTATACAGACGGTTAATGCTCTCTTTTCTGTAGCAAGATAATAGCAAGTAGATATAAATACTATTGCCACATTTCGAATTTTATTTGAAGACAAGTTGTATATATATTCTGCCATTTATATTAATGGTGCTTAGGTTAGGTTGGGTAAACATTTCGTCAGCCCAAAGTCTCTCAGCTAGCACTGTCAATATTAATATGTAGTGTTGCCCAATTTTATTTTAAGATTTGTTGTACATACAGTCTTTCTATACAATTTACAAAAGTAGTAGTTAGGTTAGCTTTTAATTTAGGTAAACACTTTATCGGCCGATGGTTCCGACAATTTGACAGTAAGGTTTGTTGATATAAACGGTGTTATCATATTCTATTTGATGAAACGTTGTATAATTCATAGAGTCTTTCTATACAATTAAGTATTTGTAAGGTTAGGTTATAGCTATGTAAATCTTTCTTCGGCTTATGGCTCCGACAATCTGACAGCAAGGTTTATCGATATAAACAATGTTACTATTGTAAGTATACTTTATTTGAAGACAAGTTTTACACAATTTGTCTGTGCCATTTCAATTAGTTGTGGTTAGGTTAGGTTAAGTAAATATTTTGTCTGTACATGGCTCCAAGCACAATCTGAAAGCGAGGTCTGTCAATATAAACTTCGTTTGAAGACAAGTTGCACATTAAATCTACTCCGTTTAAATTAGTAGCATTTAGGTACATTCTAGCTCTAAAAATATTAATAATGTACGAAATTCATACAAATAAAATATAGTATTAAAACACGCCTTTTTTTAGTCCTACGAAATCAAAGAGAGGTCTGAAAAAGATGCAGTTTCTGTGGAAGAAACCACAAGCACCGTGTCTCCTTCCAGTGATGAAGGATCACCAACTCCAAGCAAGTGTAATAAAGCCAGTCTTAAGTTCAGCCATTGCCTTTGGAGGGAACTTCAGCTGTCTTGTCCTAAAGATATGGTCAGAAATACGAGAGCTTGTCAGAGAATGAGAGACAGATTAGCGAATCAAGAAAATCCCAGCAGCGGATCGGAGAGGAAAAAGAATGGATCCAAGGGGAAAAAGAACAATAAACGCAAACACCAAGAAGAATAACAACAAATATATTTATGAATATTAGTAAATAAAGAAGTACAAAATAAAATTTTAATAATTATATATAGCAATCAGATCCACGATCGTGACGTATTAGTCCCTTGTGTATTTCTGCAGCACTGTGTCTCTGTCAATACTGTCACATTGTAATAAAATATACTAATTGATTGCACGCCATTTATTTCCAACCCCATATAATGCATTTCTGGGAAAATATATTGCATCGAAAGAGAGAATTTCAAGATATAAGAAATGTTTTTAAATATTGTCATGGTTTTCGGGTGTGGTCCAATTAAAAGCAACGGGCTTTAGAGCGAGCATTTAAGAGTTCACATAGAAATTGGTTTAACAATTGCGTTGCTTACTCGAAAAGCTTCGACTTGAATATTACCATCAGCTTGAAACACCACCAGAACTGTTATGTTTAAACAGATAAGCCAACATAGGGTCATATTATTATTATAACACATCATAACCATCAACAACACTGGTGAATTTAAATTCTCATACGATGCGGTTAGGACAATATTTTTAATAAAAACATTAAGAAAAAGTGAACTTGGCAACTCCTTGTACTATTAAAAATAGATTGAATTCCATGATAATTTGTCTACCTATACTTGTTCTTTTTTGAGTGGTGGAAATCAATAATAGTCAATTATAAAGGTTGCGATAGTAGTGGTTGTTTGTGCCCTTTACTTTATTAAATAAGAGAAAATAGTTCTTTGGAATACTAGAAAACCTACAACAGGTTTTTTTAGATACAACAACGTGTTAATTAATTGTCTGTCGGTGATCTTAACTATCACTAGTTACACAGGTCACCGACTTAATAATCAATATTTACCTTACATTACAGGAAATCACAGTAAACCAGGATCAAGACAATCAATCGGGATTTTCATTAATATTATTCCCGATCTCCCAGTCTTAATAACCGATCAAATCAATTAAAAATATTTGGCTTGAGTGGAATTTGAACTCATGAGCACAGTATTTGTAGCCAAGCGTCTTATCCCCTGAGCTATTACGCTGGTTATAAAAAAAATTAAAAAGATAAATTCCTCAAAAAGTTCTACCAATAGATTTATGGACAGTTAAAAAGTAGGTTATACTATGATTATAATCTATAGTCTTTTTTATATTTTAGTTATACATATACCAATAAGCTCAGGTTGATGACTTTTGGGCAGGTATACTATTCTAATGAATATTAATAAATACTGTATTTATATCGCATGATTGCCCTCCATGGGGGAGAAGGATAGATACATATAATACTATAATATTCGTTTGATATTGGCACATCTCTGCTTCTGGGTCACTGCTGAAAACCTACCCTATTCATTGAAGTGCTTATATTCTCATTGCGAATTGTATATTAATTGTTCTGTTGATAGATATATTAGTAATGTTAATATCCAAATGTGTTGATAGTAGGAGTGTGTAAGAGGGTTGTAAGGGAATCGTGGATATTGCAGTGGTGTTTGAATGTGCCTCCCGGGTGCAATACTGTGGCTGCAGCATCCAACCACCATAACCTCCCTTACCCCATACTATAATATTACACCCCCAGCACCATCACGCTATCCTGGATGGAATTTAAAAGCCCTCCTTGGTGGTCTCTAATCTCTCAAGACATTGCATTGGCCCTTATACAATTATCACATTACAATACACAATCATATAGCACTAGACTAAACATTATGTAGGCCTCGTAAAACGTAGCCCAGACATGAGTGCTCGTTTTTTTTTCATGTCTATACATACAAACACGAGCGCCAATCACGGCCGGTTTCAATATGATAGGCCCGGTTTCTTCAACTGGTGTCACTCGTAAATTTACGCGCCAAATGCGTTTCTTCAAGATATAACTCGTGCTACCTATCTGTAACTGTCAACATCCAGCTCGCAGATATCCTCGGTGCTATATTTAAATCTCCATTCAGCTTCGTGCCGAACGCGTCACTTCTTCTATGGATGTTCTCTTGAATGCTTCCAATACACACATCGGAACCGCTAGGCTATATATAGCTTTGACAGAGGCTGAAGAAACAAAAATTTTATATATGACATGAAATTCATACAATCTGTTGCCACGTAGCATGCGATGTAACACCATTTGAAGAAAGGGACCATAGTGTGATAAGAGTGTGTGCGGTTGGTGTATACCGATACTACCGAGCTCAAGTCAGCCAGCTCTATTCATATACGCACTAATACTCAGCTCTAGCATGACTCAATAGCACACTATTGTTACACTATTATATTGAATAAGACCCTAAGGCCGGTTTCTTCAAGCCGTGTCAACTCTCGAGGTCGTGTCACTCGGCGATTTACGCGCAAAATGCGTTTCTTTAACTGTCAAATCCTATCTCGGCCATATCGGCCTGCTATAGATACATAAATATCGAGTTCGTGTTATATTTAAAACTTGAGCGAAGCGTCAGTAACACAATGTGGCGTTTTCATAAGTGATTTGGTATTTTTATCAATATTAACGACGTCCGTTTTAAAATTATCGTTTATTTTGTTTTGAATAAACCAAACAACTCACTGGCACTTCCTCATATCGCTGCTCCTAATGATTGTAGTCAGTAAGTGAGAGCGAGTCGTTTCGAAAGCTTGTGCTCAATCAACAACACTCCAATCAATTAATTTCCATTGTATTTTATCGTTGACATAACGCAGAAGCGTCGTGGTCGCCCTAGTTTGAACCATCCCTTAGCAGTGCCATATAAAACAGGTGAAATACACACAAAGTAAGTGAATTATTTCTCCTATTTTTGAGGTACAGAGTTAGCCATGCTAATATAATATTATTATGGTTTGTGTTTTTAGGGTTGTCGTGTATAATTGACAAACGAAGCTACAAGAGTGAATTATTCGTGGTATGGTGTTATTAGTATTGAGGTTCAGTAATATTAGTAGCTGTGGTGGTTGTCTATGGTAGACGTTCTGCTTAGAGAAGCATGTCATCCTATTATCCTGCCTAATTTACAACCAATACTGACCACATACTGTCTCTTTGTCACAAACACTACATTGTACAATATTATGCACTTTCATATCAAACACTTACTTGCTTTCCAAGCTCAACACTACTTTGTTACTTAATCGATCCGCTCCAAGATAAGATGTTGTGAGATTGTTTAATAAATCGACCGATTTCACCTCCCTAATATTATGTGGTTGTCACTAAACTGTGGCCACCCTATAGTCCTAGTTTGAATATAAGACATAACCCACAGTTATACAAGACTTACAACACACACATGTGTTGCAATATTTCGACTCTTTTATGCAGTAAAATTAATACAAAATCAGTGATCGTGCAACTATGACACTCACGACGTTCTGCGCATGATTATTCAAAAGCAGAGATGTACCAAAGTCGAACGAATTTCTTTTCTCTATGTAGCTCAGGTAAGAAAGGTGGGAGGTATAAAACTTGATTAATCATAACATAAGTCGAATGTCTTCATATGAGTGTATTGATAACAAATTAGAATAGAATAATATAAGATTCGTCTGACCTTGGCACATCCCTATTCGAAAGTCAGTCTTGCAACTTCACAGTGTATCTCAAAAGTTACAAAGAAGGCAACAATTTGAAAGAAACAGGCATACAATAAAAACAATATTTACAGTGTTGCCACTTTGAAATCCATTATGGAAATGTAGTCGTGTAAAATTGCAGAAAATGCAGAGTGGGAAAAAGCTTTGATACGAATGTGAAATGTCAAAAAAGTAAATATAGTGAGTACGAAAGAGTCGAGACATCTTAAGACATCGATAAGTTCCATAATCTCGGGATTCCTAGGCGTGCGTCGCCGTAAACGTACACCGCAAAGACAGTAATAGAGTTGCTTTACTGTACCTTTGATGGGTTTTTTTTTAACTAGTGCCTCGCCCGAGGCTCACACGAGTAGTAGAAGTAGAAGTGTAGCTAAGTAACTCTACTATCGTATTTACGGTGTACGTTTACGTACGGTGACGTATGTATGCCTGCTAATCCATTACTTTAAATATACTTCTGTCTATAGCAAAAAGCATATCAATTACCTAATCAATAAATAAGCGTCGCCCATACAAGTAGAAGCAAAACTACGTGCAAAAAATATGTTTCTACGTTTTCAGTACGGCCAGTGTTTTTACTTTTTGTGGCTTAATAGAAAAGATGTTATAGTTCCGATGGCTTGTGTGAAAATCTCATCACAGGTGTAAGCAATTTTTTTGTGCACAAGTTTCCTTTGTTACCAAACTTATCTATTTAATTCTCATATTAAATAAATATTTATTGTTTATTATCTTAATGGATGTGCATATATTTGCATATAAACAGAGAGGGTACGACGATGGGTATGGCGTGAAATAATTCGATTGTGGGCATTTCTGGTTTTAATGGAGAGTCCATCGCCACACACAAAGGACACTGTGTCCATAACAAAATACAAGATGATAGTGTTATTTCGAAAGCGGATTTTTACAGCTCAGTGTATTAGATGTAATAATATAATAGAAGTGTAAAGAGGTGTTGTTTCAAGCAGCATACTGTTTGGCTTTGGTCCAGTATGTTATGCACTACTGACGATGACACTTATTACCACAAAGCCTTCCTTAACTAATATATTAAAATATATTCAATAGTTATATGACACTGCAGTACACATCTATCCATAGTAAATAAACCACGGTTTACGGGTCAGCTGATATAAAACTGATTATACGCTATAGTAATGGAAATTTAAATTGTTAATTTATTGCCCACAATCATTTGTAGAGATGGAAATGGTGTTTTACATATGATTTAAGCAGTTTTCTGGCAGGTTTTTCTTGAAGTGGTGTTAAATCTTGTGCTACGTGGCAATATATTGTACGAATCTTGCGTCATATACAAATATTCCGTTTCTTGATATCCTGCTAAAGCTACAGTCGATTTTTATATCGCAGGTATTCAGGAGAACTTGTAGACAGGTGACTCGAGGGGCAAGTTCGTCACGAAACAGGAATGGAGGGGAAATATAGCACGAGCTCGAGATTTAGCTATAGCACGCCGATTCCGGCGAGCTAGGATTTGACAGCTCGTAGCACGAGCTACATCTTGAAGAAACGCATTTTGGGCAAGAAACCAGCCCTTAGTAATGAGTGATTTATATATTTTTTGGTAGTTTATTGGTTTTTCGGCTTAGAAACGTACGCACTCTTGGATTGGCCTTAAATATAACCTATACTAGAGCCGGATCGTGGCTTTCTCCCCCCACCACCAATATGCGACCGCTTTTGCCAACAAAAAAAACAGATTCTAGAGTCTATAATCCATGCTATTATGACATTTGCTTATCCTAAAACTAAATAATAACAATAAATCATATGTGTATTATCCAGTACCACTTGTCTATCAACTTTGAATGCTGAATGTCGGATAGTATGAACGTGACCTTATATATTATGCCATGCGGTGTTATTCCACAAGACATCGAATAGTAGAGTTTGGTGTGATGCAGTAGTTACAGAGTTAACACGTCTGATATAATGATTAGTGAAAGTTTTTACATTGATAATAATTTGTGAAAAGGCAGGAAACAGTGTTGCCAACGTGACTCGCCACAGACGCTAAATCACCTCAATTAGGTACACAAGTTCTTCAGCACTTGTTCCGCAACAAATCAATAACTACACTAATTCAGATATATCTACTTTTAAACAATAAATACAGAACGTAATCGAGAGATTGAAAGGGGGTGGGACACAGTCTGGGGTGGGCCACAAAGCGGAAATATAATCAGCGGTGAGCAAAGTTTTATCGTACAGCCGGGTACACTTTTGAATATTGCTTCCAATCCGCTCCTGTTCTCTCTTTTTATACGCGTGTAATGAATTCTCCGTGTACGTATACAGCAATTGTGTGTATGTGTTAGTATTGTACATTTTTTCATATCCAAATGTATGAAACCATCTATTCTGTGAATGGGAAAATCCCTGCAGAGGATTTACACACTTTAACTATATCTGCAGTGTGTTTCGTTTAATTAAATTGAAGATCTGTATTTGTTTTAATTGCGAGCTACTTAATAATAAGGTACACAATCTGGCTACATTATTATTTTTATGGATCACCTCCATAATCAAATAATTTATGTCTTATAATCAGAGGATAGGTTTAATCTGATTTTCTACATTTTGTGGTAAGCTCTTATGCAGATCGACAACCTTTTAAAAAAAATACCATAAAGTCTTAAATCTCTCAGAGCTAGGAATATTATTATTATTATTTTATTTCTCTAAGCTTAGTCTCTAGTAATATTATAACGACACGTACCGGCCACGCACCGGTCACAGATCAACGTACTGCAGACGTAGACGGTCGTTCGTAAGAAACGCTACCACACTGCGAGTATTTTATGTTGATTTAAACCCTGGTTATACAGGGGTAGAAAACAAAGAAATTTTTCTGTGTACATGCTACGTCGTCGATTTGTGGCCGGTACGTGACGCTATAATGTGACAAAAAAAAAGACGTGTGTAACCGGACTTGAAACCGTATTCAATATAATAATAAGAGTTAATAGTAAGATGTTAGTGGTGTGTGTACGAATAGTGTACACACATATGCACCGCACGCACACACTCTCATTACACTATTATATTGAATACGGTCCTTAATATATAGATTTGATTTCCTAGACCAACCAAATTATAACGACTTTGGTAAAAAAAAAACATTGAACTCAGTATTATTTATTCTCGATTAACTGACATTTTTTTCTTGTCTCTAGATCAGACGCGCCTGGCAGTGCATAAACGCGGCGCCACGCCGATAATATTTGACAATAAAGGATTTTTTTCTCCATTCATTTTAGTATTTTTCCTTTTAATATTTATAAATTCTAAAATCCAGTCAGTTGTTCATAAAACAGTTGGCGGTCCCATATATGTTAGACTATTGAGACTATGGTGTATTTTATTATAATATTAAATGCTGTTTGATTTGGGAGATGTGGAATTTCGCAAAAGAGTTCATAAATCAAAGGGGCCTTAAATAATATTTCAATTTGGTTGCGAGCATATATATTATTTTTGGACACTTTATATTCACCATTTACTCACATATGATATTGTCATAGTAAAAATTGAAAGTGTTTATAAATGCAAGAAGGGTGTGTTGTTTAATAACATTAAGAGAGTTTGCTGTGTGGCCGAGTTGTTTAGAATAATGAAGTGTCAAGGAATCAACAGGATGAAAGTTTAAAATTAATTAATAAACAAAACACAAAGTCTGCACAAAGTCGCGCAAATATTTTATTAAATATCCCCAACTCGCCAACTCGGATGCGATATTTCATATATTTTCTCATTTGTGTCACACCCACTTGACAGGAAAAACCACCTTCTTCTTTGTGATATTTAATATTATACAAGCTTTTAGTTCGTCGCTTCAGTGAATTAATGTAAAGCGAAAGCTGTTTGTGTACAATTAACAAAGTACAATTAGTATTCCGATCGTCTTTGTATCTTTAAAACTCTTCCTCGTGACCATTTCGGAATATTCATAAGATTTGCTATATTTAAATCGCCACACAAAAATTGTGTCATGTACATTGGAACGTGGCCGGCACTACTACATGCGCATATTATACATATACTTCACACATGCACGGGCTGTGGCCACCTGCAATACTGTGGCTCCTAAAATCCGACACTCGAGAGCAACAATTTTTATGTTTTACATAGTGACGTAATATTTATTTCAAGCAACTTTTGATGACGCACTTTACCATATTACGTGTAGTGTTATTAGAAATATCGACAAGTGACAAACAAACAGTACGAGCGGTAAAATCAGCACCACAAGAGGCTAAATTCATATTTGTCTCCTATGTTATATACATCTAAATTTTTATTTTTTATTTTTAATGCAATCCATTGTGAATTTCCAATGCGGAAATTTTATATATATTCTAGAAAAACAAATATTAATAAAAAAATAAATATTTTATCTATAATTGTTTTGCCTTCGTCTTCAAACGATGATTATTTTGTGTCTTCTTTAAAATCTGACAAAATGGACTTAATTACTCTGTCATGAAAGCCAACTTATTGATTTTTTAAACCTAAATTGTATATAATGTTCATGTACTATTAATTTAAAAAAAATAAAAACATTATTGTAATATCTTTAAATACAAATATATTTATTTTTAGTTGGAACAGCTTAAGCTTGGGATTCCTAGGCGTGCGTCGCCGTAAAAGTACACCGTAAAAACGGTAATAGAGTTGCTTTGCTGTACTTTTGATCGGTTTTTTGTTGGTTAATGCCTCGCCCGAGGCTCAAACGAGGCATTAACTAACAATAAAACCGATCATAAGTGTAGCTAAGTAACTCTACTATAGTATTTAAGATGACGTATGCCTGGGAATCCATTACTTTTTGATCCGTTACATATCTTTAAGCCGGCCACACACGCACAGAACTGACAGGCTAAGCCATATGTAAGTGTGTGGTCGTCTTTAGACGTATAGATATCGAAATTTGTTTATTGATATTGTTGTATAAAATCCATAATTTAAAAATGTCCAAAAAACCCTATTTTAAACTATAGTATTAAGGATGACGTATGCCTGGGAATCCATTACTTAAGATATGTGCCAAGGAACTATGAAGCCTGTTTACCCCTATTTGCTATTCTATAGATACATAACAGTAACAATAATCAGTAATAAATGATCAAAATAACAGCATTACGGTGTTGGGCTTGAATTGTTTTTATAGTAGTAGAATGTGGTGAACTAAAGAATCCGTTGAGGTGATTAGAACATGGCGGAGTGTTTGTTATAAAAGTAGTTGGATCTGTGGCTTCGGTTTCCAGTGTTGGTAAAGTTTGGCATGCAAATTGGATTGATTACACCCCGGGGACCTAAAAGGGGACTAAAGGGGTACAATCCTCGTCCTTCCCATGTCACATAACTGCTTTATAAACGGAGACACATTCTCCAAAACCACCAGCTTTTACAAACATTATTATTAATACTTTGTGATCCTTCATTCATTATTGTGCAAAAATACCACAACCACCAAAAATTACAGAGATACAAAAAAACAGTCTTCAGGATTATTAATTAATTAATTTATAAATACATTTTATATTATTGTATCGTACTGCAGTACCACAAGAGCATTATGGAAGATCCCAAGTCGCAGTGATGATAATTCAGCACTCGTCAGTTTTGGTTGAAATTATATTTTAAAATACCCTGTTCTGTTCCCTTTCTAAAACAAATTGGTAATGGTGAAAGAAAATATTTAAAGACTTTAATGAATGTAACTAATATTCAGAAGTAAAAAGTAAAGTTCAAGTATTTTGTCTTTTAAAACAAATAAATTTTTCCCTTTTTTGCACAACCGATTCATTTTATGAATATACTTTTGGTCCAAAAACAATAAAATTATCTTAAGAAAGGGAGTGTTTAATTTTCTACATATAACATCTGATCTCTTTTCCACCTATTCTGCCACCTATGGGGCTTGAAAAAAGAGAAACCTAGTATAGAAATACCAAATATTTGCATTTAAACAAAATTTGCCTCATTCGCTTTTTTTTGTAATATATATATATATATTTTCAAATATTATATTTTTCGTTCATATTACGTATTCTTTTGTTTTTTTTAACTTTTTATTGTAAGATTTTCATTTTTGATCATTTAAAGCAAAAACGTATATACAAAAAAGAGTTAAATATGCAGTTTTACTTTTAATGATCTTAAATAATCAAAACCCAAGTTGTAGCTATTTCACAAGCTTATTTATAATTAATATATTATATACTTACATTAAATGAAAGCCAAACCTATATTTTTGCACTAAAATATAATATCCTTTCAAGATATCAATTTCTAGATACGATTTTGGTATTTTATGAAAAATATGTTGTTCAAGGAGAACCTTAAATAATACTTCGTGCATGTTGTTCTCCATAAACAGTATTGTATAATAGAATAGTAGAGTCGTAGTCCCAGTCGTAGTCCCGGTCCTGGTTTAAGTCCTGGTTCACTTAATTTTACAGCCATCTTGACGCTCAATGTCAGCAACACTCGCCTCTGACTTCAACAACTACTACTATTATTAACCTTTTCATTTTAAATTTCATAATAACAGCCCAATTGATTAAATAAAAATGTATGTGTATCTATAGGATGCGGGTTCGAGTCCCAACTTGGAGTTTTATTTTTTAAGGAATCAATCAATTTTCAGTGCATCTGTATTAAAATCATCAATAGGTATATAAAAACTTTAAAAACAATACAATATTTGTAGAGTGAATTTCAAACTGTTTTATTAAGTGATTATACCCTAACAATAAAGAGAAATAGAGGATATTTTTGTATAATAACTATTTCAAGCATTAAGACATTTGTAATAAATGCAAAAAAAATCACTAGGTATTCAAACATTTTTGAGGCTTTTTATGATATTATAAAAAAAATACAAACCCTATAAATATAGAGTAAACCCTTTATATTTTTAGGGTATAATCATTTAATAAAACTGTTATTTAGTTTACTCTACAAACAAAGCTTCGTCCTGTCTATATGTTTTGTAATTTTAATAAGACACATACATGGTGGAAAAAGTATTAAATATTAAAAATGAATTTTATCAATTGTGCTTTTGGAATTGAGTTGGGTTTCTGTGAAGTTTATATTGTGAGTGTTTATATGAAAACAAGTTTAAATATTATATTTACAATCCACCTGTTTGCTATATATATATCATCATCATCATCATAAGCACTCCAGTTCAGTGATGAACCAAGGCTTCCCGCACCAGCATCTTCCACTTATTTCTATTGGAGGCCGCGCTCCTCCAGTTATTAATTCCTAAACTCCTAACTACCTTATGAAATTCGTCCGCCCACCTTAGCCTAGGTCTACCCTGCCTTCTCTTACCCACAGGCTTGCTGGATAGTATTTCCGATACTATCCCTCCTGCTCTTTCCACGTGTCCGGCCCAACCTAATGTTAAAGCCCTAATGAACTGCACTACGTTCACGCTCTTATATAATGAGTAAATCTCATCGTTCCGTCTGATTCTAAATAGTCCCGGTGCCTCCTGAACAGGACCCAAGATCCTCCTAAGAATCTTCCGCTCGAACCTAAGTAGCCTATCCTCCTCAGTCTTGGTAATAACCCATGTTTCTGCACCGTAGGTTAGTACTGGCCTAATTAGCATCTTATATAATTCTACCTTGGTACTTCTACTTAGATATCTTGATCTGAGCAAGCGTACTAAGCCGAAATACGCCCTATTAGCACTTTGCAGGCGAGAGTTTATGTCCTGGTTATTTCCAGCCTCCTTAGTGACCACTGCTCCCAAATATACAAAGGAGTCAACCTGCTGAAAGTGGTCATTGTCTACCTTCAGGCTACGATGTGCTACCAATTCCGAGTTGGATGTCACATGCATATACTGACTTTTTTCAACGTTTATAACTAATCCTACTGTTTTGGCGGCATCCCTTATTGCTCTAACCTTATCAATTAACACGTTCTTAGTTCTAGCGATAATATTTACGTCGTCTGCGAAAGCGAGTACCTGAAAAGACTTATAGAAGATATTAGACTTATTGCTACAACCTGCAAGACGCATAACCTTTTCTAAAACTAATGAAAATAACAGGGGGATATCACGTCCCCCTGTTTTACGCCTGCTCTGGTGATGAAAGACTCCGACAGTACACCATTTATCCGTACGTAGTTTTGGTGTCTGTCAGCGTCATTTTTGAGAGACTTATGAGTTTTTCCGGAAACCCAAACTCTCTCATCGTGCTGTAAATAATATCCCTATCGATTGTGTCGAATGCCTGCCTAAAATCTACGAACAAGTGATGAGTCTCCACGTCGGCCTCATTACACTTCTCTAATATTTGCCTAATTGTAAATATTTGGTTCATTGTTGAACGCCCTGGTCTAAATCCGGCTTGGTAGTCTCCCAAGCATTCCTCCGCGTATTCTGCTAGCCTATTTTTTAAAACCTTGGCGAATATCTTGTACATAACTGATAGTAGGGATATCCCTCTATAGTTACTGCACACGCTAACGTCACCTTTTTGTGGAGTGGGCAAATTATCGAACTTGCCCAATCCTTCGGTAGCGTTTCGCCTTCCCATAAAGATACTATTAAACTATGTAATAGCGCCCATAGAGCATCCCCGCCGTATGCTATGAGTTCGCTGGAGATCTCGTCTATCCCGGGGGCTTTCCCTCTCTTCAGTCCTCTGATGGCGTGGCACACCTCTTCGTAGGTGGGTGGTGGTATTTGTGGTTGCGCGGCGTGTTGGTACAGACTAGCGTTCTTATTGGCTACCTTATCGCTATTCTTATCATTTAATAGGTCGCTAAAGTACTCCGACCATCTATTTAAAACGCTTTCCTGATCGCAGAGAAGTTCGCCTTTGCTATTCCTATTAAAGTTTAGTCTAGGTTTGAACGTTTTCCTACTATTGTTAACGTTCCTGTAAAATTCCTTAGCATTATTCCTATCTCTAAACATTTCAGCATCTATAATTTGCTGTTTTAGCCATGTCCTCTTCGTCGACTGTATGACTCTATTACTACTCCTACGAAGTTCTTTGTACTTCTCTCTATTTTCTAAGCTATTGCAATTAAGAACTTGTGCACGGGCATTGTTCTTCTCCTTAATAATACTCTCGCATTCTGTGTTAAACCAGCCATTTTTCTTTTTCGTCTCGTAACCCAAAGTTGATTCTGCCGTGTGCTTAATAATATTTTTTATTAGATTACAACTAGATTCTACATTATTCCTATTTATTTCCTCAACCTGTTCTAACGCCTTTTCCATGGATGCCTGGTATGATTTTGCACATACCTCATTCTCTAATTTAACAAGGTTGAGTTTCTTATTTTTATTTATTTTTTCCTTTTTGGCATTCGATATTCTGGCTCTAAAAACTGCTTTTACTAAGTAATGGTCCGAATCGAATGCTGCTCCTCTGCAAGTATGAACGTTGATAATAGAGGATTTGAACCGTCTATTGATTAGCACGTGGTCAATTTGATTAGTGTACGTGCCACCTGGACTGACCCACGTTCCTTTGTGTATGTTAGCCCTTGGGAAGAATGTGCTAACATTAACCATATCCTTTGCTGCGGCGAAATCAATTACCCTTTCGCCGTTGTTATTTGAAATTTCGTGCAGACTGTTGCCTCCTGTAATGGCTCTATGTGTAACTTCATTGCCGATCTTGGCATTTAAATCGCCTAAAATAATTGTTATATCGTGCTTTGGTGCCTTCTCTATAAACCTGTCTAAGTTATCATAAAAAGCGTCCTTTACGTCATCTCCTTTGTCTTCCGTGGGAGCGTGTACCGAATATAAACTAACATTGAAAAACTTAGTCTTTATCCTTAGTCTAGCTATCTTATCGTTAAAAGGTTCGAAGTCAATGACAATATGTTTTGCTTTGTCACTGACTGCAAAGCCGGTACCGAAGGCTTTCTTAGAATTACTGCCGCTATGAAAGATTGTCCATCCATTGTGTTTCGATGTGCCGTTTCCTGTCCATCTTATCTCTTGTAAAGCAACAATACTCATGCGATAACGGCTCAATTGGTCTGTGAGCATTTTAATAGCGCCCGGTCTATTCAAGCTTAAAATATTCCACGTTCCTAACTTTAAGTCCCCTTTCGATTTGTATCCTGTAGCTTTATATGCAGCGGGGGCCAGGATATGCACCCCCGCGACACTGCAGTAGTTGGATGACGGTACCCGCGAGCCTGCTTTCGCACCCACGACCACCGGTACTGGGTGTCTGACGCCCTGCACCGTAAGTGTATTATCGTTGGGTTGTACTGTCATGTTTTTGCTGGGGGGTTTCGTGATCGGATGTTAGTTTTTACATGGTAGGTGATCGGCCTGACGCACAACCTCCGGAGAGGGATCTCCCTTCTCTGTTCGCCCTAATCGCACTCGCTGCCAAGATCATTAATTTGATCCTAACTAACTAGCTTGTTCAGGTTTCCAGGGTCCACCACGAGGAGGTAGAGATAGGAATTGGGCAGCAGTGGCTATGAGATACTGGGAAGTCAGATCATCTTATGTTGCGCATGCATAACCCCATTTAAACCCCGCTATATATATATATATATATATATATATATATATATATATCTGCCTCTCTTATATATATATATATATATATATATATAAATAAATATAATGTTTAAACTTGTTTTCATATATAAATATAATATATCAGTATTTTGTTAAACTAATATTCGTAGTTTTAATATTTCGTGTAGATGGTTGCATCTGACACGTGTCTACGGCATCTTGGCTCATAATATAATATAATATAAAGTATGTTAATAAATAAACATGTTGTATTTATATAAGAGTGTGCAAAAAGAGCAGTTGTGTGTTTGAAGGAAACAAGTTAATTCCCTGGCAAGTGGTCTTATGGTTTTTGTGCCTCTGCTACGACCGGCTACGACTTTTTGCTACGCCATACAATACTTTTTCAAATACGCCATCTCCTACTACTGTGAACTACAATATAATTCATTTGAAAATACTCAGCTAGATGATAATGATGATGACGCAAAGCGAGTAATGTGTCATTTCCTGTTTGGCTTGACGATTTGTTTGTCCCGTCGCGATGATGAAAACAAATATTTGCAATCCCGGTTTTGTTTGATGGAAAACACAAATGCTGATTGGGCTTCAAATGTCACACAAATTATTACGTGCAAACACAATCGCCGAATCTAATTTAAAATTCATCTCAAGTGTCTGTAATATTCAGTCGTACGACGAAAATTGTACACTAATTTGAAATCTGTGAAATTTTGATAAATTCATTATTTTCAATCATCTTTGGCATCTACTTTTAAGGGAGTTTCTTAAGGTTTTTTAAACACAGCATTTTAATTAATTATCTGTCAGTGATCTCAACAATTACTAGTTACACAGGTCACCGACTTAATATTCAGTATCTACCTTACAATACAGGAAATCAGAGTAAACCTGGATCAAGAAGATCTATCGGGATTTTATTAATATTATTACCATACAGTCATAATATTTTTTGTCTTAAGCGCGATTTGAACTCATGACCACAATATTTTTAGCCACGTGCTGGTACTAAATAAATAATTCTTGACCATCACTATGAATATATTTTACTTATTTTTAAAATATTTTATAATGCATAGTTCAATAACTGTTTATTGAATGTTAAGGCGATATCAAAAATATAATAATTAATAGTAATAGTGATGGTAGACAATTCTGGTGAATAATTTTCCATTTGAAGTGTTTCCTGCATTTTGTGATCGAATTATATTCTCTTCCGACTGCCTATTTTCAAATACAATTTCACTTAGTATACGCCTAAATTCAAAATATAAACTTTTGGATGAGTTTCAATGTTTTTAATTACAAAACTTAAACCCACTTTTTTTATATTCTCAATATATTGAAGCATTCAATTCATTTATTTAATTATTTTAAAAATAGAAAGGACTGCTTATTATTATGAGAGATTTTTTTATAATTAGACTCTAACTCATTGATAAAAAGGAGTATTGAAAGTGCGTGAATATACGATTTATTTCCATGCCTTAATAACTTACATTTTTAATAAATACATTTTGATAATCTGTTCCTTTTCGCATTCAATTATTATAAAGTTTGTTATAGCAAAAACATATTTAAAGCCGTTTAACTCAAAATAGATTAAGGTTGAATTCGTTGTTATGGAACTCCTCAATTATTTAATTAAATGAATAGGATGTTAAAAAGCTGAGAAATGATGAATGAAATTCAGCAATATTTTAAGAAAATCTTCATGGACAATTTCAAAACCCAAATGATTAATTATGATTCATCGGTTATTAATTATTATTAATGGGCGAGTAGATGATGTTAGTATCGTATGGCAACACTGTTCACTTAATTTGCGTAGTTTGTTTTACTAGTAAAAAAATATTTAAATATTTTTTGTAGTCGTGTTGATATTAGATGAAAGCCTTTAACATATTTGAAGTCCAATTAAAGACTTGTTGTATATAAATATATTTTTGGACATGGTATAATATTATTCGAGGCGGGGGTTTATGTTTGTAGTGAAATAAAATGGAAAAGCTTAACTAACTCGGTCTTTCCCATTGTTCAGTCCGGCTAATTCAATTTCTAACCCCTTTTCTGGTCGCTTAATCAACGGGGCATTGTTAATTACTTCTTTTTTTTTGTTTTAAAAATTCAATTTCAATTAACTTAAATTAAATGTAACGCGGGTATTTGTTAAATCGAATTTGTCGATGTGAAACAATTCGGGAATAAAAAGTTAAGTCGAGTCCGGGAAGACGGAGAAGTTTCTTTCTAACGAGTCGCGTTAATGAATTTCCAAAAGTAATTAACGACTATACTGAAACTCGTATTTTTCAACATGGTTTTTATTAAAATTTAAATGCTTCTCATGAATCTGTTGTTGAACATGGAGGACATCTCCCCGTCATATCTATCAAAGGTACCTTTAATTGCATCCTCGACACTCTTGGCTGCCTTTTCAGCGTCACTCTTAGGCTTGATCACTCCTATTTTCTCACCTATATATTCCGTGGCTTCGCTGAAAGAATCTCCGATCTTCTGCACGGCTTTCTTCGCTTGCTTGCCGAGGTTTTCGAAGAAAGATTCTCCATCATTCTGCGTGTCTTCGACGCCCTCCTTCATATCATCGATCTTCTTATATCCCTTCTCCAATGCATCCTTTGTCTTCTCGTATCCTGTAGCAAGAACTTCTTTGGTTTTTTCATATCCAGTTATAATCTCCTCTTTAGCCTTGTCTAATCCTGAAGATATGGATTCCTTGACTGCTGAAACATCTTCTGATTCTGCACTTTCAACTGGTTTCTTCAACTCCTTGCTGATTTTTTCCTGTATAGACTCATCGGCGTAGGCAACTGCCAATAATGCTGCTATTAAAAATGCCTGTAAATAATAATTTAAAAATAATTAAGTTACACGCATGCATAGGCTACTTCAAGGGCGAATTTAAACATATGTATTTACCAAAGTAATGCAATATTTACCTTAAGATACATTGTGATGGACACAGACTACTGATAGTGTGGAAGGTAGTCACTAAAATGATTGTTATAATGCGATATAACTACTATTTATTAACTCGCTAGATCCTTCACCTCAATACAGAGGACTTCTCAATATATTTTTTTATATTTTAAAGAAAATGGAGTATGAGTACTTTTGACAACTAACGTATAGTCATCTTCAGAGACTCTTTTTACAAAATCAAGTTTAAACCAATGAACTTTAGTTTGGACTAGATTTAATACAATACATATGAAATTTAGTTTATTATTAAACCATGCCATACACGTTCAGTTTATTAATTATTTAATTAAACTGACAGTTAAGCTGAATGCGTGTAGCACTCTTAAGGAATATTGCACAAAATCACCATTTTATATTAATAAAAAGGACCAAATATGAATATCTCACCTCCCAGCTTAATATTTGCTCTACAAGCATAAGAAACAGAGTGTATAACATACAATTTTGGTATTTTAAACTGTTAAAATATATTGTTATACATAATAGTTTGAGTATTTCCTAGAAGTACTTATGATCTGCCCAATCTTTGCACGCACTAAATGGATAATGATGTTTGTCCTCCTCCTTCATCTTACACTCGATTATCCGACATGTGAATTATTGGTTCTCAGGCTATGATTCGTAAATAAATGATAAACATATGCCAGAGAATACATATACGTTTTTTTGTATTTTAATGGTGTTTGGGTTTCGGATAAAAGAGATCAGGGCACCAAATAACAAGTAATAGTGAAGTGCGCAATACTAATGCATCACATCCCAAATTTAAACAGGGTCAACTTATTTTTATTAAAATAAATACAATTAAAAAGAGACATCTGTGAATCAACTATAAAACTATTTCCTATATTGAAATAATAATACATTATCAATTAATTAATAGACGCCATCTGCTGAATTTTATTTACACCTATTAAATAGTTAACTTTTATAAAAAATATTTAAAACTACATTCTTTATTATTTTCAAAATTTTAAATTTCAATTTTCTTGATGAATATTTGAAATTAAAAAAAGCTTATTCAAATATTTTTTCCCCCAAACACGTGTAATATTGTGATAAGAAATAAAGGAAATTATATTATTAGAGGTTTTTTGTTATAATAAAAAAATATTGATGAATGTATGAAAAAGTATGTTTGTGGTATTAAAAAAAATAGAATTTTCTTTCGACCGTGACAGGACTCGAACCTGCAATCTTCGGATCCGAAGTCCGACGCCTTATCCATTAGGCCACACGGTCCTTGCCAAATGGGGCTTCACTTTACTTTTTAAACCATGACTATTGATTTTCCTTCAAATTATTATAATACATTGAAAATCATTACACGGTACTTAACATCACTAATATAATTTATTCAAATCAAAACACGAAGGTCATATGTAGAGAAAAAGTTAAATACTGACAAGTTTTTGTAAAATGTCGCAATATAGCTTATTATAAAAAGTGTCGAATTCATCAAATTACAAAATACATACTGATCAAACATTTAGACACAATGATAAAAAAAATCACTGCTCAAATAAAAAGTTACCCACTACTATAAGAGGAATTACAGGTGAGTGGTCATCATCAGTTGCTAGCGGGATGTGCAAGATGATTGTGGTGTTGTTGGCGATCACTTTTATGATACAGACTGTATCGTCAAATATTGTCAATATCAACGGTCTTGGCACAGTAGAAGGGGTCACTTCTACAACTACTTGGACTGATCGTACCGTATACAAGTTTTACAACATTCCATTTGCACAATCACCGTCTCTTACCGGTAGATTTAAGGTATTCAATTATACAACTAATTATGAAGGTGACAATTTATTAATACATAACTACAATTACAGCCTCCCCAAAAAGTCAACCCTTGGAATGGTGTTTTTAACGCTACCACACAGGGTAGAGCTTGTCCACAGCTAACAAGCCTCCCACAAATCATGATGGACACAAGCGGTGATGATTTCGAAGATTGTTTATCCCTGAATATATTTACTCCGCGGGTAATGTTATAATAATCTTTATTAAGAGTAAAACATGTTCAACTCAAAAAACGCATTTAAAGTACATTTATCTTTGTGTTATTCTCCAACATTTTTATTAAAAATAAGTTAAGTTGTCAAATTCATTCATAAAATACCTGAACTGTTATACTGCAATAGATAGCCTCAATAATTAGCCTAGATAGATAGCCTCGATTGATTGCCTTGATAATCTGAACACCCAAAATTTATAATGTAATTTTACAACAATTTTGTCTGTGATAATGCTATCATACTTAATTTACATAACAACATTTCAAATATCAAATATTTAAGTAAATCTCAGCGATAATAATATAACTTAATTTAACACAGATTGATAATAATACTAAATTGCTACCAGTAATGGTGTTCTTTCACGGAGGTGGTTTTTATTCAGGCGATTCTCTCCCGTTTCCACCAGATTATATATTAGAAAAAGATGTTGTTTTGGTTGTTCCACAATATAGAATCTCCTTTTTTGGTGAGTCAATATTCTATTGCAATAATGCTTCTTTCGAATATGTACGTATTTGTATTTTTAGGCACACTTTGTTTCCATACCGAAAATGCACCTGGAAACGCTTTGTTTAGAGATCAGTTATTGGCTCTTGAGTGGGTTAATGAACATATTCAAAGCTTTGGCGGAGACGCACAACAAGTTACAATATTTGGTCAAAGCGCAGGAGCAGCATCTGTCAATATGTTGATGATAAGTCCAATAGTAAGCAAATGGCAAAACTCTTTCCAATAAATTACATTATACATTTTAAATTATTTAATTGCAGGTCGATGAGAAATTATTTCAAAGAGGAATCCTACAATCAGGCTCAGCAATTTCTAATTGGGTAATTCAATCAGAACCAGTTAAATATGCAACAAATTTATACTTGCAACTATCTGGAAACAAAGATCCAGTGTGTGTTTATAAGATGGTAAATGCATTAGAAAATGCAACCGTAGTCGAACTCTTGCAAAGTTACTATGCCTTAGTAAGTTTATTAGATTTTGTATGCACTACAAACAACTGTAATGTGCTTTTATTTTAAATCAGGATTCAGATACAAGACAAAATATAAATGCAGGCGTAATACAAGAAGCTGGTGATGCAAAATTTATCGCTCAATATCCAAGTGAGTATTTAAAACAAGGAGAGTTTAAAAAAATAGAAATAATGAGCGGTGTTACTAAAAATGACGGTTCCTTTTTTACACAACGTAAGTATGTTAATAATTAGTGAATTAAGCTATTTTATAGAAAAAATTGTCTTTTAGTCATATATGATTTGCTACAATCCTTCAATGCCCAAGATAATTCATGGTTTTTGAAATACAATCTCACCGAGTATATATTAAATTTAGCAGGTAATATCATAATACAATAATGTAATGATCTATTCTTGAAACTTGTTTTATTTCTCAGGAATAGAAGATCAATCTGGAGCAGTGGTGGATATAATAAAAGACAAATATTTCAAAAGCATATTTGATACCAAGGAAAATGTTACATTCGCGGACATGGCCCCCGGATTGACTGATGTGAGAAAACTTTAACAGTGCTTAAAATAACTCTACTCTGAATATATGTTAGATTTTAGGGACATTCTTTTTAAAATCACCAACATTACAACAAGCTAAAGCCACCGCACTGTATAACACAAGTTATTTATACACATTGGACTATAAAGGAGAACATACAAGATTTGGGTATGGAGCAGATACAAGTAAATATCCATTTAGTGGAGGCGTCCATCATTCTGATGATTTATTGTATTTATTCCCGTATCCGTACACAACACCATTGAATGAAGAAGACACCAGAATTGCAAAATTAATGGTTTGAATTTTTATTTTCATTACGTATATCTAATCATTTACTAAAATTCTTTTGTATTTAGGTCGACTTATGGACCAGTTTTGCCATTAACGGTATTCCTCAATCATCATCGCTCAATAATGAATGGAAACCCTTAAATATAGGTATATTATTTTAAACACAATGTTTGTTAACCAATAATACTGATTTTACTATATAATTATAGGACAAAATGGGCCATATTTGCATATAAATTCAACAACTTCAATGGATGATGATTTTGTTCGAAATGAATATTATGTTACTACTCGAGAATTTTATGAAAATATTTAAAACAGCTGTAACATGCTTCACTTTTATTCGATAACTATTTATATTAAGGTTTCATCGGTTATAAGGTATCTTTCAGTTATTTTGTTCTTTATTTAAAATGTATACATTATACTTTTTACTTATATATAATAAGTTAAATAAAAATTCTCTAGAATATGAATATTTTTTATTACTTAGTTATGTGGCTTGGTTAAAATGATTAAATACACTGCTAATGACTTCTTTACAATCCAATCACTAAATCTGTCAATTTTTTCAAATATATTTTGTAATAAAATATGTAAATTCATTTTCTTTATCAGTTAGACACGGTAATTTTCCTGGCCATCGGCCAGTCGTTAATTGAATGTGTAAGATGTCGGTGTGGTTGTTATCTGTTTTTTTACTCATACAAAAAGTTTCAACTCATATTGTGGACATTAATGGCCTCGGAAAAGTGGAAGGAATTATTGACAAAACGACCTGGAATCAAAGGACAATTTACAACTTTTATAACGTACCATATGCACAATCACCACATTTGACAGGCAGGTTTAAGGTAAGATTTAGTAATGTGAATTTGAAATACATTCTAACTAGACTGATTTATTGATAACTAATGATATCTCATTATCAATCACCTGAGGCGGTGATAATAAGACACACTTTTTTTTTCAAAATAAAACATTGAAAATAAGTTGTTTAACATTTTATTGAATGATAAGTATAAAGTAATTACAAGTATAAAAAGGTAAATCATGATTTAGCCACCGCAGAAAGTTCTTCCGTGGGATGATATTTACAATGCAACTAAACCTAGGAGAATTTGTCCTCAATTATTGATTCTACAACAACTTACTGATCCATTCATCGATGAAGATTTGGAAGATTGCCTCACATTAAATATATTCACGCCACAGGTATATTTGATATTTAAAACATACATATTTATGGTAACAAAATAAATGTTTTAGATTCCAAACGGAAATGAAAGTATCCTCCTACCGGTAATGGTTTATTTCCACGGTGGTGGGTTTTATGAAGGAAATGCAAACACTTTTCCACCTAATTATTTATTAAGTAAAGATATTGTATTAGTTGTTCCTCAGTATAGAATAGCACCATTCGGTATGCACATATTAATTTATCCAGTTAAAAATGGAAAAATAAGTTATCCAATATACTCTTTCAAGGAACATTATCTTTAGATATTGATGAGGCCCCAGGAAATGCACTATTTTTCGACCAACTATTAGCATTAAAATGGATTAAACAACATATTGGCAGTTTTAGCGGTGATGCGGAACAAGTAACCATTTTTGGCCAAAGTGCCGGAGCGACTTCAATCAATATGATGCTCATAAGTCCAATTGTATATAATTAATTGTATTCATCTAAGAACTTATTGTAAAACAAATTTTAATTTAAGGTAGACGCATCATTGTTTCAAAAAGCCATTCTACAATCAGGGTCTGCCGTTGCAAACTGGGTTATTCAATCCAATCCCGTTAAATATGCTACACAATTGTATTCTAAATTAACTGATGATAATTCAACGGATGTACAAACCATTATTAATATTCTAGAAAACGCCAGTGTTATAGAAGTACTCTATGGATTTTATGAATTAGATGTGAGTATTAAGTATTTATTATCTACACAATGTTAGTTTATATAATTGAAGATTATTTTGTTAGGACACCTCCAAAGTGCTTTTGAGTAGAGCTGTCATTCAAAAAGCTGGCGATGAGAAATTCATAACTGAGAATCCCGAATACTATTTCCGGAATGGATTATACAAAACCATTCCTATGATAGTCGGAGTGGTGAAAAATGAAGGAAGTTACTTCACATCGGGTAAAGTTGTATGCATTTGAAATAAAAAGGTATATATTTTAATAATGACTTTTCAGTTATGTACGATGTCCTTGAGATATTTAATATTCAAGATAATAATGAATATTTAAGAACTTATTTGACTAACGATGCTCTTGCGTTTAGCGGTAAGTTTTAATACTATATTGTACTGTATGAAATTATTCTATAAATTATTTTAGAGGTGAAAGATCATTCAGGAACAGTGGCAGATGTATTCAAAGACAAATACTTCAAAAGTATATTTGAGGAACAAACAACCGTTTCATTTGCCGACATAGCATCTGGTCTTACTGATGTTTGTAGACACAACAATTGTAATATATAATAATTGTAAAAAAATTTGTTCAAAACTCTTATTGATTTTAGATTTTGGGAGTATTGTTTTTGAAATCACCGACATTTCAACAAGCTAAAGCAAATGCACTCTTTAATGCAACTTATTTATATACTTTTGACTACAGAGGAGAATACACAAGATTTGGATATGGTTTAGATACCAGCAAATATCCATTCGATGGCGGCGTTCACCATTCTGATGATCTTTTATATCTATTTCCTTATCATTATACAAAACCATTAAATGAATTTGATAAAAAAATAGCTCAAACAATGGTAAGCTTATAAATAATCACATACAAACGCTACATATTAATGAACATCACTTTAGGTTGACTTATGGACAAGTTTTGCAACCAACGGTGTGCCCGTTTCAAGCTTCACCGATTCAAAGTGGCTGCCTTTAACTCGTGGTAAATTATCATATTGATATACAAAACTATTCTTTGATTGCAGAGTATTCATTTAAGACTATTTTACAGGAGGTAATGGGCCATACTTTCATATAAACTTTACATCTTACACGGACGATGACTTTGTTCACAACGAATACGATATAACTAGCCGAGAATATTATGAAAAATCACTCAACTAGTAATCGATTATTGTTCTGTAACACTGAATAAAACTATTCTATAAAGCGAGCGATAATTAGAATTATCATTATGTTTATTTGAATTAGTTGTTCCCTCATTTCCTGCAAGCATTTTTTCACATTCAAGTTATTGTGTGTACATAATAATAATCACACAAAATGTGATTGTTCACACATTGTTATGCAGACTAATATATGAAATTATACATAATATAAAAAAATATTGCCATTATCTAGATGCATTATATTGTTCACTGAATACCTTAAAATCATCATAATATAACAGTTTTAAACACTTGGAATGTGTTTTTGCACAACTTTTACATAAGATGGAGAATATTTTAGGTAGTTGTAGTGTATCGAAAAAATAAGTGAACAAAAATATTAACTATTTTTTTAAAAGGAAAAAATAGTTAGCTGTAATGTCCACAGATTTTATTATAAGGTCTGAGTACTTTCGACTACCAATATGAAGTCATCTTCAGAGATTTTCGTCTCTCTCTGACTGAAATCTCTGAAGATCACTATCAATGATGAATATCTATGAAAATTTGTGGAAATTACAACTATCAATTTTCTTTGAATTATGGAATTCCACCAAAAAGTCAACACTTTCAACAATTTAACTATTTTTTTTTATTAATATTGTTTAGTTCCTAAAGTATTTGTATATTTAACCATATAGTAATAAAAATATTTTCCTTGCTCTGGGTATTTAACAGACACAATACAGCCACCAGTGTGTACTTCACAGAAACAGCTGATTCCAAGATGGCGGCCCAAACTCAAATGTTTTTAATTAATAATAAAAAAATATTTAATATATTTAATAAGCTGTCACTCCTTAAAATATTCTCACATATGTATTTTAAGAACATATACTGTTATTTATAACATTATATCTGATAGCACATATTCTATTTTTGATATTGGAGCACTGCTCGGATTATCTTTATAATAGTTGAGTAAAGTTTAATAATATATGAATTTGTGCAAAATGCTTCCTTAATGATCGAAATTTCACATGATGTGTGGTTTTTACCAATTTTGGAGAAAATACAAGATTTGTGTTGATTAAGTGTAGTAAATACAACCATAGCCGTGATACTTGGAGGCTTCTGCAACAGCCTGATGTTCTTGAAAAGCTCTGATGATCGCGTGCTGATGATGCTGAAGATGATGATGACTTCCTGGAGCTAAGCTTGCATAAGGAGGCAAAGAAAGCTTCTCTGGAATTACAGCAAACCTCTGCGGAGGATAAGGAGCCACTATTTGAGGTGTAAGAATAGTTCTTCCCAAAGGATCTGCAGGTTCAGCGAAAGAATACGAAGAGTATGTAGTAATATTTTCCATCGGCTTCTCTTTGGTCTGCGTTTTGGCTTCTTGCGTTTTGACTTTTCTTTTCGGTCTGTATTTATAATCTGGATGATCCAGCATATGTTGCATTCTCAATCTTTTGGCCTCGTCAATGAAAGGTCTCTTTTGCATTTCGCTCAACATCTTCCACTCGACTCCGAGCCTCTTGGATATTTCGGAATTGTGCATTTTCGGGTTCTCGTTGGCTTTCTTGCGTCTTTGCAATCTCGACCACACCATAAAGGCGTTCATGGGTCTTTTAATGTGATTCACCGAAGATAATAGAACCTCGTCAGGCATTTTCATTGACCAACAGTATGATTAAAACTGTTCATTTGTGTGAAGCAACTCGGTCAACGGCGACATTTTCAGGGGTGTGCTAAATAATATATTATTTATAGTATACAAATTTTTAACTACCAGCGTAATAGCTCAGGGGATAAGAAGCGTGGCTACAAATACTGTGATCATGTGTTTAAATACCACTCAAGTCAAGAATTTTTAAATTGATTTGATCGGTTATTACGACTGGGAGATCGGGAATAATATTAATAAAATCCTGTTCAATCGTCTTGGTCCAGGTTTACTCTGATTTCCTACATTGTAAGGTAAATACTGATTATTAAAACGATGACCTGTGTAACTTGTAATAGTTAAGATCACCGACAGACAATTAATTAACTCGTTGTGTTTAAAAAACCCTCTTAAAATAAAAGGTCCTCTGGGCGTAAATAAATAAATTTAAAAAAAATTGCCAATAAAAAGTTATTTTTTTTTCTAAGAATATCCAATTATATTATATTATGATAACTCTATTTTGTATAGTTAATCGACACTGCCAATATATTAGCAGGCCATTGAATGTAAAAATATCAAGATGACGGGTCAAGTGGATGAGTTTGATAGAGGCAACACTAATTGTCTCACTCAGACTCGTCTACTTGGTCCGCCATCTTGATATTTAGACATCCACTTGTATGGCTTGCTAATGTATATGACACGAATCTGTATATTTTCTTTATATATGACTAAATAAAACCAATCTGTATAAAACAGATTGATCATTTTCGTTGATAAGAATTCCAAACAACTAAGAATTGATTGTCACAGTCAAACTCATCTGCTTGGTCCGCCATCTTGATAACACCCAGTTGTATGGCCTGCTAATATATCGGTGGTATCGAATAAATACGTTATTGAGCATAGTCTCAAACCAGTATTGTTATTGAAGTACACTCTAATATTTAGTTTTATATACGACCTTCATTTGGACTACGACCAGCGTTATTCTAAAGATACAATCCGACAATAAATAATGAAGAAATACACTAATACGAATAAAAGAGAAGTCAACACAAAATGTGTCTACAATAATCCATTTTTGAGTCATAATATATTTAACTTAAACAATTCTTGCTTAAATTTGTAGACGTTATATTATTTAAATTTTATTTACGAAAATCTGTTAAACTTTCAGTTTTACTCTTAACGATCTTATCTTTAAGTTGTATATTTATAAAAATATGACGTGGAAATTAATTGTGTTTATTACTCTACAAAGGATATTATTATTCGAATATATTTTGTAAAAGAATCCCTACTAAACACAATGGTTCTTTAAACGTTTATAACAAAACTAGACAGCAATTTTGTATACAAAGCCTCGCCTTTGTGTAATTTTTATTTTTTTGTGCACATTTTACTAGAACATAATTATAACGGTGTGAAAATGATGTTTATTATTATAAATAATATGTGAAGCAGTGAAAGTATTATGATAAAATATATGTTATAAAAAGAGTTATTAGTGTAATGTATTGTATTGTATTTAATTGTAGAGGAGTGGACAGACTACAAACTGCATTTTATGAATAGTGTATTGTATTTAACTACAATATTCAATACTATGTTTGGCCATCAATACACTTCAGCCACTATCAATTTGTGGTGTTCATTGTCGTTGAATTATAATGGAAAATAGGACACATAAAGCTCTTTTGTAATGCAAAACACATTATATTAAATACTTATCATTTTCTATTAAATAATCATATGAGAATCGTACATACAATTAAATTTAAAAATGAAACAATTAGTTGTGAAGCAATATTACATGTTTTTCGGGGTAAAAAAACAAGCACGAGGAGATTATTTGATTTTATTATATTATTGAACCAAATTCCGGTCCCATTTCCGCATAGAAATCTATAGAACGTACGCTGGTCGTATTCAAAGCGAAGGCCGTATACCAAACTAAATATTATATTGTGTTTCAATAAAATGATGGTTTGAAACGATCTTATACTGTGGGAAAAATAAAGTTTATTAAGATTTCTTCTTTATTCAATATCACCGATATATAATCATTATTTACCTTACAATACAGAAAATCAGAGTAGGTAAACCTGAATCAAGACGAGCGATCTGGATTTTATTAATATTATTCCCGATCTCCCAGTCTTTATAACTGACTGGATTTGAACCCATGATCACAGTATTTTTAGCCAGGCGTCTCACTCCCTGACCTATTACTATTACTGAGCTATTATATACTGTCGATACATTATACAAAAGTAGAGTGAACATATTAATCAGAATATTGAAATTATAGATATAAACATAAGATATCGCACTAAATGCGTGGTTAGTTCAAGTGGATCAAATGGCCAAAAACATGAGTTATATGTCAAACATTATACTGTAAACATGTCTCTTCATATCTTCAGTTATATTTCACAGTAAAATGGGTAAATGCATTGTT
This sequence comes from Agraylea sexmaculata, assembly GCA_022606485.1. NCBI lineage: Eukaryota > Metazoa > Arthropoda > Insecta > Trichoptera > Hydroptilidae > Agraylea > Agraylea sexmaculata. The sequence goes on along the minus strand of JAGTTH010003832.1, from coordinate 292,438 downwards.
ACTACATGTCATATGGACTCAAACATACACTCAAATACATCTAGCCTCACTTTTTACTAAACACTACTTCTTTAACATATTTTAATAATTATAATGCATGAGGGCCGCCGCCAAAGTATTGTCACAACCACTCTCAGTGGTCACTATAAATGTGTTGAGTGAGGGAGACACACTTATGCCTTTATCGAATAGGAGAGAAGAGTGCAACGATACACGGGATATTTATATGCAATGCGATATCTAATGTTTATATCTATGATTGAAATATATTATATTCGAGTAGGCTTGAAACGATATCACTTAGGAAATCCGATGAAAGGTGGTTGAAGCGACATGTATTTATGACAAATGGTGTTCGTTGAAGCCATCATTTATTATTATATTATGACGATGATCACATCTTCAATAATATTATCCATCACCTGCTGTCTGCTCATCTCTTATTATATTACAGATCTGTTTTTATCACCCTCTATCATAATATGTATTAGAATACTACTAATTGTGGTGGATCTTGCTATGTATGCATGTACATAATGTTGATGTCAAACTGGAATCCTTTTTAATTTCTAATCATCTTGAAATTCTCGCTGCCTGTCGTCTGATTGAATTTCCACTTCAGATTATTGTGTGTGCTTGACGACTGCCGACCATAAAGTTATCGTAATGATTTACACATTATTATAAGCCTTCTCGGAGCATTGGCGTCACACTATTGGGGTGGCAAATAAATGCTCTTAATATTCTCACTTCAATCAAGTCCACCCTGTGTTAACATACGTCACTTTAAAATAAATGTTTTAAAATATTATTTATCAAAGATATTTGCACCCTATTGGAATTCAGTCGGTGTGAAGACAGAATATAAGTATAAAATTATAAATATAGCTCAAAACCAACCAAACAACTAGGAATTATGATCTAATTATAGTCAATTTTAATTTTCTATTAATAGTTTTATTTTAAATATAATAATTTTAGAGAAAAGAGCTTCGTGATTAGTCAAATTTCGATACTCTTGCCCGTTATATTTTAACCGGCTCTAATTACGTATATATTTATTTTTCATTTTTATAATAACATCATTAAATAGCCACTTAAATATACAATATGATACAATATTCAGTTTATAAAAAATATACTTGAAATGTATTTTAAATTGCGTTTAAATTTTAAAGTAAGGGGTTAACAATTTATTTTACTTTTTTTTTAATTTCCAAACAAGATTTTCATGCAAATGACAAAATGAATAGTTTACTGTGATATCCTGGATTGTAAAATGAATAGCAATGATGATACATTTTTAATAATATGGTGATTTGTATTATGTATCTATGAATTATTCATTGGTGTAAAAAACCTTATAAATATTATATGATCAAAAAGCCCTTTGCATACACAATGAATTAAAAAATAAACACTTAATATGAGGCGTTTACTATAGTAAAACTTTAAAATATATAGAGAACTTCGCAGCATACATTTTTTATGTTCAGATATTAACAGAACAATTTTCATTAAATATTTTTTTATGTTTGAAAGAAAATCTTTCCCAGGATTTATAAATATCAAATATTATATCACATTCATACGTGGCAAAATAAGAATGATCCTCAAAGTTCTAAATAATAGAATAAAATATATGTTCCGGTAACTTTATAGCACGCCGTGTGATCTGATGAATACTTCCGCCAACTAATTCTTGAACTGCGGGTTCAAATCTCGATTATACATTCAGCCAAAGATAAATTTCATGGTGAGTGTTAAGATCATCAACACCACAACCTCTCAAATACACTTCAATCCACTTCACCATAACGCCATTTCCATTGACAGACCTTTAAATATATTAAATGTACATTTTTATAATATGCACGTGAGCTGGTGCAGTGGCGACTGGAAATCACATTTGTGATAATATTTTATTTATAATTATTGGACACGTACGCCACTGGTTAAAATGATGAAGAACGTGTCGATGGATAAGAGGAGGCAGTATATTGTGTATTGGGGATGTCTTCAATTTCTCAATTTTCAAGTATGATTTTAAACGTCTTGTAAGCACTACAAAATATTAAGTAATCTCAAAATATGGAATAGACGTTTCTAATAAAATCCACAATATTTGTCAATATGCAGATTTTTCATCATTTTTAAATCGTTCGAATAAACACAAAACATTTTCTAGGGTTTGACTAATCCATATAATCAAGTTTAATAGTTGTAAAGCAATAATAATATTTTTTGCAAATAAAATGTGCACCTACGTAAGATTGGAATTCACTTTATAAACCAGAGAATCGGGGTAAAACAAGGGCGAGGAAATTTATTGATTGAATTACATTATGGGACCAAATAAATTACACTGACATATTAGCAGGCCATATAACTGGATATATAAATATCAAGATGGCTGACCAAGTAGGCGAGTCTGAGTGAGACAATTAGTTGGCTCTGTCAAACTCATATTTTTTTATTTTGATCGATTACACAGAATTGATCGGTGGTATCGATCGACGACGATATCTCGAGCAAATAGAGATCTTTATATGTATAAATATCAAGATGACGGACCAGGTAGACGAGTCTGAGTGATACAAAAGTAATTGTTCAAGCCCTCTAAATGAATTTTCGATATATATGTACATCGCTCTTCATTCTGTTAATTGCTTTAATTACAGTGTTGCCTCAGTCAAACTCACCTGCTTGGTCCGTCATCTTGATATTTATACACCAGTTGTATGGCCTGCTAATTTACCAGTGGTATCGACAACATCCGTTATTTTATAACTAAATAAATGTATAAAATATTGTGGTTGCAGAGTGCAAAATTCAATCAAGCTAAAGTGTTTGCGAAAGCTTTTTGCTACTGAATTCTTCGTCCAATTCAATTAAAAAGCAACCTTTCACAGTAATTATTTATAGAAGATTAGTGTTATGGCTCTGTTTATTATTAATCCAATTCCAATCGTTCAAAGGCAATGTTGCAATCAGTCAATATTGAAATAGTATTTGACTTTGTGTACTTACAATTAATTTGATTTGCTTTTGATCGACACAACATGTTTGGCGCGTTCATTTTACTAATTGACTCTTTACATCAATCATATTATTAATTAGTACTTTTCATAAGCTACCTATATTCTGTTTCATAATTAATTGATTATTTTGATATTTGGAATTGCTTGATTTGAAAAGAGAGATTATTTTTATCAAAATAATTGTTTAGTCAAATATTTTTTCTTCATTATTATTGTTAAAAATGTTTAGGATTGTCATAAATTAATTCTAATTTTCAATATTCACAAATCCTTCCGCCTGCAGAATATTTCAAAAAATAAATATAATTTAGAAAAGAAACATATTGTTTAAATTAAAATTTATAAATTGCTTAATAATTGCTTAATAAATAGGTAAAAAAATCACAAATGGGTTCACGACACGATTTTTTGGTAAATTTTAAACCTTTTTTATCGATGTTAATATTTTATATGAAAAAATATTAATCATTTTTCATGGTTTTTCGAATCAAGATATAGTATTGAAAGTAAAGTAGTAAAACCATTGGCGGCTCGTCTAAAATTTGACAGTTTACAAGATGAAAAAAAAACCCTAATTGTAATACATTATTGAATAATTTGTTAAAAACTTAAAGGTTTTGCTTTCATTTAATTTATAATACGTCATATTAGCTTTTATTATTTATTTATTTATTTATTTACGCTCCGAAGAGCTTTTTTATTTTTAGAAAGGGTCTTTTTGAGAGGGTTTTTTATACACAACAACGTGATAATTGTCTGTCGGTGATCTTAACTATTACTAGTTACACAGGTCACCGACAGAGTGGCTCTGCCCGACTTAATAATCGCCTCGGTATTTACATTACAATCCAGGAAATCAGAGTAAACCTGGATCAAGACGATCGATCGGGATTTTATTAATATTATTCCCGATCTCCCAGTCGTAATAACCGATCAAATCAATTTAAAATAAATTATAATAAGACTATGAAGTTATCTTATAATACATTTATAAATAAGCTTCTAATCATTGAGAGTAAAACTGCATATTTAACTCATTTTTTGTAGATACATTGTTGTGTTAATAACCCATCGATTTAATACTAATCATAGCTTTTTATTAAGTATGTTGCCTCGAATACGAGCCGCCACTGTGTAAAATCTTGTAGTGTTCTCTTACATATGCATCTTAATTATATTGTAAATATTATAATGATATCTAGTTTTGCTAACGGAAACCACCCGACAATACTTTTAGCTTTGTATGAATAACAAGAAAGCATTTTCCAAAAGTACATAATGACGTGTAAGTGTGTGTGTGTATATGTATATATAAAACACAATACATAGATATAAAAGCGGGTTCTTTGTGACACACACACACACACAAATAACACACACTATGACAAATAATCACGTATTCACATACAAAACAGACTCCTTCGTATGCTCGTTCACCCATTCTCATTAAATCATAACAATACACATTCAGTCTCATCGGTCGGCTTGAATATTTCACTCACTGGACAACAAAGGGGTTGTTACACAATACTAATACTAAAAATAATGTACTTATTATCACATTATCACGGGTTATTTTCTATATGTTCTTCTAAAACGCTTTTAAGGTGACTGTTACTATTGTACTTAAAAACTGTGCAAAATAATTCGTTTATAACCTTATATATTATGTTATTTTATGAAAAACTACCCACTAAGCCATGATGATACTGTAGCTTTTGTAAAGTAATTCATGGAAAAAGTAGGAAATATTGAAAAAAATATTAAAAACTGATAAATAACTACTTGTTTTTAATAGATCAACGCCTTACTTATTAGTTTAACTTCACACTTTTATTTTGATTTACAAACAAGTGGAAAAACATATGCAGATATTTTTTCATTAACTGTTACTGCATTAAAAGCACAATTTATTATAAAAAAACTCTTTAAAACTTGCCACTCTGGTTTCATACGTCTCATTTTTATTTAAATTTACTCCATTTTTATTTACTGCTTTACTACAGTTGTGCAATTATTTTTTTAGTTAATAAATTATAAAATACACAAAAGACGGATATTTAATATAAAATTTGCCTTATTACTAAACATAAATGCCAATTTCATACAAAAATAATGATCACTTTAAAAAGTTTCAAATGTCCTTATAATAATTATTTGTTTTCTATATTTTTAACCATTGTATTGAAATTAATATGTTATTTTGTTTTATTTAATGATTATGAGTAGTTTGATAAACAAATAAAATTGTGTAAATTAGTTTATTTTGAATAGTTGCATGTTAAGTAGGTCAAATTGCCTATATCAGGCGCGATGTGTTTCAGTGATACACATTTTTAGACATTATTTGAAGTAATTGTGATGACCGATGAATGGTTTCATCAAAAGTGATAGGTGTAAAAGCAGACAGGTAGTAGAATGGAGTAGAATTGATGTATATAAGAGGGCGCGGGTGTGGCAAAAGAAACCCTTTCTACAATACATACACACATATCCGTAATATTTTTCCTTTCCTCCTTATGCTTTATGTGCCAACAAGCCTTTGCCTACATTGTAGCCTCCCTTTGATGTCTCTTATGAGGAATGGAATATAATGAAATGTGCCGCCCACCACCGATACAACACAACTCCACTTTGTCTTTGTCTCCATTCACCTTTTTCCAGCGAAATCCCTTCCCCATTCACTGATTGTTTTCCTTCACGATATTTTTCTGCAAGCTTCATTGTACTTAAAAGCGTATCTTTCAAACACAACGCCTAGTTAGCGTTTCTACTCACGTGAAAGCTTTTCTAATAAAGCCTGCATTTAAATATATTTAGTTATGAAGAACTAGTATAGGGGCTATAAAGAGACAAGTTAGAGTAGAAAGCCATAAAGGAGCTCGTATCTCTCAACCGATTGCTTCTCCTTTAATAGCCTTTTCATGGCTTTTTACTTTACTACCCCTCAATACTTTATAATTTAATCATCCACTTCGACGGCTGCCCATATGTAATAAAGACTTTTGTATATTTTTTTTAAATTTTGCAACTTCTTCAATAATCATAACTAATTTGACAAATTGAGTAGTAACAAAGATCCCCTCGGGGTGTTGTCGCCCTTTAATGGGTATTGCAATAGAATTATATTGAAAGGGAGAGTGGTTAAGGTGTTAGAGGGTTTAATTAGCAAGAGAGAGGTTTAATTTAACCCAAGAGAATACTATTATAGACTGGACCAGGATTATACTATTTAGGATAAATATATCCTTTCAAATGTCTGATTTTATTATTACAATATTTAACTAAGCATTGCAATTATTATAACAATATTTTGATAATAAAATAGTAGTCTTAAGTAATCACATGTATACAAACTGCAATTTTTCAGTCACGCTTAAAATAAAATATTTGGTTGTAAATGCTATTTTTGAGGAAATTTCTATGTTTTTTATACTACTTGACATAACTTTAACTTTTTTTGACTGTTGAAAATTATATTACCAGATTATTATAACAGGGAATGAACATGACTACAAACATCGTGGTTATCGGTTGAAATCCCGGTTAAAAAAATAGGAGAAATTATATTTATTTCACTATTGTGATAAGGAATATCAAGCGTCCAGTCTTACTCTGATCACCTAGATTGTAAAATTAATATGATATTGTGTACCTTAATAGTTCCCCGAGGCGTATACATACAATTTATATCATACATTATAAAGTTTTAAGTGTATTTAATTATTAAAAAATATGAGAATGCTCTTAAAATATTTCAGATTAAATGATAGTAGGGAAATTTAATAAATATTAGATATGTTGATGATAAAATGTGATTGCAGAACAAATAGTGTAATCGGCATATGTTAGTTGATTATGATGAAAACTATAAAGTGTTGCAGAGGAGACACCCCTTAATGGATAAGTACTAAACCACCCTTGAATAATAAACAGACAAACCCTATGTATTCATGACTCCATGAACAAACTAATCGTAGTAAAAACCCCAAATCAAATTCACAGCTTAACTCACAAAATATTTATAACCGCCCATGTTTACTAATCACATATGTTACCGAATCAATCAATCATTATTATTAGTAATCGGGTGTTTTAATTTGATTGTTTTAGTTAAATTGTTTGCTCACAGTGATTGATGGGGTGACCGTGCTTCCCCAAATACAAATAACAATTATCATCGCCCCATACAAGCTGCACTCGTGTGAAAGGATTTTAAATACACAAATGGGGTGACTATGATTTTGCCAACACTCGGTAATACTTAATTATAAGAAAAAACTTCGCTTTTAGTATACATGATAGACTTAAAATAACTGAGAATATTTTAAGAGGTGGAAGGGTATCGCAAATATAATAGAAAAAAATATTTTTATTTTACGCCACTGAATACTTAACAGAAACAGCTAATTCCAATATGGTGGCCCAAATTCCAAAAAAATCATTCCAAAAAAAAACTATTAATATTTTTAAAAAAATTTTATGTGTAACTAATAACAATAATAACAAAAATAATAATATATTTTTTTATTTATACTTGCGATACCCTATCACCCCCTAAAATATTCTCAGTTAATTCAAGTGCACATTGTATAACTTTAACCATATTAGAAATTATTTTTTAAAATTTTACGTCTGATTTTAGTTATCATATAACTAATTAACATTTTCAAAAGGCCTTAAACAGTGACTTAATTTATTAATTTTATTCACTATATTCATACATTTTATTTTTACGTTCTCGCTCGTACTATTTATCTGTCACTTGTCGATCTTTCTAATAACATTACACTTAATATGGTAAAGTGCATCATTAAAAGTTACTTGATATATTCAACAACAATTTTTTATGATCATTAAAAAAAATATTGTTACTCTCGAGTGTTGTATTTTAGAGACTAGTGTTGCAGGTAGCCACAGCCCGCGTATATGTATAATATGTGCATGTAGTATATTCCATTATATGAAAACAATACGCATGACACTTTATCTCATTGACTAGTTCAAATTCAGTTTTTTTATCAAATTGTGGCCACATAATCTTACAACCGACTTTGAAATATAGTTTTTAATAATATTTTTTAATTAATAATTTTAAAAGGTGTCCACTAATAGATCTGAAAGACTCATTACTGTGTGGTGGCCTGGGAAACCATCGCCAATATTTTCTCCCATAAATGCCTTATATGGGACTCTTTTAGGAAGAGAATATTTTAATTATTTTTATAGCTTTATGGTATAAATGATATGTGTCTGTTTTGCAGAATACATACATACATAAAACCCCTCTCAGTTAGCCATAACATATTGTCGGTATGATAATAGTTATAGTAATAGTAATATGAAGGGGAGCAGATATACCAGCAATCTTCAACTAATGGTTCTGTTTTGACGCAACGCATCACCGACTTCCACTATTGCTGACATTCATTATTTTATTAATATCAAATATTATATACAGGGTGATGCTGTAGTATTAAATTCCAAATATTAGCTGAAAGCGGGTCCCCATAAATAAGTACACGGATCATTTAGACACAATATATTATCAATACTGGTCGCCATTAGACACGCGCCGCTACTAAATCATCCATAACCATTTTATATCTTTTCTACTCAAAACACTTTTTATTTATATCTATTGTCAATGCGCCATTACGCCACATTCATAACAACAAAAATGTTATTTTTGCACAGCTATTATCACAATGGCTAAATTTGCTAAGGGGTGTTATTTGACTTATTACAGTTAGTCAAGGTCACAAACAACACTTGATCTCAGAATTGTTGTTATTTTACTTACAATTCGATGGGTTGGTTACACAAAATCATATATACAAATTGATAATATTATTGTTTTTTGTCTTTAATATATTTTGGTTCAAAAATCTAGGTTTGGCTTTAATTTAATGACATTGTTTAGAATAGATAAGCTTCTGATAAAGATACAACTTGAATTATAATTTTTCAAGATCATTAAGAGTAAAAAAGCATATTTAATTCATACATTTTTTACATACATTATTGACCCTTTGAAATATTTATACAGAAGAACTTTACCCAATCAAACTGTTATTTAGCTTCTGATAAATATACTACTTAGGTTCCAAGTTAGGATATTTTCTGAATAATAGTCTGGAATAATAGTCACTCAATTTACATTCCAGGAAAATAGGGAAAACTTAGATCGAAACTATGGCCTACAATTTTATTAATATTATTCTTCTGTTTATAGGTAATATGCCTATTATGTGAAATAAATGAAAATTCGCTTATTTTTTATATGAACGCATATTTTTTTTCGTATACCAAGTTTCTTTATTTAATAGAAAATATTATTCGACATTCTTTATCATGTTAATCTAAAAGTGTAAAATCAAATATTAAAAATGAATTAGGTACCTACCGCCTCAAGCAGGACTCACAGTAATAAATTTCCAATAGCTTATTTTCATTTTATTTCAACATTTTTTCTTCATAAGCATTGAGTAACTAAGTATTTTGTATGGTATAAATAATTATTTGTTGGGGTTGTATGAAGTATATTAAATATAATAAATTCCATTATAATTGAAAACAGTAGGTACAAATGTTTGAAATGTGTAATGCGAGAGTATCGAGTTGAAAGAGAAATTAATGGAAGATTTTTTTATAGGTTTGACAAAGGACTTTGAGTCGGAGTCATTTTTTGTCGAGCTGAAAACGATATTCCAAAGGCCGTCGCATATTTTTCCTTTTTCGCATACAACAATAAACAATTGTGTGGGAAAATAATGATCCATAACAATATACTTCCTTCGGGACGCTGAATACAATGTAAGAAAGCACAAGGAAAAGAGAGGGTCCCACAATGGCGACGATGTGAATGCCCTGCTGAAAAATGGACTTGCTTTTATATAATATTATATACTGCATATTACATTTAGGTGTATGTATGTATGTATATATGCTGTTGAAGAAAGCCTTTCGTTTTGTACTGAAAAATACTATTCTACCCTGAAAGCGGTTTTAACCTACAAAATAACGCGTGTATAAGTCACAATTAGGGATGTCACCCACTAATATTTTATTGACTCAATATCTTATTTGATATTATCTATAATTGAGGAGGCAAGTGGAATAAGGGCGGATACTGAAATTGACAGTTTCAATATAATCGAGTGAATCTTATATATGATCTTTGCTCAACAAGTATTCTAACAATGAAATAATTTTGAGTTTGTTTACATAGTGATTTAAGGAAAAAGGGCGTAATCTGCCTTTATTCCACCCAAATGATCAATTAATAATATTTTTTAGTTTTTTATCAAAAAAAATAATAACAAATAAAAAATAAGCTAGTTGACTAATTTATATTACTCAAAGTTTAAAACACTTCTACAAAAAATAAAATACAGACGAATTAATCTATTATGTTAATATAGAATGGATCGAAAATAATTGAGAATATTTTATTCGGAGGTTGGGTATACCCTATTTAAAAATAATTAAATTATTGAAGAGTTTTCGAATCGTTTAAACTACTTCTATTTTTATATCGGATTAATATGGATTGACAGCGATTTTTATTATTAGCCAAAACCGTGATAATAGTTAAAAAAATATATAAAAAAGGCTTATATTTGCAATACCCTACCTCCTTTTAAAATATTGTCAATTATCGATAATCTACTTTTATTTTTAATTGAAATGTTCAATTGTTTTTGTTTTTTATGTTTTGCTTATTTAGTGATAGATATTTACCTTATTATATATATATATTTATTACTTATTACACTTGCATCGTTACAATTACAATTCTATAAAGACAGAAAATTTTAATACATATGCAATTGTATGTCAATACATTAAATTTAATACAACTTGTACAAAAGTATTGAACACACAAATTAGGCTATTATGTATATAAATTATATGCATTGGCTTTTTGCCCTCGCTTATATAAAAAAGCCATATGAACGAGCAATTATTTTTAAAAAGAGTTTTTAACCCCTTCAGGCTTAGGCTATCTCCTCACGTGGCCTCAATACACAATGCAACGTGATTGGGTTTAATAATAATTACGTCTTTAAAAAACGTGAAGCCGGCATCGAGCAACTTTGACACACTTTTCGACCGATTTATATAAGCGGCCGTTTAAATATTATAATAAATAAGTGATAAGGTCATCCCTACGAGGCGTAGCTCGTAGTCGTAATATAATTCAGGCACAAAGGAGTTGTTTCATTGAAAGTGGTCTGAAATTCTTGGGTGTATTGTACTGAAAGAGTGCTCGCTACTGCCATTTTGTTTCTCACAGCCCATTGTGCTTTCTATTCTGTTCTATCCTATTTATATTGTATATAAAACCACCTATATATTTCATATAAAAGCCTTTCTTCTCGCTACTTCACAAACTATATAATCATTATCACATTTACTCTTTTAGCCCCACCCTCAATCACTTTTCAACGTGACCATGCAAATTTTCACATTTATTAATATTTAAAAATTAAATAATATATTTTCAAGTGACAAGTATTTTTTATTGATATGAACAGATCAACCTTATAACATTTAAACATTTTCTCCCATACATATATTATTTGAGGTATGACTACCACAGTTCGGATAAGTGGATGCAGTGCAGTCTGATATTATAATATTAACAGAACAATATAATAATATTAATAAAATAAAATTAATATCCATCCATCTAGTATTCGGCCACCTTCTGATTTTTCCAACAAATTTAATAAAAATATAACCCGCGCAGTGTCCAATAGATACTACGAAGCAGTTAAGTGTAACAACTTACCCGAGCTATGACATGATCCAAACCTCGTCAAAGTGAGGGAAAAAAACAGGTTTTCAATTGCTCACAATTGTAGAGCATTGTGCGGCTTAAATTTTTATTACACAATTATTGCTTTCTTATATAGTAAAATGTATTATTCTATTTAAATTTTCCAATATTTATAGAAACATCTAATAGTTTGTCACATGAATATAATAATTGATGTATGACATGTGAAGATGCATATCATTTAATGTTTTGTTTAAATATCAGACAGTTGAAATCAAATAATAAAGCAATATTATAAAGGTAATCGTTGCAGAGCTCGAATACGTCAAAAAATTTCATTACATCGACTTAAATTTTAAATATATTTTAGGGACATTCATTACTTCAAAAAGAGACCACTTTTTATCTATAAAGGGTAAAAAGAAGCCAAATATCCACATTTTTTTATACATCAAATTTTACATAAAATCTAATTCTAGTAACCAAAAATATTTAACCCACATAACGGTGATTCAGTAACACAAACATTTACTACTCTAAATACTTTGATTAATGTGTAGCTTGTTTATAAAAATATTAAATAAGTCTTATTTTAATAAAAGCACATTAAATTGTGGATAGAGTTGATTTCTTGGTGGAATTCCATAATTTAAAGAAACATGTTTTTAATTTTCACTATAATTTTATTAGAGTTCCTTCGACTACTAACATGTAGTCAAATTCAGATACTATCTCTGGTTTACAGTGGTATTTAAAAAAATGAATTTAAATGAAATTACAGTGGAAATTACAAACATACATATTTCTTAAAAAGCATATTAACAATAAATGTGTGCATTGGCACCAATATATTCAGTAATATCTAAAGAAACAAGTCTCTCTTTTTAAATAAACATTTTGCAGATATTTTTTTGAATTACTTAGGTTATTATAATTTGAAAGTGTTCCTGTAATAAGAGGGTTAAAAGACTAACTTGAAAGAGTGCAGTATTGTGTCAAAGTGGGAAAAGTTGGATCATTATCGCCACAAAGTTGTTTGTTATCGTCTCACAATAATGTATTGTCTGTAAAGAGTGCCTCGATTAATATAATATATATTTAAATATATATTATTATTTATTATAATATACTATTATTATAGTAGTGCAGTGGATGGGAAGGAGGTTCACTTATAGCCATTTCCGTTAGCGGATATCACAGTTCAGTATTGTCACTATTATTACTATACAACGCATTTATCATTTTTACTATACTCTATTCAATCCACACAAAAATATACACCAATAATAACATGACAATGGGACTACTCAAATATTAACTTAGACTAAGTTGAAGTTTGGTTCTTATATATATTTTTTTAAAACAAACCTAACCTTATTTATGGAATTTAACAAAACAATAACGAATATTCAATTTAAAAAATAACACCTTTCACAGCTTATAATAAAAATTATTCACAAACATTTCGATGGCCAAATTACTTGAATCAATTTTTTTAAGTAGGTATGATTATTTTAGATTGAGCGTAAATTATAGGAATTTACATATTAATTATTAACCATTCCTATTTATTCACTAATATACTATTTAAATAGAAACTATAAGAATAGAAGAATAAATTTGTAAAATAATTTGTGATTTAATAAAATATCAGTATTTCGTGAAACCCCCTTTTGCGTCGATCACAGGGCATTTTCCCATACTCATATTCTACATAAATATAAAAAACACCTTTAGCCGTTTATATATATTATTACAATAATCTATTAATTTATAATAACTATTTTTCAGGTTTTTTAATACATATTAATACATATAAAGACAATAAAAAAAAACTTAGTCAAAAGTTATTGAGTCCTTAAGTAAAATCAATATTATGAGATTTTTTTGTATTTTTTATTTTAATATGACTATTTATTTATAAGATTTTAAGACACAACGTGTTAATTCATTGTGTTAACCATTACTAGTAACACAAGTCACCTACTCAATAATCAATATTTACCTTACAATACAGGGAATCAGAGTAAACCTGAATCAAGACGATCGATCGGGATTTTATTAATATTATTCCCGATCTCCCAGTCGTAATAACCGACCTAATAATATTTTGTTAATTTCACAGTATTCGAACCCATAACTACAGTATAACGCTGGTACTTTGTAATTTTTTCCACACATTGATTGTGCTGATAAATATATTCTCTTAGTATGATATAAAAGGAAGATTCTTTTCACCTTTTATCCAACACCACAATCTAGGCTTTGACGTGTCCATGTCTCATATATTCCGTATGATTTCAACTAACAAACCTTTTTTCATGGTACAAAGCATTATTTAGTATATTAAATGAAACCCATCCAATATATAATGTTGTAAACGCGCCGTCTTTTTGTTACATTTCTTTGTGGATTGCGACTGAATGTATGGTGAAGACTTTGTGAATGGTTTTGCTCCTCTGCATCTGGCACACAATATATTTTATATAATATTATTATTCGGTTGGAAATTTTGCGGTAAAGAGACTATTCTTCGGGTGACAATGGCCTTCCCACATAAAGGAAGCCCACTTTCAAATTAAAATTTCCGGACAGGTATTTTTGGCCCAGCAATACCACAGGTAATAAAGTGACAAATCGCCCATATTAGGATCCCTTGCATAATAATAAGTGGGGAATATTCTATCTACATGTATAAGGAATACGCCAACGTGTTTATCATTATTTTCTGGATGGTTAAGGATAAAGCGAAAGTATTTAAATTGTATGCGCATAATAAGGAAGCAAAGAAGAAGGGAGAAGGAGCTTCCCTTTTTTGAATGTACATATAACGAGGCTTTCCTCGGCTTTATAAGACATGTTTTAAATATTTTCAATGTTGTCATCTTGACGCCACAATAACAACCTTTTGTGTTGACTTTTTCATCATTTTCCATAGCTTTTATATTTTTAAAAATTAAATCATCGATGGGTGGACTTAAAAGCGCGCAAGAGCTTGAAGATTTGTTTGCTAATATTTTGCTAATAGTTTGCGTATTTTACTAAATTCCAATATATTAAAAATATATCCAGATAGTTACTTATTAATTTTCTTAGACCGCTTTCTCTATTTTAAAATTTGTATGTAGGTACAAATAATTTGAGTGTGTGTGAGCATTGCGCCTGAATATAGGCAATTAGCATAAAATTTATAAAAATAAACTGTCTCAATATAAAATGTAAAAGCCGCTTATTAAAAAGTGTGGGGCTTTAGAAAGACGACACATCTCTTATTAAAAGATTTCACTGCAAAAAAACACCCCTCTATTGTTGATGTCTCCACGAGAACCTGTCAAAATACACTCTTCATGGGGGTGAAAAATCAATAGCCACTTCTTTGTACTTCTATTTTATTATTTCGAGTGTACTTCGATCATATTTGAGAGTGCAAGAGACAGTTGTAGTTAATCCACTAGCGTTAAGAGTTTAATTAAATTATTATTATAAGCAGTGCCTTTTCTTAAAATTAATGATTACATATATTTTTTAATTATTTATAAGTCTGAATACAATTGAAGGTCTTTGTCGGAAATTCCGGTAACATTGTTGTTAGAAAAAAAAATGAAAAGTCTATTAAAATACACCTTCAATACATTTATTTATTCAGCAAATAATCAATAATCCAATATGTATTTTCATTGTATATTTAGACCCTGGTCATAATCAAATAACTAATACATTATTAACACAAAAATCATATCAAAATTGACAGTTTATAAGGAGACAAGAAAAAAAACATAATTTTTTATTTATTGTTATATATTTTAGTGCAAATATATAGGTTTGGCTTTATTTTAATATCATAAATATGCCATATTAGCTTATATATTTATAAATAATTATATTTAAAAGAAGCATCTGCTAAAGGTACAAATACTGCATATTTTTTTGTACCCATCTATTAAATAACTTTAATAATATTTTTTTTACAGTCGGTTGCTTATAGGGCATCCAAAATGTTGAATTATTAAGGGTTATTCTTTATATAAATTCGTAAAACTCATGCTTCCCCTAAAATATTATCATTAATTAAACTTTTATCTTGTATTTAAGCAAATATTTAGATAGTGTAATTGGTAAATATAACAAGGATATTTTATATATGACCTGAATTAATAACTGCCTCATAATCCAGGAAATAACACATTGAATGATGATTTTTACTACGGATCTGAAGTAGTTCAATGGTATTATTCTTAAGTAGGGGTGGCGGTCAAGTATTAAGGGGGTAGTTTTTAAATGATATACATAATGTTGATGTATATATAAACTTCCAAGGCCCTAGTCTCATAGTATAAAATATGTATTATACGTACATATATTGAGAGAAATAATATAGAATAGAAGAGGGCACTTGTTTGGTCTTGCCTATTTTAAATATCTGTCAAACACACTCACCCTTTATCCCACTGGAACTCTCCTTATACAACACATCTTGTCCATGGCACATAAATAAGCGTGCAAACTTTATTTTCATTACAGTTGTGCTGACTAGTGTTTCTATAATCTGGAATATAAGGGATGACAATAGGAAGTGACTCAAGCAAAACCGTTCACTTTTCACTTCTCGCCCGATTATCATTTCCCTAACAGATTTATTATCCATCTACTTTCAGACAGACAATCTACTCTTACATGCCTTGTTTATTTTATTTGTCATCAATATTCATTAAAATAATTTAATGTTAAATTATTTTTGTGATACAATATATTATATATCGTACAATGATTTATTGGCACTTTGTTCCTTTGCAATCATTTAAAAAATTCTTCATCTAAGGCTTTGCACTTTATTCGACCTTAAAGTAAAATTAAACTACGAGGCATTCAGTTCCATAACCATGAACTCAACATTAAACAATTTCAAGTAAAAGGACTTAATATGTTTTTTTGCTTTTAAAATAATTTTTCTACCATACAATATTAACAAATAAATAAATTGCACCTTTAAAACAACTTTTGTAGATTTTTGTTTTTACCTCTTTTGAAATCGTTCCATTTCATTCTATATTCCAAAAAAATACATTATTTTTAATGCGAAAGACAGAGACGGTATGATAAAAGAAGAAATCGCGTTAATATTTGTTAATATTTCAGAAATCAATTTTCAAAATATCAAAAATGGCACTGCAATAAATAAATAAATCATCATAAAAAGATAATTTAATTAAAATTATTTGTTCGTACATATGTATATATTGCATACAACTAAATTGTAAAAAAGGTTTTAAAAATGTTTTTTCATAATCAGTGACAATTTTTTATTAAAAGACTTCATTAAGCCGCATTTTGAATATATTTTAAATCGTATTAAATGAATGATTAACAACAAAATACTGGGGTGAATTAAAAAAAAACGCAAATAATTTTAATTATGCATATTGATGTTATTGCGGTGTTCAGTTCCATAACCACGAACTTAAAATTGAGCAGTATTTGAAAGAAAAACAAAGGGATTATCAAGTTAATTATTTAATAAAAATAATAATACACAAAAATAAAACGCTATGTTGATTATGCCCGCCATTTAAAAAAACATTAGCAATTATATTATATTTTTCAAATATAAAAAATTCGTGGTTATGGTATTAAATAATATAAAGAGTTCGTGGTTATGGAACAACAACACTTGAAATTAAATAATTTTGATCCATAATATTAATTTAAAGAGATGCCCCGTCATTGTAAATGTTATTGTGATTTATTAGCGAAATATGCAAAGTAATATTAGTTGAAGGACATTGATAAGTGTTGTCGGACTTGGTGTTCCCCTTGTATTCCTCAATCATCATCATCATCATCAGGGATGGGTGGCAGACAGAAATGTCAGGATGTACCGTTGACAGAAATGCTGATCAAACCGTTTGATTATTAATCAAAGTTTTTTTCCATTTCACAACACAATCGCCCCACCAGATTCATTTATTTTTTAACATCCCCATCAAAGGCTCTATACCATCATCATCATCATCATTTTAACTAAAATCATCAAATAAATACTCAGATGCAATATCTGTACTACTATATTGTTTCAATTAACAATCTTTTAATTAAAATTCCACTTTTAATGACGAACATTCGCCGTATTATTTCTTATAATTCCAAGTAGACGCGATCGCACTGTCAATAGATATAATATTTTATATAAGAAAAAAAGGATGAAAAAAATGTGAGTGGCAGTTTGTGAAACTTTGTATTGAAAAAAAAAGCCAATTTGCAATCGAAGCGAGTGTCCAATTAAAAGTTTTAAATTTAAAAACAAACGACCGACCAGAGTTATCACTTTGCAATGGCAATTCCTTCAAATCATTTTAAATCCGGTGATATTTTTAAACAAATAACATTTTCAACAAAATTAATTATTAATCTAATAATCACCATCAGTTTTAGTAAGGTTCTTCCGGGTATTAATTAATTAACGAGATTTTATGTCAAGATTATAGGGAAAAAATCGTTTCAAGTTTACCTTAACTTTAAAACAGGTAGATTAACAATAATGTACTAAATCATAAAAATCAAGGATGTACACATATAAAAAATCTCATTTTTATCAATCCATATGTTTTCTTATATATTATATAAAATATACTTTTAATCAATGATAATATTTTAAGGGGAGGGAAGGGATTACAAAAATATGTTATTTATATAAAATCTCCCTATATAAATATCATATTTTATGTCCTATAAGTAAACATATGCAAGTGGAAGCACAAATATCGATTATATAAATAATTTACTTAATATAATAAAATTAAACGGCAATTTAATTATACTTAATACATTAATTACCGTCAGCCTAAGGTTTTTTTATAATAAAATGAAAATACTTACTAATATGTAAAGGAAATCTTTTACTCTTATTAGAGACATTAAAATTTCGATATATTTAAAAATAATCAACATATTAATAAGAAAA
The DNA here is from genome assembly GCA_022606485.1 of Agraylea sexmaculata. Classification (NCBI taxonomy): domain Eukaryota; kingdom Metazoa; phylum Arthropoda; class Insecta; order Trichoptera; family Hydroptilidae; genus Agraylea; species Agraylea sexmaculata. Next base: position 273,654 of record JAGTTH010003832.1, on the reverse strand, counting down.
TTTCCTAAACAATTATGTCTGCCCATGAGCAACGGACTATATACTAAAAAATATTATAAAAAAACGATGTGTGATTTAAACTAATTTATTATGAGTTTAGATATTACATTTTCAACTTTTCCTCATATTTTTATTTAATTACTGCGCATAATCAGTCAAAAAATAACTACTTAAGAGAGACAAGTTATCGCTAACGAAGATAAAACATTTGACCTCTAGAGACATCATAGACTTATTTACCGATATGTACGGGAAAATATTCAATATTACAAGTCGATTGTGTCCGATAATCTAAATAATAGTCCACCCTTTACATCCAGGTATATAATATAATATATAGTGAAGGAATGCAGGTATACAGGCACTTGATAAGGCAGGCTCGTTATTATGCTTGCAGTATAGAATATAATAATGAAGAGGCTATCGATAGCGGGTGCGACATAATTTGCTAAACATGGGGTTAGTAAGCAAGGAGTAAGTACTCACTATTGTAGTAGTAAGTACTTGAGACCAGAAGCCGTGGGACCGCCGACCGTGGGACCCTGTAGTTTCAATCACTAGTCAAGTATCATTAGCACAATGAATGATATGTATGTATGCATGTTCTTGGCCTGGCCTAACACCGACATTGATATTACCTGTACAGGTGTCTTCACCTCATAACAGCCCTTCCATTCCCATGTGATCCAATACTTCTAAATATCTGCTAAGCGAGCATTTAATTATATTAAATTTTGTGTTGTTTTAATACTGTGGTTATGGGTTCAAATCCAGTCAGTTATTACAACTGGGATATTGGTAATAATATTTATAAAATCCCGATCGATCGTCTTCATCCAGATTTTCTCTGATTTGCTAGATTGTAAGGTAAATACTTATTATTAAGTCTGTGATCTGTGTAAATAGTAATAGTTACAGTTAACTGACAGACAATGAATTAACACGTTGTGTTGAAAAAACCAAATTTGTAAAAACCCTCTCCCAAAGTCCCAATTTTTATATTCCCTCGAATGTTGATAATCTCAAAAAAGTGGTATAAATTATAGATTTACGCTTTAAATAATTTTCAATAATATATTTTGTAATTCAATTTTATTAATTGTTTTAGTGATATCAATAATGTCCTGCATATTTCCTTGTTAAATTCTGCCTTGTAGTAGAATATAATATGATCCTTTATAAGGAATATTTTTTATATTAGAAAGCTATTTTTAAACTATAACATTACACATGAATTCAACCAAAAAAACACAATTTATTAAATGAAAACATGGCGAATTTTTAATTATATATTTATTTTTTATATAATTTGCACATTTGTTTCAAACCGGTTTTTTTTGTTATTATTTTTGCCTTGTCTGTAAAAAAATCTCTTATCATCTTTTATATGCAATTTTATAAATAAATAAGTTGATCAAGTCAAAATCTGCATGTTTTAATATTATATGAAAGGTATACATACATATGTATTTATATATATATTAATCTTTGAATTTGTCTTTTAAAAATATAAAACAATATATATCTAGAATTTAAAAATACATGCATGATTGAATGATTTGCTAAATTTTTATATTTTTTCATATGTTTATTATTTTGGTAAAAAAAAAACAGTAGCAATAGTGTCTTTGACCATTAAAATAACCTCGATGAAAACAGTCAATAATAATCAAACCCAGTAATAAATATTATAAATTGTTTAATTGAAAATAATATGTGCTTTGTATTAAATAGTAAACAAGTAATGAAACAATAACTGGTGAATACAATGCGTTTGCATGATGAATGAATTGAATTGAAATTGATATTTAAATTTGAAAGGTACAAAAGCTGACCACTCGACCATAGTTATAGTATGAATTAAAATGAAAAAAGGATTGTTGGGTCCTTTAGTAGAGTTATTGTGTTGTTACCAGCAGCCAGTTTACAAGTGGCTTTTATTGTAATGTGTAAACGATACATGCCCATGTGTTCTTTATTCATATTTAACCTGCATTAGGTCTGTTCACCTTTTCTAATATTTATTAATTAATTTAATTTGCATTTTTTACATACATACATACAATACAACCCTCGTAACCTTCCAGATAATCCAATTAAATAAATAAAAATAAAATATGATATCATGCACATAAAATGCAATAATTAAATAATCGAAAAATAATAAAAAAAATTAAAATATATAAGACATAAATGATCAATAATTATAAAGTAAAGTAAACATGCTAATAATATTAATAACAATAACTATACGAAAATATACAATAGTTAAAATAAAAATATGAGAAATAAAGACTGTAAATAATAATGACACTCATTATTATTGTAAATAAAATTTAAGATGTATTCAATTTGTTTTCACACAGACATCGGTTTTTATCCTGATTTACATTAATAATGCTGACGAATATTTTAAAATATATGTATTTTTTACCTTCAAGTGTGAAAATTATGATATTTATTTAATATAATTTCTTGATTGATTAATTTGAAATAAAGTCGTATGAATTTTAAATTAAATAATTAAGGGTGAATTCCAAGTGAAAACCCTTATACTTGTATTTTAAATGTATAATTAAACTAAAATAATGCCCCCCAAATTAATTGATTTTTTTTTAATATTTCGTATTTAGTTATACATATTTTGTAAAAATGGACAAACGATGACAATCTAACATCTAACAGATTTTTTCTAATAATGGAATTTTTATTTTATTTAAGTTATAATGGAATTCTATCAAAAAAATATATTATTCTTGATTTATGTTGTAATAACATTCATTGATCAATCTGAATGTTTAAACATTATTATGTCGATTTTTCGTCATCCAAAAAAAGTCTCATTAAAATAAATAGAAATATTGAAGAATGGTTTCACAGTTTAATATAAGTGCCGAAACTCACATATAATATAATGTAATAATAAAGGGGCTGCACTGGTTTATATTATGGAGTAATACAACAATAAAGGTAGCCAGATACTTGAAATCAAGGACCAAGTCCTTCATTCATCAACACTACTTCCACACAATCATTCAACCCCTTCTAAATTAATAAGATTATTTGGCAGTATGCATAACAAAGATTTTCACCAAGTTCTCATTTGAATATCAAAGAAACTGTATTTTGTTAAAGATTATATACACACAATGTCCAGATAATAATAGCTGATCGTTTATAAAAATACACTTATAAATAAATATAATAAGACACGGTCAAGAGTACAAATTTATTAATAAATATGTCTTAATATGTTTAAAAAAATGATCTTAAAAGCTTAATACCCTAGGACTAGGTATTTTTTAAACCAATGACTATATTTTATACATTTATTTATTTGTATCTTGTCATGGAACATCCTGGATTTGGTACAGAACTAGACTCAATCCTAATTTTTCTCACACTTTACATTCATTAACCGATAAGCATTAACAGTTTATAGAGATTTCTTATTGAGAAAATTGACGGCTTAAACTGCAAACGTTATCCAGTAAAGTTGTTTGTTGAGGATCAACATTATTTCATGTTTCAACTGACGAGTGCTAAATTATCATCACTGTGACTTGGTATCTCCCTTAATGCTCTAGTGGCACTGCAGCATCATACAATAATATTAATATAAAAAATATACAGTAATTATATTATCTACATGGATATTTTGAACTTTTTCCCCAAATATTAGAGAGTAGCGTTTCCTACAACGATGTCGTAAAATAATATCATTTTTGAAAAAAGTAGAGTTAACTCGTGTGTAGATTAAGCAGTTGAAATGTCAAAATGCACAGAGGTCAATTATGTTATGGTTATGTATTTCTATCATTAAATTGAAGTTTGCTCTACAAATCTAGTATCAATAGTATTGCAATGTACATATTTATTATAAAATTTGTGATAAAATTAGTATTAATTATGACAATAATTAAGTATTGAAGAAAAAATCCATTGAATTGTTGAATTTAAATGTAAACTAAATAATTTTATTTCTACTAAGGTGCAAGCCAAAAAAAATGTTTTTTTCATGCCTATGTGGAAGCTACGAGTATGCTACGACGACGTGTGCTACGATGAACTACGAAATCTTGGTATTTTCCTTATTATCCACAAAATATACATGTTTTTAATTAGATAAAGGCTCTCTAAACTAATAATCAATCTTATTACGTCGGAGTTCAGTGAAGATATCCTTACATTTTATTTTTTTTACATCAATATCATTAATAAAAAGCTCACTTGAAAAATTTGATACTTGTGACATCTGCTGTTATGCCACCAAGGTCTTTATGTAGAAAACTTAATATTGAAGGAAACTGTAGTTGAGTGGATTCTTCAGAAAAGTTTACTTCATAATTAAATAATCAGTCTTCAAGGACAATGAGCAATACGACGAGCAAAAAAAAATATGAGGGTACCCTTCAATATTAGAAAAGTCAAGCACCTTGGCCAAAGAACAACTAAAGTTACAAACTAAAATGCTATTTTTTTTTACTGAAAATGCCTACACAAGTGAAGAATGTAGCTTTGAACAAAAGTATTGGCATGGTTGGTTGTGAAGCCGTATAATAAATAAACCCACGCAAACTGCGCACAAACAATAACCCTCTGTTAAAAGAGACCACGTTGTTTTTGCCACTTTCAAGGTTTTCATTAATTAAGAAGCCCATCTAAGTCAGAATATTGCATAACTTGACAGACGCCACGATATATTTTTTTCGCAACTCTTTACGCAACGCCGACGACTGCTTTTAAACTTGACGCCTCTCAATCTTTGTAACTCGACGAGTTATCCAAAACATGATTGCGTGAGTGTTACAGTTGAAATTGCCTGAAAGTGGTATTTAACAATATTTTATAAGAAGCCATAGCGATATCTTTTAACGAGTATCACTTTTATAAGCTTTTGCTATCGCGTCATTGCCGATTGAATATTTTTAATTCCATGCGAAAGTTCAGATTTCACTTGAGTAATCTTTTCAGATCAAAGGCTTTTGTTCATAATTTCTAAATGTCAATTACATAGGTAGGTATACCCACGTATTTAATATATAAGAAACTTTAACTCATTCGTCATTTGAATACCCACCGAAAACAATACACAAAGGTACATTTTAGTTTTAATAGGTATGAAAAAAAAATTACTGTACGCTCTAAGGGGCTTTTTTAGATATTTTAAAACCAAAATCAAAATTAATTAAATTAAGATTATTGATAGGCTGTCTGCCCGACTTAATAATACCTTACCATCCAGGAAATCAGATTAAAACTGGCGAGGTTTTCATTTTTTTAATCGAGTAACCCATTATATATAATTTTGATTCGCCACTAAAATTAATTCGAAATTTTAACGAATAAATACATTAAAAATAAGGGGCGAACTTTAAAATTAAATTTAATATATCCATTTCAAATATTACAGAAGATATGATTATTTTACTTCACATCACCACGATCACAAATAAATAAATTAAATACCTAGTTTCTTTTTGCTTGTATAATATTTTACGTTAACTATGCTAATAAATATTTAACTAACAAAGAATTTCGCTTTAAAAGATAAACAAAATGTTTACACATCCCTGGTAAGAAAATTAATATGTAAACATATTTTAAAATCCCGAATATGTGTTTCCGAAGTTATAATTTGTTAGTATGTTTAGTATAAAAAAAACTATTGCATTGTTAAAAGTCGGCAAAATGTAAATAAAACCTACGAATGAGTTCATTAACCTATCGAAATTTATTCATTAACCGAAATATGAATATAAAAATTCGATGAAAGATTATTTTGTATGGGTGAAGCCACATAAGTTTTTGATTTTCATATAAAAAGTATGGTCCTTCATAAAACTCTCAATTGTTTCGATAAAAACAAGCAAAAGCCACACATTTTGTATATAAAAATATAAATATTATATTTGTTGGAATTGTAGCCATTGTGTATATTTTGATTGGTATAGAAGTGTGTTTAGTGGGTGTGTCAATTGCGTGTGATGTGGGCGGTACTGGTTTGTAACCCACAGCTGCAACAACTATTATAATTACTTACTATTACTACTAGGGTGACCATCATACGAGAAATTAGTTTAAACATTTTTTTATATATACAATCAAACCGATATTCAAATGCTGCGTGGTTAATGTTACACTCATCCTTAACAACTTTCTACAATTAATAGTCCAACACTGTTAAAATAGCAATGGCCGCATAACGTAATTTTTGCTTTGGAAATTAGATATTAAACCGCTTTTCATAATTAAGCTAAAATTAGTGTTGCCATAATCAAAATAACCAATAGTTCAAAGTGCATGTACTACACTTTCTTAAAACTACAATAACATTTGCTGTACATCTTGTCTTTAATTGAACTTAAAATATTTATATAAAGGCTTTTTATGTATTTCCAATAAAAATATGTTGTTTACACATTGCAAATTGGTTAAGATTGTTTTTTCTTTCAAACTAACTCATACTGGTGAAGTCAAAATTACGATTATAATTATAATCATAGTCTACTGCGATTGGCCTAAAACAATTTTAAATGAATTGTATTTAATACAATAAATATTCAAGTATGAATGCACTTGAACATACCCAGCATATATGTAATAATAGTCCAACGGTGTTAAATAGTGACTGCGCGGTGGCCAATGCACGCAGTACAACGTAATTTTCACTTCGGAAATTAGCTTTTCATATTAAACATTGTTCTTGCGTAAGTAAGCCACATATTAAGTTATTTACATACTAAGCCATATATTAAACTATTTTCATAGCACAGCTGAAATTAGTTTTGCTATATTAAAAATAATTATTAGTTCAATATACAAGCACTATAAGACGGCCTTTACAAATTCGCTATATATTTGTGTGACGAATAATATGAACGTGCTTTAATGTTATTGGTTTTATACAAAATCATATGATAAAATTGAATTATATTTACTAATTAACCCAAATTGGTTAAGATTATTTTTTCAAGCAAACCTAATCTGGCGTAAGGAATTAAAATTGTATTAATATTTGAACATTCCTGGCATATTATTTGGTCACCCCATTCAACTTGCAAGAGGGTGTCTAAATATTTTTAATATTATACAAGCTTATGTTTAGCTACACTTTATTGTGGTGAATGTAATAATATATTGCACATTGTATTTTATTGTTGGTGACAACCAAATTGGCCCTTGTTACTGGACAACACCCTGTTATTATTATGGAAATAAAACTCTGAATATTATAAATATTAACATTTCGTTGTTATATTCTGCTAATTATAATAAACTGAAGTTTGCTGTATCAAAATTCACTTGATTATTGGGTTAATTACAAATGTATATTTTACATCGATACTGATAAAATAGCATAGACTAATCTTTTATATGTAAGGGTACCCACACACGATCAGTAATTCACATTTTTAGCAGATATTTAACCTTTAACCTAATTAAATTATATAAATTACATTAAATTTAAGCTTAAATCACTGCGTCTTTATAAAATGACAAATCTTATCAACTAACGGTGTCGAAATCAAATTCTTCTTTCAATAAATCGTTTTTAAATATTGTCGCCATTCTAATAATATTTAATGTTATTTTAAGTTTATTTTAAAGAATACAGAATATCAAAATAATTAGGCAATATTTTAATCAAAATTTCCTCATTATTCATAAAGTACGACAGATCATATTATCTACAGTTTTTTCATTGGAATTTAAATGCATAATTAAATATTTAAATCTCACCCTTTTAGTATACCTTTTTATTTTTTACACATCAAATGCTTATCGTTATTATTTATTTTATACACATACGGCCTGGAAGAATTTTTTATAATATGTTACAACAACGTGTTAATTCATAGTTTGTCGGTGATCTTAACTATTACTAGTTACACAGGTCACCGACTTAATAATCAGTATTTACCTTACAATACAGGAAATCAGAGTAAGGCTGGATCAAGACGATTGATCGGTATTTTAATTAATTTTTTTCCCGATCTCATAGTCGTAATATATTTAGGATTTAAGTGCATAATATTTGTAACCACGTGACTGATGATTGGTCACTATAAAGTGAGGGGGTTGAATTATTGAAAATGTATTAATATTGGTTGTTATTATTTAGAGTGCATTCGAATGTTGCATACAAATGAGTAGGAAGTGTGGAGATGGCGATAATGGTAGCCCAGTGGATAATGGGATAGATATGGGATATGTTATGATGGATAATGAATAAGGTGGTTGGTTTGATTCATTGCAGATGTAGTGTTTGTGTGTGTGGCAGCCATTTTAATTTATTCAAATTTCCCTTGACATTTCACCTCCTCTATTCACAAGCCACTGCACTTCTGCATCCTTCTGCACATCTCTTTTATTATACAACACCATTGTCGGCCTTCGATATCACTATAAAGTTATAAATTATTATTATAATAATATATATAAATACCACCAATGACGGTGATTGATATTGATCAAAACTTGGAGTTAGGTAACTCATACTTTGAAGAAAACTACCCAAAGTTTTGCGGTCTGACTTATAAAGGCCGTTTGCGATATAATATATTTAAATTAAACAAAAAAAGAAATATGACATTATTAGTTAAAATATGCAAACAATGTTGATTAAAATCTCTTATAAAATCCAATATTTCCTATGTAAATTAGCACGTTATTATTATAATAATATTTAACTAATATTAATGATCTATGTAGGTATTTATTTGCATTTTGTTTTTAGAGACAATTAAAAAAGGCTTAAAACAATAATGATATAAAAAATTAATTATAGTATTACATAAAATTAATATGTTTGTATATAAAATTAAATTAAGTTAAATAAAGTAAGGTGTAGGAAGCAATCGTTTATATGTTACTATTTAAGGTCGCTCCTAAACTAGCACTTTGTGTGGAAGAATTGGTGGAACAGAGATCACCCAGGTGCGCACCCTATTCAAAGGAGAATAAAACAGGTAATTGGATGAGGAATACTGTGGATAAAATGTGGAAAATTTAATGATAATATATGATTTGTGTGTGTATTTGAATTTCAGTAGTATTTTAAAATAAAATATATGTAATAGGTGTCTCTGATCATCATCATCACAAGCACTCCAGTTCAGTGATGAACCAAGGCTTCCCGCACCAGCATCTTCCACCTATTTCTATTGGAGGCCGCGCTCCTCCAGTTATTAATTCCTAAACTCCTAACTACCTTATAGAACTCGTCCGCCCACCTTAGCCTAGGTCTACCCTGCCTTCTCTTACCCAATAGGTGTCTCCTAATTAACTTTATTTGAAAGATTAGTAAAAGTTTTTAAATTATCAGACTTTTCTTATTGCTTTGCGAGGCTGCCACTCTCAATCTATTGCTGTAAAAATTTCGGCGGACCATGGCTCCAATTGTCTGGCTTGTATTCTACAATTAATGTGAATTTGTATGAAATGTGTAATTTTTTCATTCCATAATTGAGCTTAGTTCTAGTAACTTTATGGCGATTGTCTGTTTTTCTCGAATATGTGGCCTATTATTTAATGTTTTAAAAATGAAGCTGACACCAGACAGTACTCTAGTAATAACCACTCTGCAAGTACTTTTACCGCAGAAATCAAGGCTGTGAAAACTACTTATTTTTCAATAAAATGCATTTAAAAAATTGGATAATTATAGCCAGTAAAAATATTTAATATTTGAGAGTAAATAAATATATTCATTAATTTCGCAGTTTGACTCGCCTATTATTTAATTCAGCTTATAAAAATAAGCTTTTGTCATTCCTATAAAAAATGATTGTAGCTGAAACAATAACCAAACTGTGTAATTATTTAATTATTTTCACGATACCGTAACTCTACCTTCTCTTCAAATATTATCAATTAGTTTAAGTCAACCTATTTTATATGTATTCATCTAATGTTTATAATTAAAATATATTATTTCAATTAATTCCGATTAAAATATATTTTAACATCAATCAAGTACAGTAATAAATGTCATAATATACATATGTACAAGATACCAAAAGTGTAAATATTTAATTATTTTCTAGATAACTTAATTTCCTTTAAAATATTCTCGATTAGTTTAAGTCCAGCCTTTATATTCTATAAGAATTCATCTTATTTTTTCAATTAAAATATATTTTGCATGCATTTTAACACCAATCAAATCAATCAAGTACAGTAATAAATTATTAAAATAAATTCTAAACAATTGTATTATTTACTTAGAATTGTAAAGTTACCTTTAATAACCTTAATATTCTCATTAAGTCCACCCTGTATAATTTAAATAATAATTATATTGTAAGGTTTAATCTCGTTTTATTAAAATTAAATTTGTGGCTATTATATTTATTTTTTTTATTATAAAAAAATGATAACCCTGGCAAAAGCACATTTTTTTATAATCATCAATTATTTTCTATAGTGAAACGTCTTGTTAGAATCTTATAAGAATATTGAAGTATTATAATATCCGATTATGAAATTAAGATTGTCAATATCTGAATATGAGTGCATGGTGATGTCAAACAATAATGTGTTATAAACAATAGTCGTGGGTTCATTTCCCTGGGCGTGTACAGTTCTTACTCCTAATGAATTACACCATGAAGCAGCAGGAAGTTCACCCTCAGGGACTTTGTCACCTATTACCATTACAACCATCATTATCACATCACCTACTATCACACCTCTCTTATTATCATTACCTTCCTTTAATTAACATATTATTATCACCATCAGTAGGCAAGTTAACAAGCATTCTAGACAAACAAGGAGAGAGGTATATCTGACTTACTAATACTATATTTTGACGCGCTTTTTAACATTCATCGCAAGATTTCATTGCTAATTACTTATTTGATTTAAAATAAAATATATTATAAATCTTGCTAAATAGTTATTTATTAAGTTTATTATATTTTTAAACAGTTATTCATTGCAAAAATATTTTTACAGCCCTTTTTGGAGTCATATCAAACTCCAAACATGTTAGTAAATATTTCAAAGATGTCAAATTAAATGAAATCTACAAGAAATTTTTTTCATATAATGAGATTCTAATTATAATTAGTAATAAATTAACACCCATATCAATTTATATTCTTGAAATACAGTAGCATCTGTTAAAAAAAACAACATAAAATTATTTAAAGGGGCTTAAAACTAAAATTTTCCGAATTTATAATCCGATATTTTGATAATAAAATATAACAACTTAGGCTTATGAGAATTTTAACAAATAATATAAAAAAAAAATTAAAACATGATTTAGGAGCTTTTGATTCTGAGCGCCTCAATTGTATATTGGTACTTATTAAAGGAATTATACTATTTAATTTTTATAAGATTTAAAGCAAAATGATAATTGGATTTCACGTAAAGGAAGATTTCAGCATTGACATTGTAATAATCACAAAATATTTATTAAAAAAATAATAATACACTTAATATGTATTTAGGGTAGATGTTTTTTAACAGTTGTTAAATAACACAATGCAGTATTTATGTTTTTTTTATAGAAAAAAATTTATTTGAAGCTTTATGAATAGAGTATTAGGTACACTAAATAAAAATATATTGATACTAGATGACAGATAAAATAAAATGAATGGTATTTAAAATATTGTAAGTGATATGACAAATAATTAGGGGAAAGTATTGTAATAATGCATTTATTAATATGAAAAAATAACACTTAATTTTTTGGAGGTTTGTAAGAGTTTTTCTTGAATTCAGATTAATAATAATTAATATTGAATATTAAAATAATTTGTAGCATGTGCGCGTATCAATTGTTAAACAACGCAACGGTTCTTATGAGCAAAGAAACATAGATAACAATCTTAAAAGCTTGTTTTCGCAACAAACACAAGAATAATACAAAAACACAAGGGTATATAACGGTTTTTGGGTAGCTTATATAAATCGGCAAGTCTTTTCAACAATAACAATTAAATCCCATTCTTTTTTCCCCAAAACATATCTCTTGTTCCAAGTACTGCGAATACAATTGACCAAAAATCAATGGGAATCCTTTCGAGTGTTGCCGACATTTGTTGCTAAAAAATAAATATACAATTGTTAGTAAATTTATATTTATCTTATTAATAATCAATTATATAAAATTACCTAAACAAATCTTGCGGTGAAAGTAAAAAAAATAGATTCAAAAGCTTCCAAATTCAGTTTAGTATATAATTATAAAAATATCGTAAAATCATCTAATTGTATTTTTTTGTAATTACAACAAGGCCTCGATAATCCGAACACCTCTATAATAATAATGATAATATCATCATACCCGATAAAAAAACCATCTTTCTCAATTCAAGGAGTAGAATCGTGATTTTTTGACAGAATATACGCAATAATTAATTAAATAATAATATGAGAAAAAGTTAAAAAGGTTATATTTCGACTCATAATACTCATAGTAGAGCCCATCGATATACTTTTTTCAATAGAATTTCACATTTTTCATGATTTCACATTTTCACAATCTTTTATTATTAATTTTTTATATTAAAAAATATTGGGTATTTATAAGATGACAATACTGTTTTAATGTTTGCTGTTAATTATTATGCATTGTATTATTTAATATCTTTAAAAATAATTTAATATTATTATCATTAAAATAGCCTTGTAGATTTTACGATTATATATATTACAATTTCTTTATTATGCATAAGTTTTAACAATGATTGATAGAACAATACATCTTTGGAAATAGTCTTAGGTGTACAGAGTGTATAAATATTTTTACTTATAACTAACATGAGAACGTTTTATTTAAATTTGACATGAATAATAGTATTAAATTATAGAAAGAAGTATGGGGAAAAAACCCATTTACAAATATGAAGATTAAAAAAAAATAACAACAATAAAAGCAATATTAAAAAAAAAAAAAATAACAGTTTGTTTGGGTAAAACCAAATTTGAGTTGAATGGTTTATTAGTAATTACATTTTATTTTTTTAAATAATATCAGTTTTGATTTTACGATTAGGTTAGGTTATATAGGTTAAGAATATTTTTTTATCGTATTCAACTGTCGGTGATCTATTTAATTGTTACAGTTACATAGATGGCTCTGTACGAATGATAAACTTACAATACAGGAAATCAGAATAAACTTACATATAATAATATCAATAATTCGAATGCTTTGTCCATCCGTATCTACATTTTGAGTGTTCTTATGATAAAGGCCCCATTGTACATGTATTTTAATTATAAATATTGTGTAGGGAGACAAATGGAGTGAAAGCTGAAAAATATATTGGAGATAGTGAAAACAAAAGTAGTGTAAAGAATAAAAGAGATCTGGAAGGATGATTAGAAGCAGGACCGTTACTCGGCGGCCACTTTGACTCTTCTCTTCAAAACAATGAATATGATTGCAGGGAAGAACTATGGAGCACTGCACCGAACAATACAATGGATCTGCGACAATGTGGCCGAACAATAGACAGCTGGAGCGATTCTTCTCCCCATCATGGCGATATCCTCATCAATAAGTCTAAGCCATTGTGTCATGGCCACTGCTGCCAGGTATAAACAACTATAATATTACGCAATGTATACATTATGAAAGTCGCTTCTACTTGATACACACTTGCACGGCCTGCTAATATGTCGGTGGTATCGGCTGGCCTCTCAATTTTATAAGATGACTGCTTAGGGCGATTAAACAAATGTGAGAGGAATTCAAATAAATATGTGATATTGAAGTAAGCTATGGATCAAGTTAAATGCATTGTTTTATTTGAGAAAGTGTTTGCCGACTTTTTCTCCAAAACGCCGCACAAAAGAGAAGCTCGCATCATTTTTTTTCTGTTTTGTTGCTTCAGCAGATGCATTTGAAGGTGTGTGAGATGCAATATTAGATTAATAGGAGAGCGAGTGGGAAGGCAGTAGTGGTCGTCGGTGTAGGGTGGGGATGGCTGCTATTGGTCCATTCAAAAGTAGCCCCGCCCCTTAAGCTGAGCACCTCCAAAGCACCCCGACACTGCATCAGTCGTGCCGTAGTCTTCTCACTGAGAGGACGTGCCTAGTAACTTGACTATTATCCCGTATATAACTTGACACCATGGCAGTGATGGGACATCACCCTTATCCTTTCGGCCTCCACAGCCCGATGGAGATGCCGAGGTCAGGATCTTCACCGCAGCCCGAAGGTCACATCAAACGCCCCATGAACGCGTTCATGGTGTGGTCCAGATTGCAACGCAGACAGATCGCCAAAGACAACCCGAAGATGCATAACTCTGAAATATCCAAGCGCCTCGGAGCCGAATGGAAGTTGTTGAGCGAGATGCAGAAGCGGCCCTTCATCGACGAGGCCAAGAGGCTGAGGGCCATGCACATGAAGGAGCATCCAGACTACAAGTACAGGCCGAGGAGGAAGCCCAAGCCCGCGATGGCAGGAGGCATGTCTTCCCCGGTGTGTCCTTCAGGTCCTGCTAATGGCTTCGCTGGCTTCCCTCTGCCGCCATACTTCGCAGGGCCGACAGCCATGACCTCCCTGGACGGCCTCAACTACTCGGCCATGCCTCACCCTTACTTCGGATCCGCCTTCGATCCAGTGCACTTGTCCAAGCTGGTCTCCACTCAAAGTGATACTCCGACTGTGTCTTCGAGTCCTGTATCTTCATCGGCAGCCGCCGTAGTGAGCTCCTTCTACTCCTCCCTGTATCCTCCCAACAAACCCTTCCATCCTCCTCTCTTCCAGATGCCCACCTCAGGATCTCCCACCAGAGACCAGCACTCCAGCCCTCTGGACCAACTGAGAAGACCAGTCCCGGTGATATATTGAACACACACTTAGAACAATTTTAGTTAAAGGCGAATCGCGAGGTATTTGTTTAATTTCTCAGTTCGAAAAAATCGCCTGTTAGATGAATTTAATTGATCTCGTTAAACGTTTTGTTGTATTATTATTTAATTGTTTTTTTTTATAATTGTATAAGAGATTATGAAAATTGTAAATATAATAAAATCGATTGTATTTATATAAATGTTAATTATAAGTTTCTGTAGTTGAGAAGGCTGTGTTCGAGGATTGCCATATTCTTTCTGATCTATAAATTTCCTTCAGTGGTTATTGAAAAAAAAAATGTGTACTTATCGATTTGATGTAACTATAAATGTAAGTCATAGTCGACATGTTTTCTGTTTAATAAAATAATCATTAAAAATATTATTTGACTGTTTCAATTATAATCTCCACACATTTGAAATAAAGCATGGGCAGGTACAGTATTAATATTGAAGTGAAGGTACCATTTTAAAATGTTCACAATGAAAATCCATATAAATTGTGCAAAGCGAAGGAACCCTCGCCCTTAGCAAATACTAAAGCAAGCAACCCTCTTTTCAACTCTTTCAGTATTCCTGGCATTTTATTATTTCGACCCTATTATATATTTTATGCGGCAACAGGACACTTTAAACTCAACCACCCACCTTCGTTCAATACATACAAAATATACTTTCCGCAATCTTGAACCATAAAATACAATTTATTTGAGAGTGCGACAAAATGTTTGTTCGGTGTTCTTTTTGTGAGCAAAACTGTAGAAGCTCACAAATTAGGCACTCAAACACAAAACGACTTGTGCCTTTTCCACTTTATACACAACATTGCTGCAAGCTACTCAATTAATACAGGGGGATTTAAAAATGTATAAAAAATATGTAAAATACTGATTCAGTGTAAACGATAAGTGTAAGTATTATTTTTTATTGACAATCTACATATATATTTTATATATAACAGCTAAGTAACAGCCTGTACTGGATAAAGCTTAAAGGGGCAACTTTCGAGTATACCTACGAAATAATTTCATGAAAAGTAATGAAGGCTTGTGTTTGTATAATAATTTAAGAGGTCGACACGACAAATTGGATACTGAAAAAGGGTGGCGAGGCTGTTTTGCTTTTGATGAATAATACTCATGTTTCCCATACAATTATAAGACATTAATTGGCCCAAAAAGACGACATTTAATACATATAAATAAATTGCTGTATACTCTCCATTTTTTTGAATAAATGTTAGAAGGTGGGAAAATGGGTTTAATATTTTTATTTGCCTTAATCATATAAGCGAAGGAATTATTTACCAATAATAAAGAAACTGTATATTATAAAAGCAAGCTAATAGACAACAGCCGTGATTAGTTATACCACAAAATGATATCATCATTATAATGTTAACTACACAACTGTATGATTTTTAAGCAATTTAAATAAATTTGTGGTAATTGAGTAAATTCTTTATGATTCATACATTTCTCTTAAAAGCTGTTAAATTGGTTGTAAAAATAGTTTTGATTCTAACCATTACATTAACCTAACCTAACCTAACTATTTAAAAAAAAACAAAAATTTATATTCACAATTCTAAAACCGAAATATTAATCCAAATATATCATAAGACATTTTCTGTTCAAAAGGGCAGTAATTTGTTATATTATTTAATTTTTGTCTCAAGGGATTTTTTTATTGGTTTTTTTAGACACTACATTGTGTTAATTATTTTTTTCAAATTTATCTGTCGCAATTTAACTATTACAGTTACAAAGTTAACCGATAGGGCGGCTCTGTCCGAGTTTAAAATCGTCTATGTATTTTATTTACAATTTAAGAAAACAGAGTAAGCCAGGATTGATCTTCCAGTCGCAATAGTCGATAGGTTAGTTCGCTTCTGGGCGAATATAAAGTTTGACATTTACTCTATAGAGTGGTACCTCGAGATAAGAATTTAATTCGTTCCGGGATCATTGTCATATGTCAAAACAATCGTATCTCAAAGCAAATTATCGCGCATAAAAATAAGTATATCAAATTTCCATCGTATGTCGAGGTAGAAATTCTCGAATATTATTCGTCGTATCTCAAAACATTCGTATGTCGCATTCAAGAAATGAACTATTGTTCGATATATCATTTCTCTATACTTTCCTTTCCTTACATATATCGACTGCTCCAGCGTATAATATCATAAGTGCAAAAAAAATCTGTGTGCTGGATATACACTATGTGGCTGGAACTGAGCCACATAGTGTATGTATGAAACGTCAAAAATGTTGATTATCAATAATTATTTAACCTATTAAATGGGACTTTTTCGAAATAGTAAAATAGTCCTATTTGACCGGCAACTAATGTAGATTCATCTATTATCTATTACACATTTCATGTCTCTGTCAATAGAAGGTATTTAATCGTAAACTATTATAAGTAATAATTAAACCGAGTGACACGTGACAGGCAGTGTTACCAGATTGAATATGTGACTCCATAAAGATTTTTTTTACACTTACGATATTATACGCTGGAGTAGGCGATATATATGAAGAGTATTAGATAACTCTGCCGCCTTGTGGCCCAGTGGTTAGTGTAACGGATTCGTGAGTGAAGACTCCCGGGTTCGATTCACGGCACCGGAGTCACTTGGTAGATCTAGCTTAGCAAACTAGATCTTAAGTACTCATTGCTGTGTGGTGGCCTGGGAAACCATCTCTACTATATTCTCCCGTAAAGGCCAAGGTGGCCTGGCCAACCCCTTATATAGGGACTCCCGTCAATAGGGAAGGCGTCACGATATTTATTTATTTTTATTTATGTATTAGATAACTTATGGAGTGATGCACACTTTTCCACGAACTATGGTGATTGGTGGCGATATTCTGAATTTAGCTTAGATTAGTGAGAGTTATAGTAATAATGGAGGTGGTATAATAGTGTCGGGTTGTGGTGGGCACTCGACAATACACACACAGTTACCATATTGAAATGGTTTATTCAACTTGTTGTCCCATTCCTTATACAGTATTTCCATTCTATATTGTATGCCAGGGTGCCAGCAACCACCCCTTCTGCGACCACCCACCCCTTTCTGCGCGACACAATGCCTCGCCCACCACCCGCCATCTTCACCCACTCACAAAATATCGACTCGCAGATCTTTTTCGAAGAAAAGCTCGCAAAAAGGAAAAAACTTATTCAGAATACGCATAAATTGAACGCGGCCCGGATCGATATTAGCGACAACAGAACATTTCCACGACAACACCATTATAATCTCACTACATACACAAATATTATAATATCAAAATAATACACTCGATGCTTTGATCTCTTCGCTAATTACCAATAAGTCAATGAAGCATTCCTATATTTGATATCACGTGTCTTCATTAATTACATTTCGGAGCATGAGCCTTTAATTAATATTACATACTTATTTGAATCTATTCAAATTGAATACACGTGTAATACTTATAAAGATATGAATATTGACTCTTGATTATTAAATATCGCCGGCTGTCTTTGCAAGAGTGGACTTGGTGGAGATACTTAGCTACAGTTATAATTGGTTTGTTAGTTAATGCCTCGGGCGAGGCACTGATTATCAAAAAAACCGATCAAAAGTAGAGCAAAGTAACTCTATTACCGTCTTTACGGTGTACGTTTACGGCGACTAACGCCTAGGAATCACAATCTTAAGTCCATTTTGCCAAATTTTAAGTTACAAGAAACTGACTTATTTACTATAATTAAGTTTAAAAAATGATTTAATTTTTATTTATATGTTTAAATGATTAAAATCATTAAAATCTAAATATCAATAATATTTTTTTACACACTTTGCAAAGAAAGCCGATGATATTATCTCTTCTGTTTATACAGCAAACTCGTAAAGCCAAACTGGTAAATTAACATTTCCTCTACATATATAAAAAAAAAACAAAAGTTGGTATTAAAAAACAACTAAAAGAACTTAAGTTCATTACTGTTTAAATGCGGTTGGGAAAATGGGCTAAATTACCACAAATTAAATTTATGAACGGAGCGGAGATTTATATTATTTTTAAGCGACTTTTTTAAATTTTCCTTGACAATTAATTTTCAGTGAATACATTTGGGTTATGTTTCTCGCCTGTTTCTTTATAGATACAGATGATGATGATTTTATTTCTTGCAATTCTATATTTTATAAAGAATCCTAGGAGTGTAAAACTTGGTTTAAATTATTAACTCATGTTAACCCAACCTTACACGTACCGCCAAATTAATACATTAATTTATTAAATATACCTAATTACCGCTGATAAATACATTTAAATTTTTTCCTAATTTATATTTCAACGATACAATTACCTTAATATTTCCATTTGTTCAAAAGTGATAATTAAAATATAATAGAACAATATGTTCTAGTTTCAATACAATAGAATAAAGCGGTTGAAATGTGAATGCGTCTCATCGGCGATGTAGTAAAGTATTGTAATTGAAATTGCTCATCATTAATAATAATCAGGAATTATTATATAATATATATAATGGTGGCTAAAATATAAATCGGAATGCGATCGTAATGAATAAATTTGGTTGTAATTATAAGAGTAATAGCGATGGCACGAGAGTACGCGATATTAAGGGTGGCGATGGCGAGGAGAAGTGTAGAGGGTAGTTTAGGGCAGACACACCCCATCGTGATTAATGTGATATGTCGTGCGAATAATAATTTTTGTTATGTGTTTATCCATGCTATTTTTATGGCGTCATTTGTCCCGCAATATAAGTCACCCTTATTCTCATTTCAATTAATATATTATACGACTACTTCAATAAACATATGCTGGAACATCCCACCGCCATTATGTCATCTTGACAATGATGCATTGTAAAAACTTTCATTTTTATCCCCCACACAATGGCATTACTCTCACTAACGACCATTCTCTTTCTTTTCAAATGTATCCAAATATTATATTTATTTTACACAAAGTGTTACCGTGTAAATATTTAGTGTGTAGGGAAGCGGAAACGGTGAATATCATATGAAAAGACCTGAAAATGAACATCACAAGTTGTTGTAAAGAAAGAATGTTACCATGTATGTGTATATCAAATATATTATCACATGCATACATACATACTCTCTTCAATTCAAAATATTCATCGTTCGATACTCAAACATTCAAAAATGTACATCATGGCTGCTTGTCAACCATTTTTACAAAACAATTTTATGTTCAAGAAAAATCAAAAAAATAGTTGATGAGTTACCTTTATTATAGTAGTTTATAATAGAAGGTAACTTAATTGGAAAATATAATACAACGTAACCCATGCAGTGCTACGATATTAAAAAAGTCGATTTGCAAAAAAGCTTTATTAAGTTCTGATGTTCTGGATTTTAAAGTGAAAACCTACATATAACTTGAATAGATATACATACAAACCATAGATAGGGGTCGGAAGTGCAAAAATCGGTTTCAATTGTTATTTTTAATGCCATATTAACAATATTTAATAATTGAAATCTGTTTATTGCACTTTTGCCCCCTTTAGCTTTGGTAATAACCAGTCCAAATAAGTAGGATATAAAGCTTTGTCGTATTTGACTCTGTAAGGATTAATATTATAATTGCTTTATCTGATGAATTTTACATTATTAAAAATCATCATTAAATATTATATATTATGTATGGGGTAAAAAAGTGTTTAAACCTGGTATTTTTTAAAGATAACACAATTGAGCAATTTAATAAAATTGGAAGCCGCAAATTGTTCTGAAATTTTCATCCTTGTAAATATTACTACACTATCCTCGTGATCTATTGAAATGTTTGTATGATGTAAAATCATCGCTGGTTTTTATAAAGTAAAGGAATATCATTTGAATAAAAGGAATCGTTTTTCCATACAAGCCTTGCTTTACTGATCCACTATATTCTCTTTTCAGTTTCACATATCTATGAAATTAAAATCACAGCAAACCTGAATAATCAACGATGCCTGGAGAAATTTCAATGAATATTTTTTACATTCAAAAAACATAACACGTGTGACAATTTAACAAAATGTATACAAGTAGTGTAGATATAAAAATAATTTTCAGGTGCAAACTATAACAACATTTCTCTCCGAATCCAGAAAATCTCATAATTAAAGATTGAGATAATTTTAGATTTTAACATTGTATAAATATTGCAATACTCTATTACCAGCGTAGTAGCTCAAGGGATAAGACGCGTGGCTACAAATACTGTGCTCATGGCTTCAAATCCCGTTCAAGTCTAAATGTTTTTAAATTGATTGAATTGGTTATTTCGACTAGGAGATCGGGAATAATATTAATAAAATCCCGATCGATCGTATCGATCCAGGTTTACTCTGATTTCCTGTATTGTAAGGTAAATAGTGATTATTAAGTCGGTGACCTGTGTACCTAGTAATAGTTAAGATCACCGACAGACAATTAATTAACACGTTGTTGTGTTTAAAAAAAATTGTAAAAACACCCTCAAAAGCCCCTCTGGACATATTTTTTTTTTTTTTTTTTTTGATTTATATTTTTTGAGTACCCTGTCTAAAGACATCTTACTCGTCGTCTGTTGTCACATTGTCTTGAGGGTTGGTTGTCCAGTGACGACTCAATCCCGGCGTTGTGTTTAGGTTATAAGTGTTCAAGTGTTCATACTTGTTTTATCAAGTAAACACCATTGTCAGTCCTTGAATCTTGCTGGCAAGTCAAGTTGTCTGTATTTTTGTAGACGTCTTGCGTAGTCTACGGTCAATAAGTCCCTCGCTAGTACGTTCGGGTGACTTTTTAATCTACTTTGGTACGTTTCGCTGAATTTTTTCAATTCTTCGCGTACTGTCATTGTTTTAGAGTCCTGTAATAGGACCCAGTTGGGTACATACCATGGAGCATTTAAAATTGCTCTCAGGGTCTTGTTTTGTAACCTGTCGATACTGCTGATATGAGTATCCTTAGCTGTCCCCCACAGTTGACATCCATATGTCCAAATGGGTTTGATTATTGCTTTATACAGCAATAGCTTGTTTGTAAGTGTGAGTTGGGAATGTCTGCCAATCAACCAGTACATTTGTCTTTTTTTATGTTCCATTTGAAGTCTCTTTGTCTTAATGTGTTTTTGCCATGTTAGGCTTCTGTCAAGGTGTATACCGAGGTATTTAGCCGAGTCTTCTTGTGGAATATTTTTCCCACCAATTTTCACTGGTGGACATGTCTGTTTTTTGTTTGTGAATGTCACGTGTGTCGATTTGGTTTGATTTACTTTAATTCTCCATACTTCAAGCCATTTCTGTATTGCGTCAAGGTGTTTCTGGAGGAATTGTGAGGCAGCTGTTGGATCTTTGTCCGAAGCGAGTATGACGGTATCGTCAGCGTATGTAGCCAGTGTTGTGTTGTCGGTTTTTGGGAGATCGTTTGTATATATTAGATACAGTACAGGACCTAGTACACTCCCTTGCGGTACTCCAGATCTTATGGTATTAAGATTTGAAGTTTCGTTGTCATATTTAACAAAAAACTGTCTATCGGTCAAGTACGATTTGATAATATCATACATGTTTTTGGGCAGTTTTCCTTTGATTTTATAAAGCAGGCCTGGGTGCCAGACTTTGTCAAAAGCTTGACTGATATCTAAGAATGCTGCTGAACAGTAGTTTTTTCTTGTATGGAGCGATCTATGATCGTCACAACTCGATGAACTTGTTCAATTGTCGAGTGCGCTTCTCTGAAACCGAATTGATGATCAGGGATCATGTGTTCTTGAAAAAGTATTGGTTTCATGTTGCGCAGTAGAATTTTTTCAAATATTTTGGAAAATATTGGCAGGAGGCTTATCGGTCGATATGAAGTGACTTCTTCGGGTGGTTTACCTGGTTTAGGTAGCATAATAATTTCTGCTATTTTCCACTGTCTAGGGAAGCTACCCATTCTAAGTATCGCGTTAAATATTATGGTTAGAAATCTTAATCCGATATCTGGCAATTCTTTGATTATCTTCCCGGTAATCATGTCATGTCCTGGCGCTTTTTTGCGCGTACTTCATATTTTATAACATGCTTGACGCATTGAAGTCCAATTTTGACATAATAGTTTTCTTTATGTTCCGTACTATCTAATAAATTATGAATGTGACTTTCTTCTTCAGGGGAACACATCCTTTCCGCTGGTGTAAATACTTCCTTGAGATGTTTCGCAAACTCGTTTGATTTCTCTCTGGTAGTTTTTGCCCATTTATCGTCAGCCGTTTTGATGGGCGGTATGGATATTTGGGGCCGTTTTAGTTTTTTGTAGCTTTCCATAGAGAATAATCTG
Source organism: Agraylea sexmaculata (assembly GCA_022606485.1). Taxonomy (NCBI): domain Eukaryota; kingdom Metazoa; phylum Arthropoda; class Insecta; order Trichoptera; family Hydroptilidae; genus Agraylea; species Agraylea sexmaculata. The sequence continues at coordinate 250,496 of JAGTTH010003832.1, read as the reverse complement.
TAGCGTCGGTTGCTGTAAGACCTTCCAGATAGGATTGAATCCCTTTATTTTTCCATTCACATAGGATATTTTTAATATCTCTTATTGCTTCGTTCAGTTTTCTCTTGAGTTCCTTGCTTCGAGTATTTTGCCATTCTTTACGAATGCGTCTTTTTTCATGTATTTTTTCCTGAATCCCCTCTGGACATATAAAAGAAATATCAGTATATAAATCACAGCCGTTTGTAATAAGTTTGACATTTGATCTATAAACATAAGAAACAAAGAGTAGGATGACTAAAAAACTATTATATTGCTTTTTAAATATAAAAACATGTAAGAATGTAATTGATTTCATACGTGTGTAGATATATACTTACCAAAGATCGTGATTTGTCACACTATTATAAATAAAAACCACTTCTAATTAAATTATCACGTTTAGAGTTTCTTGGGAATAAAGATTATAATATGGTTGGATAACCTCATGAAAATCCCAATAGTTGTATTTAAAGTCAATAAATTGTTGAAAATGTTTAATTCTTAGTGGAATTCCATAATTTAAAAAAAATGCTATTTTTAATATTATTAAGGAGTCTTGAGTACCTTAGACTACTAACGTGTAGTCATCTTCTAGATCTCTAGGTCAAAAGTATGTACTCAAACTCCTCTATAAAACTACTGTGTACATTACAAATAAGAATTTTCTTTAAATGGAAGAATATATAAAAATCGTAATAAAATACGCATGATTGATGGTGGAGTGTAAATGTGTAATAAAAGCGGGTGATAAAGCGAACAGTGAATAGTTTTAGCAAGCACTTGATATCAGTGATCCTAGAAACCTGGCTTTATGAAAACACAACCACTGAAAATACTGAAAAAGTGATGAATGAATGAATAAGTGCAGCCACCATTACTGTGTATTATACATATTATAGCATCACCACTTCAGTATATATTCCACTTCAAAGTCGGCTCAATTAACGGCAATACACGTGTACATTTCTATTAAACCAAAACCTGTATATTATAAATAATCAGGTATATTGTCTATGGGGGCAGACGTCACAGGTGCGAATTTTTTCAATATAAGAGGCGCCTGGCAGTGTTTAAACCCACGATACGCCATCGCCCAAATATTTCATAAACAGACCACAATAAAGGATTTTTTTTTCCATTTAATACTTAGAAATTCGATAATCAGAATATTCTAATCCGACAAATAATAAATAGAGCTTGTTTTACTTTGTTTGCTTGGAACATTTAAATTCCATTTATTTTATACAATGCTGATATAATTATTAGTGGTCAACGAATTACAAAAATTAATTGAACAGTATTGCCATACGATACTTACATCATATTAGAAAATACAAAAACTTTATATATTTATTTTATGTCCCGAGGAGCTTTTATATGAAAGGGTCATTTTGAGAGAGTTTTTTTAAACACAGCAAACGTGTTAATTGTCTGTCGGTGATTTTAACTATTATTAGTTACACAGGTCACGGACTTAATAATAAGTATTTACCTTACAATACAGGAAATCAGAGTTAACCTTGATCAAGACGATCGATTAATATTATTCGCGATCTCCAAGTCGTAATAATCTATTAAAAAAATTGACTTGAGCGGGATTTGAACCCGTGACCACAGTATTTGTAGCCACGCGTCTTATCATTTGAGATGTTAAACTGGTTTTATTTTAATTTATATTAATGTATTTTAAGTTTCGCGAGCTCAAACCCAAGTAGTCAGTTTTTTTAAATATATATTAAATATAATTAGATTTTAACACAATGAAAATGTATATGGCAATCTTTCAAATGGTACCTCGTTATGACATAATTGAACTGTAATGTTAGTATTAGTATTGTAGTTAAAGTGTAATGTTAAGCGGTGGCAATATTAATTGGCAAGTCGTCTGTTATATTGTAGTACCCCTAGTATTTTGCTCAACACTTCCAATATTTACCCTTATAATTGCACCCCCATGCCGACAGCCATTGCCTGGTATAATTCTCCCCTGCCATCACCCATTACCACCCACTTCTCTTACCAACCACCATTTACTCCATAATAATCATCGTGCTGCAATTGAAAAGTCAACCTGCTACGGCTATCGGTTAACACTTACACTAAATTGCTTTTCCAATTTTTCAACAACTCCTCTATTCGACACCGCTTCCGAAACTTCAAGCAATTTACCTTAAATTAACGTCAAAAAATGCCATTTAAATATTTACACGGTGTGCTTGCAATCATGTGTATTGAAAAGTTTGTCTCGAAGCACAGACAACTTGGAAGTAAAAGAAGTCGTTTCGATTTATTCAGGTGGATAACACAGGTGATTGTAACAAACATGTTTTCAGCATATTTAACTTTGCATCCCGTCTTCCACTTGTGCATATCCTAGTCCCTTTCACTAATTGCTCATGTTATATATTTACATAATAATCATATTCTAAAAGAGGTTGGTTAACCGTTGAACAATCCAAGAAGAATCTCCATTCACAGCAAATGGGCTAATTTACAAACAAAGGCCAATAATTTAGTCCATCAATCATCAAGCTGGTACAATCCGGATGTGTGACACTTCTAAGAAACCATTTAACTTAAATCCACTTAGTTATGTTTCGTTTTTAAGTATTTTAATATTATCAAGAGGGTGGTCCTTCCCCATACACTTCAAATAACATCTATATTCGACATACACCCCATTACAACCATTTAATTATTCTTTTTCGTCAGTGCTTCCATAATTTTTACTATAAAGCTGCTGGATTTGAATAATCTAAATAGAAATATGTTTGTTTATAACAATTATGAAATTAACACATACAGAATGTCTTGAAAAAATTTCCTCGATTTACAAATCAACTTATGCAGGAATCGAACTTGAGTCTTCACTTTAATGGACTAATTCCCATTGATATACTTTATTTTTATTTGGCTCTTTTAATAAATGAAAGATTTTTTCCTATACATATATAAATTTGTAATCGCATACTTTATATATTAAATTTGTTGAATAGTTAAAAAATAAAATGTTATTATTAAAAATTTGTAGAGCATGCGGATTTTTTTTTTCATAAAAAAAGTATATATTTTTATTAATGTTTTGTCTTATACATACATAAATAGCATGTACATTTTTAATGAAACATAGACTTTTATAGAGAGACATCTTTTGATTTAAAAACAGGAGATGGTTGTGAAAGAGTTATTATTATAAAATTAAAAAACTCAAGCTTTAATTATTCATAATCAACGAAAGTCTCTCAAAAAAAAATAATAACATATTGTAGAAGTTACATATGGAATTCCACCTAGATTTCAACACTTTCACACAATAATATAATAATTTTAAAAAAAATTATCAATGAATATTAACTACAATTGTCTTGTCAATTTATGATTTGAAAAGTGCAAGTGGGTGAAAAATTGGGTTAATTAAAAATATATATATGTGTATTTCCGCAATATTTATAGCATACATTAGTGGCGATTCATAATATAATAACATTTAATATCCAGCTATCAATTTCCAAAGTGTACATTACAAAGGCTTGTCCGTTTCACTTGTACTTCTATTGTAATACTTGTTTGTACACATTTCACACACGATGACTTGACTATTATCATACAAATTGCTTATTTTTAACCATAATTACCAACGGATGATTTTTATATTCTCTCATTACTTGTTCAAACGTCGTAAATATAAAAGTAAATGGAATTATTTTTTGGCACAAATCACACACACACACACACCCCTGTTATTATTATAATAATTTTATTGTGTACTCGATATCGTCATGTTTTTACGACTGTTTGTACTCTTTATGGCGTACTTATCCGGGATCGTAATTATTGCAAACATAATAAAAACTGGTAATTTTTAAATAGTATTAAATGTAATATATTATTTGGAGATTTTAATCTGTTGAGACAGTAGCGTTTAACCGTCTAAAGATGGGTCACGTGAGATAAGTGGATCGTTTAGTTTTGTTTAGTCATTTGTGTCAGTGCTTAACCCAAATACAAATTGATTATACAACACGGTCATTACTCACATATGACAAATAGAACAACTGATAAAATATCATCCTCACCCCCACGTCATTATCCTTTATATTTAAGAACAAACCTCAACCCGAGATCTTATAAATATTTGTGAAGGTATACTCTATCCAATTATAAGGAATTGCAGACGACTAGACAATTTAGATTATTACTCACTTATAGTATTTTTATGTTCAAGATGTTTTAATTTATTCTGACTCCAAATTAGAATAAGAAGCGTGCTACAAAAATTATGTATATGGGTTCAAATCCAACTCGAATAAAAATATGATTCGATATGTTATTAGTCTCGATCCACTGAGGTGATTATCAGCGTGGTTTTTGGATGCGACTAATTGAGACCAACAATCAAAGACTATAAAAGAATTAGATCAGCACAATAGCTCTGGGGACAAGGCTACAAATACAAATAAAATATATTATTACGACTAGGTGATCGGAAATAATATTAATAAAATTCCGATCGATCGCCTTGATCCAGGTTTACTCTGATTTCCTGTATTGTATGGTAAATACTGATTATTAAGTCGGTGACCTGTGTAACTAGTAATAGTTAAGACAATGAATTAACGAATGTCTAAAAAAACAAAATTATTGGTTGTTTTTTTTATTGTCATCATGAAAAATATAATGTACCTTAAATAGGTTTATTATATTAAAAAAAATCATGCCATCATACCTGTATTATAAAAAAATAACTCACCGCTTTGAGTGCTTTTATGCTGAGAATATTATTATTTCAAAGCTCAAAAACAGTTCATGATGGCAATGGAGATTGTGAAACAATGACTATTTTTCCATACGAACTGTTACTTCAATTGAAGAAACGCATTGTTAACGTTTATTGTCAAAGCTATCCGATGAAATCAAAATGATTGCGTAAAATGAATTACGATCTTAGAAGATTTTATCAAGGAAAAGATCAAAAGAAGGAATGACGCACTAAACGCTTTAATTTGACGCACTAGAAAATATTAACAACACTTTTTTAATGTAACAAATGAATCAATAGAAATGCTCGTTGAAATTAATTTAACCATAATTGATTGTTAGCTGATTATTGAGGTTGACCTACTAAAATTGACCTATGAAAATATTTCCTTTGATAAAAACATAATAAATCCTAACAGGGTTTGAAAAGTTGCGTAGTGCGCCCACATAATCCAGGTTTCGCAATCCCTCTCTTTTTGATCATTAATTAAAGATCATATAACTCTTCAAAGTTTTCAGGAAAGTTTCACTGTTTTGACAGAATATGATGAAGGTTAGTCAATTTGTTATTCAATTATACAGTGTTTCTTTCAGGGTTGTGAAGTTGATAAAAAATCACGACTCCTACTCAAAAAAGTTTTTATTATTTTATTCGGTTGCTATCCTATCTTTGCAAATAGCCAGATTGATCAAATTGGTTTATTTATATGTATAAGGATCATTGGATTTTTAGGGAAGTATTTTACAAAAATTAGGGTTTTTAGACACAACAACGTGTTAATTCATTACCAGTCTTTGATCTTAACAGTTATTAGTTACAACAGGTCACCGACTTAATAATATTCAGTATTTACCTTATAATCGAGGAAATCAGAGAAACCCTGGATTAAGACGATTAATCGGGATTTTATTAATATTATTGTCGTTTCCCGTGGTTTCCTGTATTGTAAGGTAAATATTGATTATTAAGTCGGTGACCTGTGTAACTAGTAATAGTTAATATCACCGACAGACAATTAACACGTTGTTGTGTATAAAAAACCCCTTTCAAAAAAAAGGTCCATCAGAGATGTAGGTTCTCTGGTATTCCAGACGACTGTTTTCTCTTAATAATAATAAAAATAAAAAAAATTATAATATATCTATAAATAAGCTTCTGATATTATATAATAATTTAATAAATACAAATTTCAGTTGATTAGGATTCAATTCCTGAGTAATTTATGTAAAGATTGTAGTAATTAATTTTGATGTAAGAATCGTTGATAAACCACAATATTGTATGGTTGTAAAGTAAACAAGGAAGGGCGTGTGACAGATATTCGTTATTTTAGTAAAGCAGACGTGTCGAATTGGAAATAAACGGATAGGAAATAAAGAAAACCAGTAACTGTGTATGTCACATTGTATTCATGTCCAACAACAACAATGTTGAATTGATTTTAATTTAAAAATAATTCCCGCAGGTAACTGGATTCCATTTGTATGGATCAAAACAACTCGTCACACAATCGCATCAAAACGACTGACCCGAATCTGACCGAATCCTTTTAGTTCCCTATTGCATAGTTCACAGTCCCCAGTTCAAGTCTTGTAACTTGTAACTAACCAAACTAGAAACTAGACGGTCACACTCTTGTTGTTATTGTTACTGAACCACCCTAACTAACTAACGTCAATCTGCCCAAACCTATTGTTGCATTATTTCTTACCTTACCTTACCCACTACACGACACATCTTTTCCGATTCGTTTTTAAATTAAAATATTTCTCTAAATAGTGTTCAAGATACATTTATTGTAGATAATGATAGTCATGTGAAAAGGGTGACTTGTCTATTCAACTCACCAAAATCAATCATTTCCTTGACACATCAAACAAACACTTTGCCATCAAAAACTACAAAGGACTTCAAAGGAAATTACAATAACTTATATACGATACACTATTTGAGAATTCAATTTGGAATGAAATTTTATTGATTATTTTACAATATACTATATTTAGTGTTCAGGAAAAATTCATATTTTTTTTATGTACTGCTCATGAGAATTATTGTGATATATTTATTTTTAATTGGACATTTAATTGCGTGAATATTTAATTTGTTTCCCTGTCTTAATAATTAATATTTATAATACTTTTATTGTTATTGTTTCTTTTCCCTATCAAATATGATAAAGTTCAAGTCAATGTTGAGTTCGCGGTTATGGAAATGAAAGCCTCGCTTTTATCTTCAAACCCGATATCTTAAACCTTTTGAAATCAACGGCCAACAATCAATATAGACAAATCTGATGGATGTAAAAAATTACAATTGTTTAATTTGGGTGGATTTCTAATGAAAATGTTCATTTTTTGCATTTCGACTACTTAATCTGTAAACATGATAACTCTAGTAAATTAAACGGTGAAAGAGCAGCATCAAAGTATTTTATTATCCCATTTATAATTTTTTTTTAAATATTTAGGAGTAGCGTTTCATACAATATGTCTTGTAGGTATATAGTAAAAAGCCATTACCATAATGAATCAAGTTTTTAATAAACCGAGTTATCCCATTTGCAGATTTGTAACTTATTATGTGCATCAATAATCTCAACTTAATTTATTCGAATAAAAGCTATCATAGACCACAAATACTTGACAAGGGAGTTAATTTGTTGAATTTAAAATTAAATTAAATAATGATTGTAACAGAGGGCATATTTTGTGAAAAATATCACACGGGGATATATTTGTGCGGAACTAAAATAGCATAAGTGCGGCAATGGTCACGACTTCATTACCGGTATTATGTAAGGTAACAATAGGTGTATTTATAAGATTGTGTAGAATGACAAGGTGATCATTATTATGTGATGACGTTGACAGAACGAGCTTCACTGACCTTTACACATACAGAAAGTCCATACTTCCTAACAACAAATCCCTTTTTTTCAATTCTTTAAACAAACTCACAAACGGCTATTTCTATCGTGTATTGTCGATGTGACACACTATTGTTAGCTTTCTACATTACAACAACGAACTCCTCTTTACCGGTTTCAAGTTACACACGAGTTATTCGGACAAAATATATGAAAAACTAAAAATGGCATGCTTTATATATAATAGAATTAGTGCCTATCGTTGTGTAATATTGACTTAGTTGTTCAGAAGCATCAGTGTGGTTATATTGGATGGTCCACGCGACAACTCAAACAAAGAAAGTCAAATATTACGAACACTGAGTCTCTCTTGTCACATTCTATATTATATTAGAGGAACTTCCACTACTATTCTAATAAAGCATATAAACAATACACAAAATATGTAGTAGTAAACCCAGTAGTGTAATAAAAAATATTATTTAATAATACTCACTACAATACAGGAATTCAGAGTATACCTGTACGAGACGATGGATGTATCACTATTTTAACTTGTTAACTTATGAATGTTACTTTTATATGAGATGGCAAGGTTAGGTTAAGTTTTAGAAAATAATTTGTTCCTATTACTTTTAAATCAGATTGCTGGGTGATGTTAGGTTGGGGTGGAGATCAGATTTTTTTCATTATTAAATGAGATTGTTAGGTTATGTAAAATTTTAGCTAAGAATTTGTACTTTATACTTTTACTTTTAAACGAGATGCTAAAGAGAGGTTCGGATTCAAATAAAATGTTGTATTACTTTTAAATGAGATAGTTAGGTTAGTTTAGGATTAAAATAAGATTTTATGTTATTATTAAATAAAATAGTTAGGTTAGGTTAGGTTTTAGCTAAGATTTTTATTAAATTTGAACAATATTGTAAGGTTAGGTTTTAGCTAAAAATTTGTATTAATTTTAAATAAGATTTTACGCTAAGTGAAGTAATTCGTAGTACTTTTAAATGGAATAGTTAGGTTAGTTTAGGTTTTCGAGAATATTTAAATGTGATAGTAAGGTTAAGTTTTAGATAAGAATTTGTATTGATTTTAAATGAGATAGTTCAGTCACTTGGTATTTTTAACCACCAATTTTCTTTTACATTCTGACTTACTAAGCAAATATTTCACATACTCAAAATGTATCATCTCTTTTAATAAAACCAGCATTATGATCGGTTGGAATATATTAGTATTCTGTGTATGTGTGAAGAGGCTATCATAGGATTGTACAGTAAACAAAGAAGGTGGTCTCGTAAAACAGTAGGAGTGGTTTAAGGGATGACACTGAATTTGATTATTATATTGAAAAAATAAAATAGTTTATAATATAGTGTGCTGTGTTTGTAGAATACATGGTGCTAATCAACGGAAGCTGTTGACATTGTCCATCGTTACGAGGAGTCGAACCTTGTCACCAAACTAACATACATGCAACCCAGCCATCAATATTATATACATATATATATATATATATATATATATATATATATATATATATATATATATATATATATATATATATATATATGAGATTTGTTCATTTATAACCTAATATGCTCAATATAATAAAAATATATACAAAATTGTGTAGGTTGTTGGTTCTAGTGTATGACAGAAGCGGTGTAACCACTGAACACACAATGGCCCACTATTTCGGGTTTATTTAACTAATGGATTCCACAAGAATAACTCACCTTACCTCTCATAATATGACGTCCTGTTTAGTATAGTTAGAACAACAACAGGTAACTCTGTCTAATAATAAGGTGATTTAGAACAAGGCGCAGTAGACCAAGGGCGACAATTGCACGAGTCAACACTGGGAAATTATAACTGAATACCCGATACTAAATATAACAACAAATATATCAACACCACACTAACCGAATTTTTAGTTGACTGAATTTAAAACAAATAAGTGAAAAGGAAAATACTTAATTTTAAATATATTCATAATCATAGCTCATAAATGGGTGCACTGAAGTTCCTTGGAGCACTGGAAGCTGTACATGTTATATTTTTATTAAATTGTATCATTCTATTTAAATTCTCTACGTGATTTGTCATACAAAAATTTAATATTCATGGGAGAAATTGTTGAATGTAGCCGAATACTGGGTGGATGGGCAAATTTCAAAAATATTAATATTATTAGGTTGTTCCGTCAATATTTAATCAAATTATGTGTAAGCCGCGCAGTGTCCAATGCTCCAAAGCACTTCACTGCACCTATTTATATGGACTCTGTACATAATGTAATATTAATTTATTGTATTAAAATATATTTTTACTTTGTAAAATTATTTTCACTGTACCTGTTTGACATTTCTTTATTGGTAGAACTCTGTTTATAAATGAAAGTACTACTATAAATCATAAAAAAAGACTTAGTCACGAGACTAAATTCCCAGCTAAACAAAAAAAAATCTATTTGTAGCACTCAACGGGTGAAAATATATGAAACTCGATGAGCTGCATATTATTTTTTTTTATTTTAAATATAAATACATATAATTATAGAGAGTTGAATTACTTTCCGCTGTTTTTTTTTTTGTAATAACAAAAATTAGTGTTTATTTTTTTTGATAAATAAAATTTTATTCAAAGTATTGCCCTACTTTCAGGGAGAAATCTGATTCCCCAGTAGAAAAATACCTTGTCTTTAGAGGCAATCTAATTTTCCACCCATAAAACAACTTCTTGGTAACTTCAAATAAAATGTTTACCAGACAAACCATGCTGCATTGACCGAAAACGATCATAATCTGATGGTGTGACATCTGGAGAGTAAGGCGGATGGGGTAAAACTTCCCAACCAAAGGAGTCCAGGAGGTCTTTGACTAATTTTGCATGTATCATCCCTTAGTAATAAAAGCCTGTCTAAAGATTGGCATAAGAAACAAAGGGAAATATATTGAATTCTTATGGTATTATTGTATTCTTATTAGCATGGAGCTATTACTAATTGATTTGAAATATTAATGTCATCTGTTTTAAGTATTGTGGTGAAAGAGGTAGTTAGTCTTTGTGATGGAAACATTCCAATGATTGTTAAATATTATTCCACGTTGAAGTACACACAGGTGTAACACAGCCTACCTTCGAAGCCTCACCTGTACTTCTGTATTCATATTACTGGCCCACGCCCTCTTCACACAATACTCGGTGTGTTTTAATCGCAATACAGGTAAATAATAAATAAGTAGCGAGATATGTATGTATGTATGTACATAATGTGTGTACTCGCTGGACCGTGTAAATCGCGGAACTAATTGCAACATTATACGGAATACACACTTGTCTACAGCTAATTATTCCACATTTATTGCTCCACTTGCTAACTTATGTATTTTGACACCCACGCCATTATCTTTCATGCGTTACGTTCTGCTAAAAACTAATAACAACGCCATTTCAGCAAAGAACAATGTCCAGAAGCCCTTGAAAATATTTGGGTTTGAGCGTGAGAAGACGTCACGTCACAACAAATTAATAAATTATATTCTATATCATAAGTCATTACTACGATATTAGACTTAGGTTTGTTGTGATATCCTATATTGGTGATTAAATTATAATAATTTCATAGTCTTATTTTAATAATGGCATATTAATTATATTAAATGAAAGTCAAACCTATACGTTTGCAACAAAATATTACAATAATGTATTATCCTTGTAAACTAAACCTAACCTAATTGTTAAATAGATTTCCATTATGTTGTCTCTTATATTTGTAGAGAAAATGTCAAATTTTAGAAATACCCAGAGGCATTACTTATACATTTATGAATTGAGATTTATTATCCTTCTGGGATGAAATTGGAAAATGTTCTACTAAATTTGTTTACTTTTTTGGAATATGTTAAAATTTAACGTTAATAATCTTTTTCTATTGGAGTGTCTCATATCCTAATTTAATACACGACTGATAATATTTTGTAATAAAAATATACGGTTTTCATTAAAAAGGGAAGAATGGGGCGAAAAAATGAGGGATTCATCGACTCAAAATCGACATACATACATTCATAAAACAGCCGGCTTAGTTTTAAAATTATTTAACTGTGAATTTAATAACTAATCTTTTATTTGATATAATAGTGTAATGAGAGTGTGTGCGTGCGGTACGTATGCGACCATGCGAGTTGTATAAGTACCAATACTATCAGATCTAATACGACTCACTAAAACATTTTTATTACACTTTTGCTTCATTCTTTTCTCAGAGTGCAATGAAGCGATATTATTCGTTCGACTTTGGCACATATCTGAGCCGTATAGCTTACTTATTAAGGGCCAGTTTCTTCATATAGCTGTAAACTCGTGAACTACATGACTACGATTTTAATGAGTTTCGAGTCATATTTGTATATTCCGTTTCTTCAAGCTGTGTCAAAGTCAAACGAATATTATAGTTTTATATCTATGTCTTTCTGTATATAGCAAGCAGTACAATGAAGCGATATAAAAATTGTAGTATCATAATCAATAGAGTACTATAATAATCGTTTGCTCTTGGCACATCTCTAGCCAGTACCTGAAAGACACTAGTTCAATTCCCGCACCAGACGCGTAGTAACATAGAGCCGGTTTCTTCATGACGAGTCATATTCGGATATTCCGTTTTTTCAAGCTGTGTCAAATTTAAAGCTGATCATAGCCGATGTTTAGAATGAGCCATTCAGAACATGGATACAGGCGACTCTGGAACTGGAATGGGGGGATAGCACGTGATTCGGGTTTAACACCGAAGATATCGGTGAGCTGGTAGCTCGAGCTAAATCTCGAAGAAACGCATTTGGCGCGTAAATCACCGAATGATACGAGCTCGAGATTTAACACAACTTGAAGAAACCGGGCCTAGATAAATGTTAAAGAAAGACATTTTGCGAGTAAATCGACGAGTGACTCGCGTTGAAGAAACCGACCCTAAATCAAACAGAGTTGCCCGAATTTCATGGATTATTCTGGTCGCATTGTTAGGAATTCCAATGGTGATTGTTTTGTGTGGTTGTTGGAGATATCGGTGAAGTGAGATGTCCAGCTGAGAAGAACACAAGGAAGACCACCAATAATACATATAATACATACAGGCTGTAGTACGACTGACCAACTTTTGCACTCGACATGGGGTTTGGTTAACCACAAAGGACACTATTCATTATTCTTTATATATAGAGAGTGACCTTAAGGACCAAGCCAACCTAATATGTACATACTTAGAATGTGTGATATTAAGATAGAGTGTAAAGGCACTACGAGCAAATTAAATTGTATAAAGAACAAAAGCCTTTTGGACACACAATGGAAACATAAACCAGCCGTAAACTTGTCAAACGAGACATATTCTCATAAATGTCTACTTCACAAACCACCAACCATCTAATAATAGTACAATACATCAATATCTTCATATGTTTTATCATAATTATGATCTCAACAAAACATTTCACATTTTCAATGTGACACAGATTTTTCATTTTATTACACAAATCTCTTTTAGAGTTAAATATGCAGTTTTATTATTTATGATTTAGCCTTAACTCCTATTAAAATATTTGCAGTTAGCTTAGGTTTGCATTTGATTGATATTACTGGAAAAGACTTTTTTAACTGTGTTAGAAGATAGCATTTCTGTATTTGACCAATAAAATACTTTCAAACACAAAAAAATACACATTAATGGAACAAACCTGGATTGTATCAAAACCAAAGATTGTATAAAAAATTTATCCAAGCGTAGGGTTTTTCAAAGGCTTCTTGAAAACTTATTGAGAGTAGGTACATATATAAAAATTAAGATTTCTATAAAATGTTGAAATAAATGAGTAAAATTTGCACTTTTAAAGATATTTTGTAAAAAAATGATAATAATAAAAGTTAATATGGCATATTTAATATATCATACTGCAGTACCACAAGAGCATTACGGGGGATCCCAAGTCGCACTGATGATAATGCAATATTAACAATGAATGTGTATATTCATCTTACAATCCAGGAAATCAGAGTCAACCTGGATCGGAATACTCGACGAATCGAATAATCGGGTTTTTATAAATATCTCCAAGAACCGATGGATTGGTATTTGAACCCATGACTAATATTTGTAATAACGCACTTTATCCCCTGAACTTTTATACTTAGTAAGTTATACTTGTAAAGTTTACATACATTAATGAAACAAGCTTCCCTTCTTCGGGACAATTTTGCCTGCGAATTGTTTTCTCCATAATGAAGCAACTAGTCATTCATTTTGCTACATTTATTTTTAGCAAACAAATATTACGATAGAGGTTTCATCCAAGTATCAATCAACATATTATGATTATATACGTACAATATAAATATGCATGAGATGGGTGCTGAAGATGCACAAGGCAAGGCAAGGCAAGACAAGACAAGACAAGACAAGACATATTGTATAGCATAGATAACGCTAATCATTTTGAGTCACGGTACTAATCAGCTAAATGAACCGTTGACAAGAGCGCGCCCCTCGAATGCATAAATATAAAGAACAAACGTCTGCTGTTTTGTCACTTATTCCATTTTCAAATACAAATTTAAAATTCGAATTCGGAAAGACGGAACGGCTGTCACACTTGTCTGTTGAAATATATGAGCGGGGGACGACGACGAGAATGCTAAGTGCAATCACTGTTTTGACCACATTTTCATATAATTATTATTAGAATGAATGTTGGCCATAACGTTACACTACAAACGAGAGTATGACAGACAGCTTTGTCGTAAACAATCATCTTTAGTGTATCCAATTTGGCAAGACAATGGACCACAACACTGTATTCTACAATACTATATATTTTATTTTATTCGACTGCCTTTACATGCCATAATATTAATACACATACATCAAAGATTGTTATATTTTCAAATTGGACACTTTACTTAATATATATTTTGATGATTTTGAGTTGACAGATAATACAAACAAATAGTTTTTGAGATACACATGCAGTTTCACTCTTTAACTAATTGTATTTAGAAATATATTATGTAGAAATACCACAAGCTAATATGGCATATTCATAATGAATGTGAACATTAACCTTCAATTGGATTTATGGGCTTTTTGCAACCAATCGAAACTTTTTGTAGAGTGCGTATAAAATAACTTAAAAACATTAATATGTAATTCGAGGTTTAACTTTCTTTTCATTTTGCTATTTAAAAAAATACAACGTAGTTTTTGTTATTTTGCGCGCGGCCCAAAAATCCCTACATAAGAGTTTTTTTTGTAGTATCCAGTAGACGGTTAAATAAAAGCCTAACCTATTTGGACCAAAAAATGTATATAATTTTTTTTGGTAAATGTCGCGTGAGTATTGTCTGTAAAATATTTTTAATTAAAAAGAACATTTTTTTAATAATTAGGTAATACTTTTCCACTTATTTTTGCAATACACTACAATATTCTCAGTTAGTTCAAGTGCAGCCTGTAGGTATATTAATGAAGATATTTTTTTAATTTGAATTCAGGTATTATAAAAATAAATGTTATTTTTTACATTTACTCGTTTTTTAAAGCGGTCACTTATCTTGCTTTTTTATAAGCTTGTTCTATGTACCAATATATTTTTATATAATACCATAAAAGGTGGAAATATAATATAATTAAATAATGTCCAGACAATTAAGAGAGAATTAAATAGGTTATAAAATTGTTTGATCATTTAATAAAATAGCTCAAAATAGACATAAGTTGCATTTTTATTTTCTCTGTGTCCTGATTTATCCACGTTCTCATTTCAACATCTTCAAATTGAACAGTACAGATTAAATGATTAGCATAAGTTATTAGTTGTTAATTTTAATATTCATTATTTGTAGCAAAATAAGGCTTAATGTAAATGGTAATGTAACGATGATGGTGATAAAAACACGGAGATGCTTTAACGGTGCAGAGTATTTTATGTAATTACTGTTATTTTGTGGGCATTCATAGGATTGTAAAACGGCTATAGAGATTGTATATAAGAATAGGGTGTCAATGATTTACGACCTTTTAACTTAACAATGACAAATATACAAAGCTTCGATTTGCAAGTCTCTCACTGCAAAATATTATTATACATAGATATGACCCACAAACTTATAACAGCATACCTTTCTCATAATACTATTATAATAAAGAATAACTGTGTGTTTATAAATGTCTTAATATGTATGTATGCATTGGGGTAATATTTAGTAGTTTGGTGCATGCTTAAGATATGTTAGTGTGTCCTGCTGTTTTATCACCACTTCATCATAGCCTTAACATTACACTTACTAACATCACTATCACTACTTATTATTATTATACAACGTGTGTAAGTATGTATGTATGCTGCTCATCATCATCATCATTATTGTGCTACAAAATACAGAGCATTGATTGAAAGTGTGACTACAGTGCGGCGACAAACACATAATATTGGAGGATTTTTTTACAACATTATTTTATATGGTCAACTTTGAATATACTCAATAACAAACATAATCCACGCTTATCATTGAAGTACGTGGCCCCAGTTATAACTGTCAAAGTTAAACTGAACGTGTGTGTGGCCACTAATAACTACGATTTGTCAAAAATATTATGGGAACTTATGGTTTTCTCGGGTTATTTTAATTTAAGTGGTCAAAAATAGGTTTATATAAAAAAGACATATCATAACACGCCAATGAAAACGATGATAAGTCAGAACATTACACATAGAACAGAAAATTAATTTATTACAACTGATGATCATAGCCAGCGTAATAAATAGCTCACGGGATAAGAGCGCGTGTCTACAAATATTGTGGTCATGGGTTAAAATCCCGCTCAAGTAAAAAAAATATTATAACAATAGGGTAAAAAAAAAGATTCGATCTGTTATTTCAACTGAGATAGGGCATATTATAATATTTAAAAATCGATCACAATCGATCGTCTGAATCCAGGTTTACTCTGATTTCCTGGAGTTTAAGGCAAATACTGAGGCGATCATTAGTGTTTTTTTTATATGAGACTAATTGTGGCCAGCAGTCAAAGACAAAAAAAATTAGACCAGCATAATAGCTCAGACTACAAATACTGTAATCGAGGATTCAAATCCCGCTCAAGTAAAAAAACTGGGTGATCGGGAATAATATTAATAAAATCCCAATCGTCTTGATCCAGGTTAACTCTGATTTCCTGTATCGTAAGGTAAATACTGATTATTAAGTCAGTGACCTGTGTAACAATTAATAGTTATGATTAAGACAATGAATTAACTTGTTGTTGTGTATAAATAAATCAACTATCTAATTATTTTCTGAAATGTCCTGTTTTCATTTGTTATTAACTTCTGAACTGTCCGGCCTCTGAATTTCAAACACTTCTGTAAGAAGACACATTCCAGAATATCATTGAGATACTGTACAATTGAATTAACATCATCAAACACGCTAGGCATATAATGTCAACCATGCTTTCGTGATAAAGTGTTATAAATTATGATCGAGTGCACAATATGATAAATGAATTCCTCAGTCGTAGGAGGTCACCGAGTATCCTCAGGCTATTTGCACCAAACATGATACACATTTGCATATATCTTTGGATAAAGGGTGCAAAGTGTCTGTTACAATAAAAACAGTACTCCTGCACAATATGGAGGGTGTGCATTCTGGTGTATTAATCGAGGTACTTTGTAATGTTAATGATATCAGGTGTTTTGCGCATCTGCCTACAATATAAGGATTACACCCCACTACAAAAATCAATTGCCCAATTAATAATACCAAACCATTTGAACATTACACTACTTTGATTTAGTTATTAGCGAGGCTCTAATTGGTGAACAAAAACCAGTGACCAGCTTGTTCTGTATTTTTTCATGCAGCGCTTCCATAGAAATGGTTGTTATTTTGAGGTGGGAAGAATTCGCAGAGTCATCGTCGAGAATAATAATTAATAGGAGAGTGTGAGAGAGCTGAACTTGTATATTAATAGGCAATATTAGAGGAGGGGGAGCTATAAATTAAAAATTTAATACCAGCAACCGAGGGGGTAAGCAATAATAATGAATGGTCACACCATCTTCCTAATCACTGCGCACACACTCCAAATTATCATCACCGCCACTTGTCGACAACCATTTTCAACGAAATTACACATCATATTTTATATACAATCAATTATTTTATTTCTTTGGTTCAGTGAGTGTGAAACTGTTGAATTAAAAATTTATGTTTTTTTCAAATATTTATTAAAAATTTAATAATTTTCCTCCATACCATTTATAAAAACATTGATTGATAAAAGCACATATATCGCGTAAAACAGCCTACCAATAAATTTCTATATCAAATGCTGCTTTCCGTCAAAAATAAATTTCTATATCAAATGCTGCTTTCCGTCAAAAATTGTAACCAGTTTTGAGCATACACACAGCCTATGATTGATTATGATAATGAGTCATCAGGAAACAAATAAAAATGTCTCCAATTAAATTTAGAACTATTTGACTAGTATAAATAATTAAAAAAAATACGTATTATTTATTAAATGATAAAAAGGTGGTGAGTGTATGCGATATGTATTATTATAATCGTTGAGGGGATGTTGTGTGTATTCTTGTATAAAATTAATAACAAAATGGGTACAATATGGTTAAAGGTATTATGTTCAGTGTAGTGTGTACTGGATTTTAATATTCATACTACTACAACACCCACTATTGTGAAAATTGTTTAGAAACAGGACGAGCTCCATGGTTATATTAATTTACAATTGTCTAGCAGTTTGCAAAAAAAGAGTGTAGGGTTGTGCTGTGGTAGTTAAGGGTGGGTTATAGGCAAGCTGTAAAAATGATCTCATTTGAATAATATAATATAATAACGTGTTCTACAACAATAGTAGTCTAATTCGAGTATTCTGGTGGTCCCTCCCATTATTTGGCCATAAAATGCCATTTACCGAATGCGACCGACCAGATTTGTTATGGCCATACAATGCTTTCAATGCAAACACTAAATCATACAAGAACAAATATTATAATGCGCACTCGGACAAGATCTGCCCGTTTTAGAATTACATTATTACCACTACTTTTTGAATTATTCAAGATCTTCTTGCGTATGGCCTGATTTATGAGCATTTTAACAGACATAACAAAATAGTATCATCTCGTTGACCGAACCCAAGATTTGGCCATTTCAAAGTGTTGTCTTGTTTGACCTAAAGTTATTTGTCAATTTGTTTTGTATTGAATCGATGGGTCAGTAACACAAAAACGTATCTACAAATCGATAGTTTATTAAAAATATTAGTGTTTCTTTATTGAATATTTTGGCTTTCATCTAAGGATATTATAAAGATAAATAAACTTACACAGACCAATATTTAAAATATATATGAATTGCATGAATATTTAATTAAATTAAGAAGGTATTTGTGTTCAAAAGCATCAAAATATACCTACAAGTTGTGTTAAGCGATGGTTTCTTAGGCATACGTCACCGTAAATACGATAGTAGAGTTGCTTAGCTACACTCATGATCGGTTTTTTGTTAGTTAATGCCTCGTCTGAGCCTCGGGCGAGGCACTAATTAACAAAAAAAACTATCAAAAGTACAGCAAAGCAATTCTATCATTCTAATACCTAGGAATCCCAAGCTTAATGCGGGACATATCGATACCGCCGAGTAGCAGACCATACAACTAGATGTATAAATATGAAGATGGCGGACCAAGCAGGTGAGTTGGACTGAAGCACCACTGTAATCAAGGCGATTAACAACAAAAATGAAGAGCAATATATGTACACCTCTATCGAGAATTGACACGAACTGACATTAAGTGCACTGAAACAATTAATGTTGTCTTATTCAGACTCGTCTGCTTGGTCCGTCATCTTGATATTTTTACATCTAGTTGTATAGCTTGTTAATATTATATATCGGTGGTATCGGTATGCCCCGCATTAGGTGAAGATTCAGAGAAAATACAAGTTTCTTTACATCTTAAAAACTAAATATAATATTGTGATTCGAGGAATAAAAACGTAGTAATAACGTGACATCTCTTTTTTGCATTAATTCATATTCTTGGGTAGCAAGGCATAAATCTTCCTTGCTTAGTGAATAAAGAAGCAGAAGTGACCCTTAAAATATATATTTTTAAAAACCATCTGTTATTAATAGGAAAGGCACACTGTAAATACATACATAAATACATATTATAGTGGTTTACCACAATTTCTTATATGATTTTTTATGAATAACTGATAAACTGAAATAAATTAAAATACGTCAAAATATCAAGTGTATTGTAATAAATATAAAGTTTACAAAAAATATATGTACACGGGATTAAATAAGGACATTTATGAGAAGTGCGTGTGATTGGCGAGGAGTGTCCTTTACTCTAATTTATTACATTACAAAGGGGTTCTCTCACAACATCTCACCTATTCTAATACACATTACTTCAAAATAAATATATATTCATAGTGTGACCATTGTTTAGTACGCAAATCAAATACAATTAAAAAGTACCAACCATAGACAAAAATGTGTATCTATTGCGGGGGTAAAATGTGGTTACCCTGAAACTTATAAACAACTATAATATTTATTAAATTGAAACAATCGTGAAAAATATCAATAGTGGTATATTATATCCATACCTAGGCCCAGAAGGTGCAAATCAAAATTTTAGAGCACTGCGCAGATTAAATTTATATATCAGATAATTGAAAAAAAAATTCTATCACATTCATTTTCTTTATATTAATTAATTTTTCTTTATGGGAAATAGGGATGGGTTTATATATAGAAAAGATATATAAGATTTGTCTGCATTTGGCACAAAACTTTTGATTATATAATTCTATTGGGGCTCTGAAAAAGTTCATAGAATAATTTATATTTGTATTAAAAATTTTATACGCCTTGAGAGTATTTTTACTTAAAGTTCCCATTTGCATTTTTTGCAGCAACAATTTGCAGTGCTCTAATTTAACAAAACAGTTGTGTATCAAATCAATCAGGATTAAACAGGAGGTTCGAGTCATATACAAGGTGAATGGTATAAATATTATTTTAAATTAAAATATAAGTTAATAAAATAAACATTTAGCAATGCATTAACGATTTCAAAGTTACAAATCTTGTTCTTGTTCTATAACTAAGCTTCTTTAATATAATTGTGATGAAATGCAGTGTTGTGGTTGTTGATAATAATTGAAAGCAATGTCACCCTAAAAAGCGGAGCATCCTTTTGTTGAATCGGTACTAATCCGTGTTTAAAAGTGAATTATGCTTGGTGCAAAAATGGGGCATTTTTTGTGGTGACTCTTCTTTTACTTTAACGAACATTGTCATCGCTATAATATATGAAAGGGTCAATAGACAATAGTACCTTAATCATATCAAGCACACCTTTACTCGTGTGAAACATTTTTTATAACAAAGTTATTGCAGATGACTATCATTATTTCAATACATATCCAATTAGTCAGTATTCTGTGACTACTGTTAATTACTACACTGACTGACTACAACCGCACTAATCCCAATTAGCTCATCGTTAAACTACAAACTGGTGTTATTTAGATCTTATCACTGACAAATTTTCATTAATTTATTCGCTAATATACTATATCTAAGAATATAAATAAATAAATACACCTCAATCATCGTTCTATAATTTGAAAATCAACTAAGTTCTTTTTAATAGTTATTGTTTTACAATCGGATATTGCAATTGGAAATTAAGGTGAATACTTGAATTATGGAGGTGTAAAAATACTCTTAAGGCGTATAAAACCTATTTTAATAGAAATATAAATTATTCTATGAACATTTTCAGAGCCCCAATAGAATTATATGCAGATAGAATATACAAATGCAGACAAATATTTTTATTTTATAAAAATCCATTCCTTTTTTCAACAGAGTGAAATGAAACAATATAAAGACAATGCAATGAATTTATTTATAATATATTTATATTATTACGTATTTTTAATAAGCACTCTTCTGAGTTCAAAAGCTCATAAATCTTTATTGTAACGAATTCTCTTGAACCTAAGTTGAAATATTTGTTTATAAATAATTCATTTAATTGTACTCCAATTTGTTGAAATAAAATGATGATTTGACTTGGATTTAGGAGCTTTTGAATCTAAACACCACATATTAGAGTGTTTATTTTATTAAATGACTGAAAAAGGCACACACGAGTATTATAAAGTATGAAAATTTATAACTAAACATTTATCTAGTTTGCACTTTCAAATCCAGAGTGAAGCATCATTAGTTACTCAATAAAACCATAAGTAGTAAAGATTATTTTTATTTTAGCTCCCAATGTCCTGAATTTGCTGAAACTGCACTCTCTAAGGTTCCAGTTTCATTAGTAATTAATATTAGTATAATATATAATATCAACAGTTGGGATTATTGGTCTGTAGTTTACCAAGTCTATGTCCTATAAATAGCCGATTACAATAATATGATTTTCAATAAAATTCCTTACGTTTGCCTCTACCTGTACTGTCTGATGAAAGTAGAGTATATATAGTAAAAAACGTCCAAGTAAATGTTAGTGTAAGTATGTGAGTGTGTAATGCAGCGTGAAGTAGATATATTAGATGAAGATAATAATATAGTCGATGATGATAATAATATTGTAGCAGTAATAATGACTGGCTGGAAACAAGGAACAGCAGCAGCCACAAACACTCGCTACTTTCTTACACCACACTTCATCTCGACCATAATACAATACAACACAATACAATACACCTCTATTCTTATTATTACTTCTATTATATTATCTTATACCTACACCAGATTCCTAGTATCAAAATGACGATTCACCTTTACACCATACCAACAAACTATCTTCACAATTATTTTATATTATTATCAAACATAAACTCTAAACCACCCGTGCGCTTTCTTTCCGACAATCCATTCGCGCTTCTATTAATAATTATTAAATAGTGAATATTCACGTGGTGATTGGACACAATCACAAATTCTTCTCGTTGAATGGTGTAGCTGTAGTCTCTTTATTATCGTTTAGACAGTAAACCCATTCTTCTTTCATCTCCATTATAACACCGAGTCTCTCTTGTCCCTCATTACTGAACGTTAAATATCATTTTTACACCTTCAATCAAAACTGTCTATTGTGTTCGACCGACTCTTAACACATTCACTACTAATAAAAAAAAATATATTATCGACATTAATTATTACAATTATAATAGCAAAAAATAGTGGTTCGTTATATTGCTAGGTATTTGAGTGATATGAATAAAATTAAATAAATGCTTAGGGGATAAGGCGTGTGTCTACAAATATTGTGGTCATGGGTTCAAATCCCCCACTCAAGTTAAAAATATATTAATACAAATAGGTGATTGAGAATAATATTAATAAAATCCCGATCGATCATCTCAAATGCAGGTTTACGCGGATTTCCTGGAGTTAAAAGTAAATACTCAGCCTATTATTAGAATGTTTTTAGATGAGACTAATTAAGACAGGCAAGCGTAAAAGCTTGTCTACTAATATTGTAGTCATGGGTTAAAATCCCTCACTTAAGTAAAAAATATATTATTAAAACTAGGTGATCGGTAATAATATTAATAAAATGCCGATCGATCGTCTTGATCCAGGTTAACTCTGATTTCCTGTATTGTAAGGTAAATATTGATTATAAAGTCGGTGACCTGTGTAACTAGTAATAGTTAAGATCACCTACAGACAATTAATTAACACGTTGTTGTGATATAAAAAACCAAAATTGTAAAAAAAATAAAATAAAACACAATTTACATATTTTTAAGATTTATAATTTGCATAAAGCAAATGATTTGGGGTGCTTTTTCGTTGTCACCGTGAAAAATATAATGTCCCTTAAATGGGTTTAATATATTTAAAAAAATATTTGTATTAAAAAAAATAAGTCAAAGCGTTTTCTGTGAATGTTTTTTTATATTGAGATTATTATTATTTCAAAGCTTAAAAACAGTTACTCATGATGGTAATAGAGTAACTAGTAATACCCTTTAAAAAACTATAAAAAATCTAAAATCTTCGCAATAGCTGCTGGGGGCGTATATTACATATTATATCGAACAATTTATATTGATAAACAGTGTGGCGTAGAACGTGTTATCGATAGTGAAGGAATAAAAGCAGTTGATTATGTAGTATTCAGTTAGTGTAGAGCAATCTTACTGATACATCTTTAGTTTACTTTGATTCACCCCGCCTCTTTACTCGGGTATTTCACCGTGTTTAATAATATAAAAAAATATATTGATTCGTAGAAGACACCCCCCGAGTTCAACCCTTGTGAGATTTCACGGTGAACTGATTGGAGGCTGATTCATTATCCACGGTCATCCCTTAACATCTTAACTGGCCACATCTTCCAGGAAATGTCGCCATCCAATATAAAAGAAAACGATCTGTTGCTTTACGCAAAACACTAGTCGAAGCCGTGACGAAAACCTCATTAACGATGTGACTATGCAAAAACACCGTTTGAGATATGATAAGTGAAAAAAATATTGGAATGTGTGGCAAAAAGAAGAGAGTTATATCGTGAGTTAAGCCAGTTAAAGCAGCTGCAAACAGTCGTAAATAAATAATATGACTCGATATCCCGTTGTGCTTGATTCTTACTATGTATTTATATAACCAATGACATACTCTGCCATCACCAATTATTATTAATTACAATTCATATCGACCTGATGGTAATTTACACCAATGATTTGATGATATTATATATATATTTATATATATATATATATATATATATATATATGTATATATATATATATATATATATATATATATATATATATATATATATATATATATATATATATATAATTATAAGATATCGCATGAGTGGCTAAATGCTTGGTTAGTTCAAGTGGATGAAGTGGCCAAAAACATGAGTTACCTGTCAAACATTATAGTGTAAACATCTCTGTTCATATGTTCAGTTATATTTCACAGTAAAATGGGTAAATGCATTGTTACTACATGTCATATGGACTCAAACATACACTCAAATACATCTAGCCTCACATTTTACCAAACGCTACTTCTTTAATATGTTTACAATATTATTGCGTTTTAATAATTATAAATGCATGATCGCCGCCGCCAAAATATTGTCACAGCCACTCTCAGTGGTCACTATAAATGTGTTGAGTGAAGGATACACACTTATGTCTTTATCGAATCGAAGAGAAGAGTGCAAAAATACAGGGGTTTACACGAAATTGACACGAATTATTTATATGCAATGCAATTTCTAATGTTTATGTCTATGATTCATTGATAATCTAAAATTCAGATTGCCTTTAACATAATAAAGGTGACTTTATTGATTTGTATCTTCGATGAGGTAGTCCGTGACGAAATGGTTCTAAACATAGAAAATGAAATGTATAAAGTGAAGGTTTTACCTTTGAAAGGAACACACAACCTTATGATTTACGACGAGCACGTGTGTCCGAATTCTTTTAAGATGCGTTTGTCTTTTTTTTTTTTGGTTCAACCAACAAAAGGTACAACAAAGCAAAGTATTCAAAGAGCGCCAAATATCGGTGGTTATTCGCAGAAATTTGAATGCACACGTATAAATAATATTTTTAAATATCTTATTTAAAAACTTCAACAGTGTTTTGCGCAGTTCAGTTGCAAATTAAGTCGACAGCTTAATTTGCAACGTGATAACTCCACTTTTTTAATCACTTGCTCCTCCACAATTTAAATAAGTGGAGTTATTAAGTTTGCGAATTAAACAGTCGAATTGAGTTTCAATAAATTTTCCCCACATAATATAATACGATTAATGTAGTTTTTACTAACAATATAAGATGTTGAAATAAGTATGTCTAATATATTGTATTTAATTAAGAAATTATATATCTAACATATTCCACATTAGTCCTGTATGCCTTTAGCCCTGAAACTAAAAACTAAACTATACCTTTTTTTTAAATAAAAAATTTACCATTGTTTTAAAATAGATTTAAAATATGTACTTATGTGTTATTTTGATAGAATTAATGTCTATAAAACTTGTAAAAATCTTTAACCAATGTAATGAAAAGAAAAAGAATTATTAACACTTCCCTGATTTCCTGAACTATAAATGGAAAGATAAGATTAATAAAGATTGAAGATTAGTTGTTAGGTTCAGTTAATGATCTTAACTATAATAATTTTAACCCAAGTGTGTATATTTCAGAAACTTAAGATATTATTTATTAAAATGAACGAAAGCCAAACCTATATGTTTGAAATGTCCATAATTTTATATTAGGTATTTGGACAATAAACTATACCTCGTTAGATTTTTTTGTTAGGCCTGATGGTGATTTATATAATAAAATGTCCTGTTCTGAAATATCGTGAAATCGTCTAATTGAACAGAAACTAGTATTTAATTCATGAGGAGTCCAAAAATTATTTTTAATAAATTATTTCAATTGAGACTGCAGTATTGTGGTATTATAGTGCATGGGGTGTTTATAGCAGGTGAGTGTAGTCAGCTCAACACCAACACTAAAAGCAATAACACAAGAGCCTCCTTTGTCATTGTCCAACCACGCTATTTATTTATGGCAATAATAAAACGAGAGCTTTTCAAAAGTGAATCCAAGTGCCAGTGACAGGCCATCTCATTGCATTATCCTACATATATGCAGTGTGTTTGCTTGTCTCGTACAAAAAGCCAGTGTTTGTGCTTAAAATATTGATAAACTTTGTTTGGACATTCATTACACGAAGGGTCTGGATTGTAAAGGGTGTGAAATAGTAGTGATTATAGTGATGATGGTTGGAATAAGCTATTAGGACGACGACTTAATTAATTGCTCGCTAGCTGAAGGGTTTGGCCTTTCACTATTACCAGTTACCACCTTCCTTCACTTTAATATTTTAATTAATTCGTTAGTGCCACACCGGCCAAAGGGTCAATGGCGTCTCTCTTTACACTGTGCCGTAATTAAACCATTTGATTTTTACTAATTAGTGTGTGTACATTCAACCACAAACGTCTCATTCATAAAACCACACACATGGGAGATGTCAAAGGGTATATACGTAATTAAGGCGCATCTTGTTTTATTGATTTCACTACTGTTTAATAGGGATGAATATGGCAGTAGTCAATTGAATGATCGTGTACAAAGAAGAAAGTTTTCCAGTATTAAAGGGAGCTTTTCTTTGCTTTCAGCTGTTAGTGAAGTGAGTTTGGCGTGTGAAATGCTGAAAAGAGGGTTGCTCTGCTTTGTCAAAAAGAAGGATATCCACTACAGTACTCCAACACTATATACATCATGATTTTAAATTAACTAGCTAATGCAAACAATATAACTTATTTCAATACACACATGGTCAAACCCTTTTTGTACTTTTTACTACCAGAACAGTACTCTTTTTACATTTTTTTAATATGACACATGGAGGCGAGATTATATAATTTTCGGAATATACTACATAATTGGTCTTAAATACAACCTTTTATTAATTTTTTTTATCTAATTGACTTGTCACAGATAGGGTGACTCTGCTCGTCTTAAGTATTCACCTTACAATCCAGGAAATCAGTGTAAAGCTGGATAGAAATTTTATTAATATTATTCCCAATCTCCAAAAGTTACAATAGCCGCTGGAATTTTTATTTTTTTAAACCTATCACCGCAGAATTTGTACCCACGTGCTTTTTTATCACTTGAGTTATTTATTACTCTGATAAATATCACTCATACAGTTTGACATTTAATATTTAAGTCAATGTGTTTTCTCCATAATGAAACAATGTTAGTAAAATCATTTTTATTAAAAAAATGGGAAAACACTACTTCTTAAGACTATAATAAACTTAATGTGTAATCTCAATTTGGCTACATTATAATAAGTATATTTGTCTAAGGTGTGTTTATGTTATATTTACGGATCATTTAAATAATTTGGGCAAGTACAATAGAAAAATAGTTCTTAAAATGTATTGGGAGTACAATTATTAAAATTATGTGTGCTATAAAGTTTTCATATAATTGATTCCGTAATAATAATACTAACATCTTGGGTTTAATTCAATTCACGATGTTCACAGTCTCGATTTATATGTAGCAAAACCTTAAAAATATTTAAAAATTGAAAATACCATAGTTAATCAAAGTTTATTTTAAATCAAATATTCAATTAGCAATTAAATCTTGCAGTGGAAGTTATACCAGTTACGAATTATATATGGATCAATTCATAAGTCCAAGTGTATTAGACATATATATATTGCCGAGTTAATGTGACATTATAATGTTGAATTAATAGAACAATCATCCTGTATATGGCGGAGGTGTGACTTGTCGCCTTCTCTTAATGCCAATTAGCGATCTCACCTGTATGCCTAATTTTATTTTCCAGTTAAAAGGTAAAGGCCGACGTGTGATTATTTACACTGGCAACAAAGCCAAGACTTGAAGATCACAGCCAACCAACGACCATTGCTCAATACAAGCCACAGCCTCAAAGGACCTCTTTACTTCGAATGAAAGATCAAACACCTTCATAAAACACCTATTAATACACCTCTGGCTTATTTATTTCCAACATTAAAAAATAGGCTTCAATTATTAGAAAAACAAAATCGAAATTGACCAACCGTAAAAATGTTTTGTTGAAGATGCTGAGATATATTAATTAACTTTAGTCATAGGCGTGGCGATCAATAGGATTTTTTCCTCACAAAAAAGGAGTTAACGAAGCGATCGATTGTATTTTAAATACTTGCAAAAAGCGATAATATTATTTATCAAAACATTTTTGTATTCAAAATAATAAAGCAGGTAGCAAACATTACTAAGCGAAATACGAAGGTGTAAATTTTATTTTAAGACAAGCCTCTTTTAAAAAATACATGCGAAATACAAAATAACGATTTTGTGCGAATACAATTGAGATTTTAAGTTTTAGAGCGTAAAATTTGAGCTTCGTAATTGGTCATATCACGAAACCGTGTAGTTTGAAATTAACTCTACAAATATCATATAAGAAATGGAAATTTGTCGCTTCATACGAATGTGCCAAAGTCGAACGAATATAATAGTTTAAACTCACAACTACACTTACAATGTAAGAAAAAGTACATTCATATGAGAAAAAAAACATGTCATATAATAAATTATATATTGGGAAAGATTATAGATCGTTATCGTTATATAGAAAAGATATTGGATTAATACTATAATATTCGTTTGACTTTGACACATCACAGAGTCTCATATTCATTAATTGATTAACCAAGCAATATACATGAATTTTATCCAATAAATGATGGGATTCCTAGGCGTGCGTCAGCGTAAACGTAAACCGTAACGACGGATGTTGCTTTGCTGTACTTATGATCGTTTTTTTGTTTATTAGTGCCTCGACCGAGGCTCAGACGAGGCACTAACTAACAAAAAAACAATCATAAGTGTAGCCAAGTAACTCTACTATCTGATTATGCTGACGTATGAGATGCTTTATCTGTCTCTTCCTATGTTTTTACAGAGTGCAGTTTTTTATTTTCATTTCTTTAACTCATTGTTTATTTATTTTCCATATATTCATGAGGACTGTGGTATCAATATGAAGCTTTGGGTTTGATTACTGTGATATCGCAGTCTGATATTATAACATAAATATTATTATTAAATATTTTTACTCCTAGAATCAAATATTTTGGAGATTTAAAGATGAATTTGCTCAGATCCGGGATAATACTCCAATATTAACACGCAGGTATAAATCAATGGATTAGACTTAAATTTAAGTAGTCATAAAACGAGACGAAGTTCAAAGAATAGCCCGTTTCGAGTGCAAACAATTATAAAATGTATTAATAGCAAAGAGATTGGTTATTTTATCTGCAATACCACCCGCGGTAGTAGTTTCTAATATGTGAGTTGCATGTTTTAACACAAGCCCATTGAAGTTACAACCGTTAAGTTGCATAGTTATGCATATTGCGCACGTCAAGCGCACAAAGGAGGAGTAATTTGTAGTAAAGCTTAGCAAATTAGTGGAAGTGTATTGCATTTTAATAGCGTAGTAAATAAAAGGCTAAGGATATCCGGCATTGTTGCGAGAAGTGCACCATCACTCAAACACTGCGTTATTTTGTATGTATTATACTTTCTTGGTTTAATATTAAAATGTGTTGTTGCAAAACACGGGCCGGTGTTATTATGACAACATGACTGTGATGTTTCATATTGAAAATTCAATTAAGGAGAGAAGTTAGAGAAGCTCACAGAAGCGGCCGCCTGTAGTTCTGGTAGCCGATACTATTATTAGTTAGTTATTATCATTGTACTATAAACCACTGCTCGATCAGCTATAATTAAAATTTAATAACCGACAAAAATGACGCGACAGTATTTTACAATGCCCACTTCCATAAAGACAATATAAGCCAATCGCTATTAATATGCCATATAAACTTTTATATAATAATTTTTCACAATAACATATTTATGATATAAATACTACTTGGGTAACAATTTGTTGAGATCATTAAAAGTATAATTGCTTATTTATCTCAAATACCTACTATTTCTTTGTATTATTTGTAGGCGCGACGAATCTGCCTATGTCTTTAGAGGCAATTGAATAAAATATTAAAACCATCAAGACATATTCAGTTAAATATCCAATTTTATAACGATGTTTTATGTATGCCTATTAATAAAATATTTTGTGGATATGTTTTTGTAAAAATCAGCCATCCAATTGATAATAATGAAAATACTCTCAAGTCCTAAGGGAGCTTTTAAAAATTTGTTTGGATAATTTTATGATTTGATTTTGAGGAACTAGTTTTCTCTATGAATATTTAAAGTATGTAAACAAATAGTATGTGCGTTTTTTTTATAGTGACGTCTCTGAATAATAGTCTTGTTTCACAGTGAGTAATTCCATTGGTTTTTCGTTATTTTTCTATGATATTATTAGTGACAAAGAGGTGGTTTTCTTATACGAGATAGGGGATTCTGTTGAAAGTATTGAAGAGGGATAAAGCCTGGAGTAGATTAGGGCGGTGATAGCGTCATAGTTTGAGTAGTTGTGTTATTAGTGTTTATTGTATTGTTGTCAATCTATTACTATCCCACAAGTCTGTTTTCCCTCTTTGCTTTTGACATCGAATAATTGCCTATTTTCACATACTACCATACTTCTGATATTATTTAAAACATATTAACGGTATGCATGATTGAAGCCAGCAGTAGCAATCACTGAAACAGCGGGAGTCTTCACCACAATCATCTTGCCGCCGCGAATATGTATATTATATATTTTTATATTATAACTAAATGATAAAATAGTAGCTGCTGGTTGTTGTAGTAATACAATAGTAAATAGTGTCCATATTTGTAGAGAGACCATCTGGTCTTTGTTGACATAAACCAATGTTTGATCGATCACAATCACCATGCCTGTCTTTTTTACATTCAATACAAACACCATGCTTCATCCCCATACAACACTGTGTCATCATAAATTAAAACTAAATACACTCCTGAAATATTCAGCCATCTCTCTGATTCCATCAACATTTATTGTTATTAATTTAATACACTTAAAACTATTTGACTGCGGTAAAACTCCATGCTTAAATCGTAACCACGCGCTTTTTGACATTCGCCTCGAGATTAATTAAGTTTCTCATAATTGAGAAAAATATTTATACACTTCGAAGTGCATTGGCGTGAAGTCATACAAAAGTTGATTAATATTTAAATTAACTCTCTAGCTAGACTTTTTAAATACCAAACAAAATACTTCGAAAAGTAATTATTATATGCTTTATTTAAAAGGTCACTCAATTAAAAATGCACTAATTAATTTTTGTTTTGATTCCAGAAAATTAAATTAAAAAAGCAATTACATTTAAATATTAAATTATTAATAATGATAATCAAATTATTATGATGAATTATATCATCTATCTATACACATTTTCATGATCATAAAAAATATATGTTTAATATAAATAGCACTTATATAAGTATGTTGAAATTTTTATTTAACAATGCAAAGAGAATTTTACCTGTAATTAGTTGAACATTTTCTATTTTGTCAACCTGAAATTCAAGGTTTAGTTATTTATTTATTAATTTGCACAAAAAAGCTTTTTTTAAGGTTGAGATTTTTTATTAAGAAATACGCACATGGCGAAGCACTGTGGTTCAAATCTAGGTTAGATCTAGGTTTCCTCGTGATTTACTGGATTTTTAGGTTCATATCGATGGGAATAAATCCAAAAATCTAGTAAAAAGCAATACAATAACCAATATTCGATAAATAGACAAATAACTCGTGATCACTCGATCCCTCCGGAGCTCCAACGAATTATATACAGAGACATTAAAAAGGAACAAAATCAAATTATTTATCGAAAGACGCCAATATATTTTGATCTTTTATTATTTAAATTATTAAAAGTATTAAATCAACCGAATAAAATTAAAAAAAATTGAGTAGTGTGTTGATGTTAAATTTTGGAGTCGTGGTTTTTTTCTTGTATGTAATCGTCATGTTTTACATGTATACATACTTATGTATTGGTATAATAAAGGATATTTATCGTTATGTAAAAAGCTTTATTTGTGAATTGATTAAATATATTGTGTTGTGTAATAAATGCGGCGTACAGGAACATTGTGAAGAGCTTTGTGCACTCACTAAGTCGTCTATTGTATAAAAACACACAAAACACTGATGGTTATCGCGAAAATGCGCAAAACCAGCCTAGAGTGTGTATTGCCATCACCACTATCAACACTATCATCATAAGCATGTATACACTTCAGATCTGTATCACACCAATCATATTATTTGCTTCACGAACCACCCCTGGCCGAAAACAATCATTCTCAAATTAATTGTTGTGCTCTCTCTTAAAAGGCATTATTCTAGTTTAAATATTTATAAAAGCTCATTATTCGTGTACGGCTGTATGGGAATGAATTACAGTGTAGTAAAAAATGTAATTTATATAACAATACAGCCATGACAACACCATAATGTGGCTTCACTACTGGAAAATATTGTGTCTATTCAGAGCTTTAGCAATTCTATGAACCAACTTTAGACACGGATTAGCTCATTGTGAAAATAATATTATAATCATTCAGATACATTTTGTTTGATTTTATCTAATGCCTCATTAGAGAAAATATACATTACATGTTATTGTATTAAAAACTATATTTATTCTCGCTTCGTTCATCATATGTTTCATTTCCCATATTGCTCAACTCCGAAAGTCTTAAAAGCACACATGATTTTAATATTTGCACCCCATTACATTAGGATTTTTTTATCATTGCGGTGTGACCAACTACGGCCGCTGCTCTAGAAACTAGAAACATAAGAAACAAATAGTACAAGTGCAAGCGTATTTGATTTACTTCAATAACTCTATCGCTCATTCTTATTACAAAATTTTTCAATATTATATAATTTCAAGTGGTTTTTATTTATCAGGCAGAAGATTTTTTTAGATTATAAAAATTTATTAATTAAATCTGTCATTTATATTATATTTCATAATAAAACTATGCAAATAAAAAGAATAACTTGTGTAATAAATAATAATATAACTAATGTTTTTACCAGGTTAATAAATATTACTTCCTATTTTTACCTTGTATTTCCTAAAATTTTATATAGAATGGTAGAAAACCATTTTTAGGGTCAATTCATTTCATACATTCAAAATAATCTAATTAAACTGAGCATGGTTTTAAATAACTCTAATAATTTAATTAATTCTTATTGTTTTTTTTTAGTTTAGGATATAATGAGGAATGTTTAGGTATATATTATATTAGTTTTAGTAACATAAAAAACAATTATCATAATAATGGAGATCTTCGATAGTATAATATAAATTGGTAATCAAAGTTTAGCATAGTCTTAGTAAAAAGAAATATAAAAGAGCCAGTACGAAATATTGCTAAAAAAATAGTGAAATCAGTCCATTTGTACAGAATATAAAACAATTAAATATGAACAAATTATAACTGACTATGAATTTTAATGATTGCAGCTTTCAGTGTAAAAATCTATAATATATTACAATCTTTCATAAATTCAACAAATAGATTT
The DNA here is from genome assembly GCA_022606485.1 of Agraylea sexmaculata. Lineage (NCBI taxonomy): Eukaryota > Metazoa > Arthropoda > Insecta > Trichoptera > Hydroptilidae > Agraylea > Agraylea sexmaculata. The sequence goes on along the minus strand of JAGTTH010003832.1, from coordinate 216,618 downwards.
AAAGAGTTAAAGTAGGTACAGCATGCAGGATAAAGTATCAAATGAATGATATAAAGAGAGTTTGTATAATGAAAAGGGTGTGGGTGTTTAGGGGGTGATTATGGGGTGGTTTAGGGTGACCGTTGACAGGCAGAACAATAGTGACCCCGATTGTTTAGGTTAGACAATCAGTCCAATGCACAACTTTTCGATTTATTATTTATAGAAGAAGTGAGGGTGATGGCGAAACCCTTCACTTACTTTGCATCAAGCCCTTTGTTCTTTGTACAGGAAACGCATTAGGGTTAAATGTTTACTGCGACAAATACTCGAACTGCCCAACGCCTTAAAAGCCTTCTTCGGCTAAATTATTATATATATTATTCATTGCAATGAAACCCTTCTCAATTGTTATACTAATACTTCATACAGTCCCATCTTTGCATTAAAAAAAACCATAATTATTTTACTATGAATTGTGGGATCATAACTGGTGCAAGCGCTTCAACATTCACGGCAAGATTTGTCTGCTAACGGATTAATTGATTTAAAATAAGTTATATTTATAATATAACCAGTTAATTAATTATTGAGTTTATCATAATTTTATGTGTGTAGTTGTTGATTACAAACATATTTTAAAGTCAGCATGTCTGATCTCAAGGTATATAAAAAATCTGTTGTTTTAATACAATTTGTACTATTAACTATTGTAATTATAGGTCATCGAAAAGTTGTCTCCGTCAAATTATTGGAATAAAAAATAAATTAAACTAGGTGAGACCTTGATCGAGATAATCGTTCTCCATGATTGAAAAAATATTTTTGAATCCCATTTTTTTAACGAACATAAAAAAATCATCTATAAAGTCATGTAGTCAACGCCGAAGAATGTGACTACTTGCTACTTTATAGAGAAGAAACTTCGACCTAAATAATAAAAATAGTCACGAATAGTGGAAGATTTCCCTTTATACCTTGTTTCTTTAATGTGTTACTTATTTAGTTAATATTAACTATTAAAAGCGTAGTTTGTTTACTTTCATTTAAACCCATAATAAATATTCTCTTAACATAATATGCCATTTCATGTAAATATTTTATTGTTGATCAATCCAGTTAAAAGTAGACATTTAAAAAATCTTTTCGATAGGTTAGTAACACAAAAGCTTAACTACAAATTGGTATTATAGTCTACAAGGAGGAAAATAGTATTTTTTATTGTAATACATTATTTGTGCAAATATATCAGGTTTTTTTGTTACCGAAATATTAGCAGGTCGTATAACTGGATGTTTAAATATGAAGATGGCGGACCTAGCAGATGAGTTTGACAGAGGCAAAACTAATTGTCTCACTCAGACTCGTTTACTAATCGATTTTTATGCAGATAATTGATAATGGCACCAGATGATCATTCATTAATTTTAAGTGGAGGGGGTCGATTTCGGCCAATCAAATGCGTTTATGTATCAAGCTGTAATTTTGACACTGCCATAATCTCTATAATAATTTCTAGTAGACGTTATTTACATATAATCTCTGGAGGATGCAGTGTTTTGAAGCACACCCTCAGTTTGAATGGAGCATAATGTAAATGTGTATTGATTTAACATATATAAGTGTGAGGTGAGATGCTCAATATGCACATGTGTATAATGAATGAGTGATGATGAATACTAATGTTGAAATAAGCTATTTGACCAAGTCGAATGAGTAGTGAAATTAAATTTCACGCATATCAAGTAGTGAGAAATATAAAAACTCATTGCAAACGGGTCGCCGCAATTCGTTACACGCTCCACACAAAATAATACCGTTTTAATCATATGAAAATGGGACAAAACACACGCATACACTCACACGTTGTATATGTGTGTAATATTGTGAGAGAGGATCTAAATTCATGGGGCGTTTAAAGTGATCGAATCATACGGTCGGCAACCCCCACAAAGCTATTGTCAATTATGATTACTAACATAGAGGATACGAGTGCTCGATTTAACATTGAGGTTTTGAGCTGTTTTTTGAATAAAATAGCAGTGGGTAGGGGCCACCATATAAGGGATTATACTTACTAATCCTCCCATTCTCTATTGCATAATGACAGATGACAGATCAGGGTGATAAACTATTATTTTGTTGCAGTGCGCATGCTTGCCCGATTGTTTGTTGCCCAATACGATTTATATTCATACATATTTGTGCCGAAACAATGCGACACAAGACTCTACTTGTGGATTTATGTCTATCATTCACCAACCCTCGTTTATTTATAAATTATTTAACTGTAGAATTACTTATTAATGTTACAGGGAACATGATTAGTTAGGTTAGGTTAGGTTAAAAATAAATACGCATATTCTTGTTTCTTATGTTTGTTGAGTAACTTTCAAGATTGCAAGATTACTCAGAAACGGCTTTAATTGTGAAAAAGACAGACAAATGTCTATTTTATTCCCTTAAACCCTTCCCGTTTCAAAAAAGATAAAATCATCAATTTACTCATATAAAAAAAGGATATTTCATTAATTATCTTTTTCAAGCCCACTACTTCTATACACTCTCTTTATATTGAATTTTAATTTAATATACGGTATTTTAGATATGCAATTTTATTCTTAAAGATCTTCATTAATTGACAAAATTTGCATAGAATAAAAAAATAAACAGTCAAACTGTGCTTTTTCCACCATCTTGATATTTATACATCCAGTTGTATGACCTGCTAATATAACGGTGGTATCGGTCAGTTTTCATCAAAATAATTAAGAAACACTTATATTTGTTGTCTTCACTTCATACAATTTTATTCCATATAATATTATTCTTGTAATTATTCGTCGATTGGATTGTTTTAATTAGTTATAATGGTTTATTGTACTGTTAAGGTGGTTTTAGTGAGGTGATATGGCAGACAGCGGGTCGCCATTGGAAGGCTTTCAAGGAATGTGCTCCAATACTATATTACAGGAACAGGGCAACCACACCTTTCCAACTATTTATTACTTTATTACTACATCCACTTTATATCACTTTGGTGTCTTTCGTGGGAACTATCAACACAACTACGATTACGAAATTAATTATTTTAAAAGTCGCATCACATCCGTCAATCCTGCATACTCGTATCAATATATAATAAATTATTAATTAATAACATCGCTCCGGCCCTGGATTAAAGAAGGTCCGGCTTTACACATAAGCTGGTCGCAATAAAAGTAACACAATTATAAATTAAACATTCTGTATGCATTCTAAAACCTTATTCTCATACTCTTCCCCATAAAAGACTACACTGCTACAGAAATAATAAAATCAATTCGTAAGGATGTGAGGAATGCCTTTTTATATTATACAAACACTATATTGTTATATTTTATTATATATATATTATTTTTTATCATTATTATTTTTGTCTTGTCGCAAAAAAGCTCTTATGAGCATATTTATGCAAATAAATAAATAAAATCAGAATTTATATTTTTTTAAATGTATAAAATTGATATTATGTTGATATAAACATTTTTATGATTTCGAATAGTATGCATATTATTAGATATGTCAACAAATTAATTTATCTATAAGCAAAATGAAAATAATAAAAAGTTGGTGCAACAAGATACAAGCTTTGTAGGTATTAAAAAGGATAAAAGCAGAAAATATAATATGGTAAATCTGCAAATGCAATAACTCCACTTTAAAAATAAATAACTTTATTGCAATAATTTTAATATTATTTTTTTTTATAAATTAATAAAAAAAGGCTTCAAGAGGTCCAAAAATCCAGGTAGATATTATGGGATTATGAATCACTTTTTGTAGTTATTTTGGAGTTATCGTGTTTGCGGATTAAACCATCAATATACGATGTGATTCATCAGTAGGTCTTGTATCTATTACCGTTTGATATAACGCGAAAGATTCTGATTGGTCAAATATTACATAGCTTAATCGATTTAAAAAAAAGCTTTCGTTCTTTATCAAATCACGTGCTTGCAATTGACACGATCTCTAAAAATATAAGAAATAAAGTATACCCTCTCGTATATTCAACCCTTTTTGACAATGAGAATACTTTAATGAGTCCCCAAGTGATAATTATCAAGATAGCTACTGTGGCTATAATACAACACTTGCATTTGTATAATATTTAATATAATATGGTAGTGTATGAATGGTGTATAATGGAGTAGTGATCAAAGGGTGATACACGACCACCTTCCATGCTTCAAACACCATTGTCCTTTACATCTTTGATCCTGACACCGTCCTTTGCTCCCTCTACACTTGTATTCTAATCACAAATATTATATTTAAAATAAATGTCTTATTAACACAAAAAAACCTTACAGTTAATATGGCATATTAATAATATTAAATGAAAGCCAAACCCATGTATGTATATCAACCAAATATCCATACCACTTATTCTGGAAATTGAACCTCAATATAAAATATATCCAATAAAACCATAATTTGGGATGTTGATTGTGTATAAATAATTATTTTAAAATTTATTCCATTGCAGGTGTACGAGCGTCCAAAACTTAATGTGTATTGTGAATAAAGGAATGTACCATATTCAAGGAATCCCATCTATTTTTAATACATCAACTGCCATAAAGGATCCAGTCTCATACAGGCATTTTATTCATGAACATAAAACAAATTGCAATTTAAAAGAGTACACTTGGTATTCATCATGCGAGAGTCACAAGAGTCTTTAGAAAACCAAAATGACACTAACCGTTTAAGTATCTTCAAGAGGCATTATTATTTAATGGGGGATCTTCAAGCTGTAGGTATATATAAATATTGATAAATTTAAGTTATCGAATTATTACACGTGTAAGGTTTCGTTGAAACACCCGTCGAGCTAATCCGAGGGAATGTATCAAAGATTTGTACAACACAAAGAGAATAAATATATTGTATATATGGCAACAGAAGCTGGACACGAGAATGGAATATATCCTTTTTAAAGTGGTGATTGTTAAGTCCAAAGACTACTCAAAGTATCACAATACACTCGGTCGAGTTTGACTGTTGAATTACTTGAAGCATCACAATGATTTGCATATAAATGGGCGAAATTCATGTATGAAAAATATATCCGGCTGACCATTCGTTGTTGAATTTCGTCTCCACGCAGTCTGTTTTAGTAGTGTTGTAATAATAAATGTTGATAGTTATGATATGTATATATAAAAAGTAATGGTGAGGGCCACCAAAAGTGGGTATTAGCATAAAAATGTGAGACCACTAATCATCGAGATTGTCGCAGCGGCTTCTAACAAATGACACAAACAGAAAACCTCATATAGGAAACCATCATACACAATATTCAAATTATGTACTTGCGACCGAGAAAAAGAAACATTATATAAAGGCTCGATTGTGTCCCTTTTCATATTATTTTTTACGGTCATTCTCATACACCTTTGATTGTAGCGACACACTATCTATATCCAAAATAATAGATACCTATATGACTATACTTCATCCGAATGGGTGCATAAATCTGTTATTTTAGTATTTTATTTTAACTCACTTAATATGTATAAAATATTATTAAAATTTTCTGTTAAAATAAAAGAATAATACAATATACTGAATAAACCTTTTCACCAAAGTTCAATAAGGCTCTTGCGCCAAAAATGCAAAAAAAAATACAACTATGGAGCACAACAATTACTGGGATTTACTCTCATATCCTGGCTTTTTAAAACTAAGGCTATTTTATTATATTTCATTAAAATATTCCCAATAGTATATCATTCATTTGTGTACAATAGATCTTGCATATTTTGTATTTAATCGATGGCTCAGTAACAATAAAATAGATCTACAAATTCACAGTTTATTAAATATATTAAAGTTTCTTTATAGAATATTTTGGTGCAAATATATTGCTTGAGGTTTTATTTAATGATATTATTAAAATAAATTAATTATTTAACTCTGACCAATATTTTAAATATATGTATATGTAATTGCATGAATATTATGTAGTATAGTAATAAATTGTGCATAAACAAGAAAATAGGGTTATATTATTAAACAATAGTATGCATAATTTAGAAACTTTTTTTTATTATAATATATTATAAATGATATACCTACAAGTTGTGTTAATTGATGGCTTCTTAGGCATATGTCACCGTAAGCTTATGGTTATCGTTTTTTTGTTAGTAAATATCTCGTCTGAGCCTCGGTCGAGGCGCTAATTAACAAAAAACTGATCAAAAGTACAGCAAAGCAATTGTATTAGTTATTGTTGGATGTATGACACTAGGAAGAAGACGTGTATTGCTTATATATTAAAACATCATTGATATTTTACGACTTAGACAGACCTGAGACGAGCCCTAGGTAGTTATAGTAATATTATAATATATGCATAAATACATATATTTAATGTATTAGTGACCGGTATAGTAAGATCACAGCAGGTGTTGGGATGACATAAAACAGAAACTGGTGACACTACTTCTTCTTCTCCTACTCCTTTGAACAACACTAATCGAACACAATCCACGGGACGTCCTTAACACCTTCACTGCCCCCCATATTATTATATTATATTATTAAACTACTTCAATATTAAGCTTAGCTATACAAGGCTGTGTAATTTGGATCAATAAAACGAATGGCAATTGCAATACATCAAAGAACTCATCACTTGGGACTAAATACGTTATTTTAATATAAAAATACGTCGTTTATCGACATCAGCGATATCAGAAGGCCGTACACGTGGATGATAAATATCAAGATGATGATGGCACTAACTTTCTCACTCAGACTCGTCTGATTGGTCCGCCATCTTGATATTTATACATCCAGTTTTCTGTAATTTATCGCAGCTTTTTCAGAGAGGGATTAAATTGTTTTTATATATTTATTGGATTGTTTTGGATAAGAAAAATATATGTTAAACGTTACTTATTATCAACCATTCGGATTTTTTACACGTATAAAATTTTATATATAATTGGGTAATAATAAAAATATATAAAGAAGAAGTACGATAAAGGATAAAAGGCAATATTTAGTTATAATTCGACAATCAAATTAATCGTTTTGAAGCATTGATTTTTTTGTTTAATATCTATATAATCATCATCATCATAAGCACTCCAGTTCCCAAGGCTTCCCGCACCAGCATCTTCCACTTATTTCTATTGGAGGCCGCGCTCCTCCAGTTATTAATTCCTAAACTCCTAACTACCTTATAAAATTCGTCCGCCCACCTTAGCCTAGGTCTACCCTGCCTTCTCTTACCCACAGGCTTGCTGGATAGTATTTCCGATACTATCCCTCCTGCTCTTTAACCCAACCCAATGTTAAAGCCCTAATAAACTGCACTACGTTCACGCTCTTATATAATGAGTAAATCTCATCGTTCCGTCTAATTCTAAATAGTCCCGGTGCCTCCTGAACAGGACCCAAGATCCTCCTAAGAATCTTCCGCTCGAACCTAAGTAGCCTATCCTCTTCAGTTTTGGTAATAACCCATGCTTCTGCACCGTAGGTTAGTACTGGCCTAATTAGCATCTTGTATAATTCTACCTTGGTACTTCTACTTAGATATCTTTTATCTATATAATAATAGCATTTAAATAATAAAATTAATGAGTAATTTATTTTTGAATTTGGAAGCATTATTCAAAACTATGGAATTCCAACAAGAAGTTTATATGTGATAAATCTTCATGGTCAACATTTACTAGATGACAATGACATAAACCAGTTGTGATATATTAATTATTCGTTCAAAACAAGAGAGTGGAGTAATATTAATATTATTTTAATAAAGAAGGCAGTGAAGGTGTAGAGGTCAGTGTTTTATGGTATTCATAATCAGAAGTGGCAGTATTTTTCATGGTGCCGCTTTTAGTAAAGCAAAGTAAAGCCGCTCATATTCAGTGTCATAAATATAACTAAGGTCACCCCCGCTGTGTTCTACAATATAACTAACTATCATTCCACTCACAACAAACACCCTCACACCCATTGTTTTACCATAACGGCACCCTTTCTATTATAAAACAAATATCTCGTGTACACTTCTAGTTCTTACTAAATACGCAAACACTTCTGATTGGTCGAAATTGTGTAACCTCTACAGATTAAATAAAAAATATTAATACGTATAAGCGTTTGTTTATTTATTCAATCTCACTCACTTGGAGGAAATTGCAATCGGTTAAATGTTTCCATTTTATATTTGTTATTTTTTTAATAAGATGTAAATTTATAGAGCCTTTTAAGTCCATAAAGCCTTTTGAAAACATTTAATAAAGATGATTATCGATAATAAAAAGTAGGTATGGTTGAAATAGTTTGACGTGTCATGACCCCGCGAATGCAAAAAAGTCTATAAAAATATTCTTTCAATAAATAACTACTTAAAATTATAATAAACTGAAAAAGTAACTATCTCGCTACATTATAGGTGTACTTTTCTTTAAATCAAATAAGAAATTAGCAATGGTTTTGGCGATCAATAAAAATTATTACTGTAGTATATACCTACAATGAATGCAAAAATTGATTCTTTTACTACTTTAAATTATCACTTTAACTTAATGGCTAACCATCTGGATATATTATAAATATACTTTGATTGAAATTAAATAAGCGTTTGGTAAATAAATCTTGTGATGAATGTTAAAAAATAGCGCGCCATTTGTTTAGATAAATTTAAAAATGAGAGTTTATTTGATGGTTTTTTTGTGTGACCAATCAGAGCCGCTGAAGATTAATTTGAATTCTCAAATTTTCTGAACTGAAACGATATACGTACATATATATTTGATGAACAAAATGCAGAGTATAAATATTAATGGTTAGTGATTCTGCGAATGGTTGTCATAGTTTATTAGTTGGGATCCCGAACAACCCTAAAGTGTATTATGATAAATGTGAAGTGTGGATGATGCTGATGATGATGATGCAGGTGTGGTGCCTCCTGCTGTGGACTCCTGGAGCAAGAGTCAGTCCTTCATCATCATAACAAACACCAGGATGCACCAGACAGCTTGGCGCCTTGCCTCTAATATAACTAAGCTCAATGATTCCTCTCTGTAATATAACTAACATGTATCGGATATTATTTATACAACTAATAACTGCCGATCCATTTAACAAAATTCTCCCCTATTATTAGTAGCTCAACGTATTCACTTCTGCTACATTTTCTCCATATTCTATTATGTTAACTAAGCGACTAATAAATAAAGCTCATGATGATCCCCATATGTGGCACTAAAAATATAGCATTTAAATTACAAAAAAATACTTTCCTTATTTTATTTTATATTTAAGTTTGCGATTTTATTTACATAATTAAATTTATAGAATGAAAATTTCTTCCATAAAAAAGAGTAGGCTTGATATAATATGTATAGGAAAATGCAAAAAGTCTGGAAAAAAAATATTTTTACCCTTCACCTTTTTTTAATATTTTAAGGTTACAAAAGTAAAAAAAACCCTTCGCTTGAAAATAACAATTTTTTCACAATTTGTTGAGGAATGAAGTACAACTCTTTTTAAAGAGTGAAAATGTGTATTTTGCTATGTTGACTTATAAAACTTACAAAACAAAAACTCCTAAATACAGGTATATTTTTTTAAATATTCGTTGACCTTATAGGGAAGAGCCAAAAGTCTTTTTATTAAATTATATTTTTACCCTTCACCTTTTTAACATTTTAAGGTCACAAAAAATATCGCTTTTGAAGATTTCTTTAACTATTATTTTAAACCTATAACTAACTTTTTTAAAGTTGTTGGAATTTTTTTATTAGACAAAGTTATTGATATATTTTTTGTTGAAAAATAGAGTATATTTGAATAGTTAAAAAATGTGAAATTTTTTGGCAAAAGTGCTATAAAATTTGCTATTTTGCGGACTAATAAAAGCTTCCAAATACAGGTTTTTTTTTTTAATATTCGTTGACCTTATAGACGTGGACTAATCAGAAGCGTTTTCAGGTTACCAATAAGTACAATATGTTATCATATAAATATTTTTATTTTTGAACTTAAACATTAACATATCACCGAATGATTTTTTCTATATCATTTGAGAACAAATAGTTGTGTGTATAAAAATATGAGATTCTCAAAAGGTACACAATTTTTATTTATTAATATTTTGCAATTTCCTACAATTAAATTATTTATTCATAAACTCATATCTATACAATAGTTCGTTATATGAGTAAAAATCGATGTTTTATTATTGAGTATTTTGGTGCAAGGTTTGACTTTTTACAAGATACAACTTGGATTACAATTGGTTAAGATAGTATAACAATTACAAAACGTCTTATGAATTAGATTTAGGTGTACAGAGTATATTATTATTTTACATATAACTAACATGAGAATTTTAATAAGAGGTACCTAAAATTAAAAAATATAAACACATTACAAGATCATTAAGAGTAAATCTATGTACATATATTTCTATGTTACTGAAATATTGATAAAATAAAAAGCTGTCCGTTAAATGGCATTGTAAATGTGCAAGATATTGTTATTGATAGAATGCGATGGTTTGTTGTAAATATTATTAAATGATGTGCGTGAGAAAAGCATGATATTGAACATGTTTGATTTGGTGATTGTTCAGGATGATTCTCATAACAATGGACAGGGTTTGGTGTTTAATGTGGCGTAATTCATATAAAGCTTCCTGTCGGTTCCCTTTGCACTTTTTATACGAGACTGCTGAAAATATTATAAATGAGTAATACGCATTATTATAACAGTTTCATCCGGTGTATTATAACAAGTACGATATGAGTAGCTTCATCCTATATATGATATTATATTATATTCAGGTATGGCAGGAAGAGGCTTCATATCACTTGGCCGCATCGGATTCCTGACTCCTCGTCCTCATCATGGTGATCGTCATCATCATCATCATCATCATAGTGTGATCGATTTTGACATCATAACAAAGCAACCGCCAGACCACTCAGACTTGTCGTGTGCTTCTATATTCCTCTCATCTCCCAACAGATAACGCCCGACTAATAATACCATCGGCCCTATTAATTGAAACTTATATTTATTTTATTATCAGCATTCGGTCAAATATTACTTCATTTCATCATAATAATATACACCTCAATCAGTGGCGTAGCTTAACAATTGGAATGTGGTTATTTGATCATCTTATTTTTAAAATAACAATTTGACGCCCGGATATGTATGGACCTTATTCAAATATAATAGTGTAATGAGAGTGTATGCGTGCGTTGCGTATGCGGAAGTCGTTTGTGTACTCTATTCGTACACACACGACTCACTAACACACTCTTATTAGACTATTACATATATTGAATACGGCCCCATGCCTCCCTGTATAACTACCCTTGTACTAAATTTATTGTACTTGAACAAATACCTTTATTTCAATGTTTGATTTTTTCGTGGTAGATATAATAGACTGCTTTTATATTAAATATTTAATCATAATTAAGAAGGTAAAATTGTTTTTTTAAGACCAAACAGTCTACATCTCTTATTTAGCTTTTTTGATAGGGTTTTTTTAGACACAACTACGTGTTAATTAATCTCAACTATTATTAGTTACACAGGTCATCGACTTAATAATCAGTTTTTACCGTATAATACAGGAAATCAGAGTAAAACTGGATCAAGTCGACCGATCGCGATTTTATTGATAATTATTATTCCCAATCCCCCAGTCTTAATAACCGATCAAATCAATTTTCAAAAAATTGACTTGAATTGGATTTCAACCCATGACCATAGTATTTGACCATGTGCTATTTATTACGCTAATACTTTATGAATCAGTAAGATTTTAAAACATTTTCAGTAAAAAAAATTGCGTAACACCTTTATTTCAACGTGTACATTTTTCTACATGTTTTAGACTTAATATTTCTTCGTGGTATATATAATAGACTGCTTATTTTTTAAATAGGTAATCCATAAAACACATATGCCAAAATAATAACAAGTAAAAATAGTTGATTATAAAATTAGCTCCAAGCTATAGTAAATATTAATGAAGTTATATAATAAAATGATGGCGGTAGTAGATGACAATGATGATAGCGGCTACTGGTCATGACACAGTGTCACTCTCTTGTTGGTACTCGTTATGAGAACCTGCTCCGACAGTCATCATCATCATGATCATCAGCCTGGAGTGAAACAAGTAGTAATAAAGTATGAAAGGGTGGCTGTATGGATTAGTATTGTTGCGGGGGTGTAGGCAGCCAAGGGCACCACATTCCATTCAGAATTGATATTTACAAGTGTCAGATGTGTCATTTATGCTTTTTCGGGTGGGCCTTTGTCGCCTTTATCACACTGACTGTTTTATTGTCCTTTCCGAGAAGCCCACGCCAATATAAAAAGGGATTAGTGAAAAAATAAATATATCGCTGCCTTAAAATTCCACATCTCGGTAGACCGGTATCTTCTTCTACCTGCTTTGATTGCTGTCTTATACGCATTTACACTCTTATAGACGAATAACGAGCTCATACTTTATACACATATATTTATTATAAAGGTCCCCTTTCTAATTGGTTTCTTGGTTGCATTGACACACGCCTTTTTAAACTCTTGTCAACTATGTAATAATTATAATACTGTACTCGTAGCTGCGTGTGCTTCCACTTCACATCGAATACTAATTAAGCTGCATCGAGTCAACTTTAACTTTAGCAACTAAATTTAATAAATTATTGTGAAAGAACATCGCGTGTATGCAGCTTACTAACTGCCTGTCGCCCTTTAACTGCTATTTATTATTTACAATTCATTGCTTCTCTTTCCCAAATAAACCCACTATTAACAATGCCCCATTTGTCCTCTTTCACTAATGTCAAACTCTACTTTTTATAACCCTATACTGTATCACGCACAAAATAAATAAATACTGTTAGAATTTCCCATTGAAGAATTTTTATTTATTTATATACACCCCGAGGGGATTTTTGCGAAGGTTTTTTTTACATTTTTTTGTTTTTTTTTAGACACAACAACGAATTAATTAATTGTCTCTCGGTGATCTTAACTATTACTAGTTACAGTTACGTGACTTGTCATCTTAGTAAAAAAAATATATATGTATTTTTAGCACAAAAGTCTCTGAAAATAACTTGTCAAAAAGCTTCATATAATAAATTGGTAAAATTGTTGATTGAAATTTTCAATATCTATGGAATTCTATTTAAATAAACACGAAAAACCAACCCTTAATACGATGGGTTAGTAATTCAAAAACGTATCTTAAATAAATATAATCCAACTGACAATTTTCAAAGAGACAAGAAAATACAAAATTATGTTTCTTTATTGTAATTTTGGTGCAAACATAAAGGTTTGGCTTTCATTTAATATTTATAATATGCCATATTAGCTTTTATTATAAAAATATAATAATTTTAATATATGACGTATAAATAAGCTTCTAATATATTTAGATACAACTTGGGTTACAATTATTTAAGATCGTTAAGTGTGAAACTGACCCATATATTTTTTTCACATTTCCAATTTAAATGATTTTAAATAGTGTTATGAAACGAATATAATCGATATAATAACGGTCATTTCACTAAAAAAGAGGGTTATATTGGGCAACCCCGCCTTTCAATTCACAACTCATCGACACCACTTCATATCCCAGCCGACATTACAATTGTATGTATTTGAATGTAATATTATAAAAATACAATTCACAAACGCGAGCCATTTGACTCTTTGTTATCACAAAACATTATAATGTAATCATTCATTCCACAAACAAAGCCAAATGCTTCAATACTAACGGCACGCCAATCTCAACGACCTTTTGATTATTATTAAAGAAAGGCCTACCGTTTGATTTTTTATTATATAAAGGTGAGCTTGATTGTTTCACTCTATTCATTTATTATATATTATTTGGCACGTGTTAATATTCCGCTCACTTCTTTTAGTTATCGACTAATGAAGGTCTTATCAAGAATAGAGGCATCATGGGAATACCCGATACAATAATAATAAAGGGATGATAAAACTGGTATTTTAAATCCTCCATATGAATGGAAGTGGGACAAAAATGTTTGGCCTGGATTGGAAACGCTCCAACACTTTGCATTGACTTATTTCCCCTACAACTGAGCTTCACAATAGCTCAAATTAGATTTGGGAAATTTAATTTCTTGGTCAAATGAATAGACAACCCCAGGTCTAAGAGCCCTCTTACATTGCATTTGAATAACAAGATACTCGCCGGACACAACAGTTACTTGTAGTAAGTTATGAAAATATGGATGTGTATTTTTAGTTAAATCAAGTGAAGGTAGCTTCATTTCAATATTACATTAGAAAAAGATGTCAGTTTTTGCTGCATTTGGTATTTTTTCCACATGAGAAAAACCATGATTTTTAATTACAACAATACTCCATGAGTTTACTTTATATATTACAGTTTCTTTATTAAAATTGAATTTTGCATTGTTTGCTTATTACAAAACATCTAATGAATTCGTTGTACAGGAGTATAATATAGAAATAAAAAGTATGGGAAAAATTAAAAACCTATTTACAAATATCATTCGTTTTTTATTTCATATTTAAACCTTATTTGTATTATGTTCTTTAAAATTGAATTTATTTAATTGCATATACGCAATATAAGCGTTTTTACAAGAGAAAAACATAAGAAAACAATATAAAACAAAGATGCAAAGTACATAAAAAGTACAGTAATATTTATATGTAAAAAAAACAGCAAATTATATAAAATAAAATAAAGTGTAGGAGGCCATATTTTATGTAAGGTTGCCTCTACACATGTCCTGTAGACGGCAGAATTGGTGGAAAAGAGTTCATCCAGGTGCGCAAAATTGATGCCAAGTTCAAAAGAGAATGAAAAAAAAATAATCAGTGAAAATTAAGACGGGAGTTTAGTTTATGACTCAATAAGATTTTTTTTTATTAAATAACATCTTGTGTAAATTTTGTCATATCCCGTATAACTATAATTCCTTTCGGGTTGGCCCGGTCTATTGCGGCATCTTTATAAACTCTTAATTAAATTTTAAGGAACTAATAATATTAAATTGTGATGATAGTGAATGTAACGATAGCACAAAGTACTTGCGTCTTGTTTCTATTATAACAGGTTCACATTGTTACTGTGATAATAATAAATTTTATAATATTTTAAATAAACAGTGCCACAGGGTTCCTTACAACCCTTTTATATTTAGATTTTATATTACAATAAGGGGTGTGGTAGGGTGCACGAGGGACTTTTCATACAACTTGAATTACGCCATTATAAATATTTCAAATAAAATCTCTTGAAGTGTTCATTTTATCATAAATGTCAAAATTGTTATACTTTATTGTAAAATCAGAATATGACTTATCTTTTTTTTGAATAACATTAATAAATAAATGAAAGCTATGTGATGTTGGTATCAAAATGTTATACTATGTGTTTTCTTATATAAAATATTTTTGTTAAAAATCCACAGAGTTTGCAATAGTTTCACTGGTTTTATAATATGTGAACAAAGTGCATGTTATGATTATAAAATGAGTAGGATAGCGTATTTATTATATTATGGTAGTATGTAGTATGAGTTATGGTGACAAGTACGAGCTCGTCTATGATTTTTTAAATAAGTAAACGCAAGTCCCGGTTGTGATAAATGGCTACCAGTTCTAGGCGTACTTTCATTTCTTATTTATAATCTTTTGTTAGCACCTTTATGGCCCATGTGAATTAGGGATAACGACCAGAGAAAATGCCCATAACTTCTACACACTGACCCACTACACTGTTTAACTCCAATCCCCTCGGCTTAGTCCCAGACCGCAACTCGTTTGTCGTAACTAAAGCCTATTGCAATTACAATAATATATTATATTATATTATACAATATGCATCTATCCCTATGTCTTCTATCATATTTACGACTGTTTTTATCACCGTGGAACAAGCCGTAAAATATCTTCATGAGAATATGATGGACAACACTGCGCTAAACAACTAAACTGCATACTTCTTACTTGCATATATTATGTTAGGCATACACCCATCATTATTAAATATATATAAATCAGGTAGATAAGATCATGGCTTCAAATCATTGATTTCCTGTATTGTAAGGTAAATACTGATTATTAAGTCGGTGACCTGTGTAACTAGTAATAGTAAAGATCACCGACTGACAATTAATTAACACGATGTTAAAATAAAGAAAATTTAAAAAACTTCCCAAAAAGCCTCTCGGTATGTCTTTTAAATAAATAAATGAAAAGATTTTTTAGGCATTTCTAATTTCGACCAATAAATTGGTTTCCCATCCGAAAAACGCACACGCTCATTGTTTACATTCATTTTACACATCTATGGAACAAACCTTAGTTCCGAAATGTGTAAAGAAATTAGGGTATTGTAACAAAAATTTATCCAAAAATAGACTTTTTTAAAGTATTTTTGAGTATATTCATTATGATCAATTCGATGGCTGATTTTTTTACAAAAAACATAACCACTAATATGAGTTGAATATGCAGTTTTTTAACTATACTAATTGTAACCCAAGTAGTATGTATATCATCAAATGTGTCTAAAAAAACAAAATTTGAAAAACCTTTTAAAAAAGCCTCTCGGGGCGTATGTATTTTAAGATTCATAAATACTTTAATACAATAGATGATATGAATAGAAACAATAGAATGTTCTCTTGTTACTATTGAGTAAGTACTCCGAAGAATGCGTAGCATTTGTTAGTTGTGGTAATCTTTAAATTTAATAAAAATTTATCTACAATAAGTGCAAAATATATTTACACAAGAGGTAAAAAAATTTCTTCAATGAGTTATTGTGAATAATATTTTTTTTAATATCACCCATCGAAAAAAAATGTATGATAATATTAATTGTGATTATTTTTATAGATTAAAGAGACGAAAAATAATTCTTAAGCAAATACTATTAATATTCCAATGAACTTTTCATCTTAACACATTGTTATTCTTTTTTAAATATAAATAAACACATACATGAGTAAAGATATGTGTAGATATATGTAGATTAAGAAATAACAATTTTTATGTCATCAATTTGCAAAATAATTCTCATTGAAAAAATACTTTTCGAAAAATTTATCCCTGTGTTGGGAATTTATGATTAGTAGATGTAATATTTCGATGGCAATGCATTTTATATTTTATTAAAACACCAATTGTATGTATTATTTATTTTATTACATAATTTCAAAGTGTTAATATAATAAAACCTAATACGACATATTAATAATATTAAATTAAAGCCAAACCTATATGTTTACACCAAAATATTCAATAATATATGAAAGGCGTGTGCTAATAACAGCCATCGTACTAAATTGTTGGGAATCTCAATTATAAGCTTTACTAATAACGTTTATAAGATTCTAATGGATTTAAAAATCTGGAGTAAAACAAATTACATAGGAAATTTATCTCTTATTATTTTATAACAATATCAATAATGAAATAAAAGTTACATGCGTTTTTCTTGAACAAGTAGGTACTGGTTGGTTTTTAGCGATTGCTACTTGGACTTTTATTTGCGATTACCGAAGCCGATATATTATATGTTTATTATTTATCTCTACTTATAAACTGTCACATCGACTATTTTAATTTGTGTACTTTATATTGATAAAGAAAATGTAGTGATAGCGTATGATTGTGAATGTAACACAGTTAATTTAATATTGTTGGGAGCACTGCACCGGTCGGCAGTAAATTAGAGAGGAGTCCAGTTGATACAAAGAGGCCACACGTCGCAGTGCACCACTAAATCAAGATTATGCCTTCACATACTCTATGTATTAAACATACATATTGCACTAACTAACCATGTAATAATAACTATTATTTAATAAACACTGTCAGCCGTCGCGTTATATTATAAATCAAGGAGCTGCTCATTCAATACATATATTTTGTTATATGGCAACTGTTGCTTTAAAATTATATAGTAAGTGTGTGTCGAATAGCCATAATGATAATATAGAAAACAGGGAGCCTCCTGCTGATGTGCAGTGCCGCCTACTTTCAAAAGTAGGAGTTCACTTCTTCACCATATTTAATTACAACACTAACCTGTAATCTTAACTAACAACCAGAGCCGTGTGTGACTTTTACTTTCCCAAGGGAAATCGCTTTTAAATATCATACTGTGATATTGTACTTATTCTGTTGCGATCGCTTATACAATCATTTACAATTAAAATATCACCAATGTCTTGAAAGAAGTCGCTTGTTGGATAACATAAAATATAGACATATAGATCGAATTATTTGAAGAATTCGATCCATACTTGCCAAAAGCTTTATAGTATAACAATGTCTTTATT
The DNA here is from genome assembly GCA_022606485.1 of Agraylea sexmaculata. Classification (NCBI taxonomy): domain Eukaryota; kingdom Metazoa; phylum Arthropoda; class Insecta; order Trichoptera; family Hydroptilidae; genus Agraylea; species Agraylea sexmaculata. The sequence continues at coordinate 198,226 of JAGTTH010003832.1, read as the reverse complement.
GAATTTGAATTTTACATGAGTAATACAAAAAACAATTTGTTTGACACGAGAGGCCCTAATATTAAACAATAAAATGTTTGGGACAAAAATAAAAACCCATGATTTTTTTATGTTTAATTATATTTTAATACGAGTCCATTTAGTCTATAGTAACATTTTTAATAAAAATTATGAAGTTCATTCAAGAAAATTGCGTCAAATCTCTCTTAAGACAATTTCTAGAAGCCTGTTATTAATTTCTTCTAATTATTATATAATTGTGTGTTGAAATAAACTCAATATTTAATATTAATTACTCAAGTACATAGTCAACTGAAGAGTGGTGCATTATCATCACTGCGACTTGGGATCTCCCGTAATGTTCTAGTGGTGCTGCAGCATGATACAACAATATAATATGTATATATAAATAATATTGTAGTGTGAAGACGATAAGATTCCTGTTTGGATTGTTTGTATAATCATCTAGAATATTGTATATCGGGCGCTGTAAAGGGTGCTTGGTGCTTTATGGCCCAACCGGTGTAGTATTGAACAGTGATTGGTCTCGTTATATTAATGTTATGCAGAAATAGAAGTCCAACAATAGGATTGTGTGCATACAAAATATTAAAAAGGTGTACATGCCACAATATGCAGCGTACACAATCTAATCGGCTACCAGTTGCATATTATCATAACATTACAATACCATCAATACCTTCACAATCTATTCCCACAATCATCGCTAACTAGTTTTATCGCTTCGAATTTGTAACAGGTAAACAAGCATCAAATTTAAATCACCCATTTGAGTCTGGACCAATGGGAAATAAATTACATCTCACCATAATACCACAGATACTCGAAGAAACAATCTATTTATTTTTAGTATATAAGGGTCGGTTTCTTCAAATAGTTCCAATTGATTGCACAAAAAAATATCCATAACTCTTGAATTAGGTATCTTTCTATTTTAGGATATCAACCATAAATATAGCAAATTATATTAAATAATTAGTGTCTCTTAATTTATGAAATACCTGACCTAGATATTTCAATGGGTCAGTAACATAAAAAACGTATATACAAATTGAAAGTTTACAATATGATTAAAGGACTGAATATTTTTTTGGCATTAATTTAATAATGTACACATTAATTAATAAAATAAATAAACTGATAAACTCATTATTTTTAATTGAATATAATTTTTTATCCCAATCATAAAAAATCAGATGCTTTAAACTCATTTCTCTGTTAAAATATTTTCAAATTTCGAGATTTTTTTGGTTAATTATTTTAATATTAATTTTAAATAAACAGGAATATTTATGAACCAAACGTTTTTTTATTATTACTTTTATTTGCAAAAGATAATTAGCAGTAAAACTGCATAATATAATATTTAACCCAATTAATAGATTTGACGTTTTTGTTTTAATTTTTTGTGTAAATCAATTGTATAAATAATTATGAAAATAATCCCGTTTGGCGTCTATTATTTTAATTTTTATATAAATTAGATAGACTTCTATAAAGAAGATGTCTACTCTCTTAAAGGCCTGTCTGTATAAATAATTATGAAAAAATCACACAATTTAGACTGTTATTTTAAAAGGCTGTATATATTTAAAGATATGTTACATAAAATTGCCGAAACCCATTGAATAAATATTTATATGACTAAAATTCAGGGGGTGAGATTCAAAATTGTCGTTTTTTTTTGCTTGATATGAATATTTTTCTAGGCGTGTAGAACACAAATAATTAAAATCTTTAAATTCCATATTTTGCACATGAGATCTGTAATTAATATAATGTGATCGGATCAATATATATATTCACACGGGAAAGATGTATTGGTATTGATATCAGCACTTAACGGTGTCCAGTGGTCTAAACTAGTCTCATGTAGTTTGTCAGCCTCATTGTGTTGTGTTGTGATAAATGATTTCTTATATTGAATATATTCCCTACTATTACTATCGTAAATATCAGGTGGCCCTAATAATAATATATGTACATTAGTGCGTGACTTGGACAATGAGAACATCGCGGTATCGCCGTAAACTGATGAGACTTTATATTCTAACATTGAACAAATATCACCACATTATTGACGGAATTAATGTATGCAAATATATTGTATGGGAAAACAGACGTAGACATTTTATCACAAACCACTTCAACCAATATTTATAACAAGACCACTTCATGTTATTATTACATATGTTTATACATGATTATCATATTATGTGTAATTCAATCCATAGTTAAAATAGACCCGATCTAGGTTTACTCTGATTTCTTGGATTGTAAGGTGTATACTAATAATTTCCATTAAACAAAAGTATATTTATACATAAAATAGTATAATTATAAAGATTTGAAAGCAGGCATTCAAATAGATGAAAAATCAATATAGAGAAATCTGATTGATATACAAACATTGCACTTGTTTAATTTGGGTTAATTTCTTATGAATATGTTAGAACTTTTATAACCATTTTGGCGGCTTAATCTTCAAAAGTGATAACTCAAGTATATGAAATTATAAAGGAGCAATCAGATGCAATTACCGCAATAAAGTCAATATTTAATAAAATTGGAGTTATCCGTTACCGCCGATAAGAATTTTTGAGACTGGATGTATTATTATCAAGATGGCAATCCAAGCAGACGAGTCTGGGAGAGCAAATGAATGTTGCCAAACTCATTTGCTTGGTTCGCTATCTTTATATTTAAATATACAGTTGTATGGCCTGCTAATATATATTGATGGTATCGTGTAGATGCGTTCTTAAGTATACAAACATATAAAACAAACTATAATAAATTAACAAAAATCAGGGCATGATAAAACATATTGTAATATGGATAATTATTGTAAATTTAGATATTTTGAATAATTTTTAATAAATATTGTATTGTGAACAACATAAAATTATCCGATTTGTATGATAATCGTATTTGGTCAATAATCACGGTTTTATTTTAATCAAGACATGAATTTATGAAGACTCGTATACAATATGAACTTTTTATACAATTTTTTATTTAGTAAATTAAATAACAATAATATAATACAATTATTCCATATTCATCAGATATAAACATGGCACCTTAACCTGCGCTTTATAAATTCAAATAATTTTAAACAAATAATGTTAACATAATTTTGTATATAATTTTTATTTAAATAAATCGATCCATTAAAAGAGAGTGGCGATAGTCCATGGTGTTTCCGGCTCATATATCTGGTAATTGAATCTGAATGTAATAAGGAACATATGGTGACCCTTCCAGCTTGTATCCCTGGGGATAGTATGACGTCTTGTGTTATGCAAACTGTCCAAGGGGTGAAATATGTCAGTCCACTGATTTGGGGATCGATTATTTCAAATGACGGAGGTGTCGCTTGCATCCATCGGCAACATTTCTTGAATGTATAGTAAAGTCAGCACCCCTGACTGCCTGAGGGATGAAATGTGAATATGATATGAAATAAGGCGGGAGAGTGAAGAAGGAAGCTCCCTCATACAATATGTGCCGTTCCTTTTATTGTTACTTAGCATTGTTATCCGTTTTGATCCATTTTTTGAGACTCAACCCCGCCGGCTATGCAATGGACTAACAGTTCAATGGGATGGGGATAATATCCCATACAAAGCAATACTATTCCTTGTTCCTTAAAACCCTCATAATGTGCACCCGCTTTCACGCTTCTTCTCTAAACAAAAATCATACAAACCGGATGCTTTTATGTTATGTTGTACACATTATAATCATATTTGTTTATTAAACACGTGCGAAAATATCTAAATTTACAATATTTATTATAATAAGTATAAATACTCAAGAACTCATCTACCCGATAATATGTGATATTAACAGGTAATACAACTGGATTTTTAAATTTCAAGATGTCGGATCATACATTCGGTTAAACTCTAATTAAATCACTTAGACTCGTCTTGATATGTCCGCCATCTTGATATGTATACATCCAGCTATATGGCCTACTAATCTATCGATGGTATCGATCTACTACGCATACTTAAACTATTCAAGAATCTAACAATTTTTGTATGGATAAAATTCATATAAAATTCACAGTTACACTAGTCATTTAAAAAGTGTGCTGATTTTGCATAGAGTTAAATATATAACACGTCTTCAATTAATATCTTTATAAATAATCTTTTGATAAATTTAAAATTTGGGTTACTATTAGTTAAGATTATTAAGAGTAAAACTGTATATTTAACTTTATTAAGTTTCCGCATAGAGCGCAATATATATATACAATTTAATAATTTGAGGTATACAATACAATATTGTATAAAGAGTGTTATTTATAATAATATGTGAGGTCCTCAGTCCAGCTTCCTTTCACGGTGGAGTACAACAGAGTGATAATATCTCTTAGAATAAGTGAGATAATAGGGTTTCATTGTAATATGTGACAATGTATGTGTGTAGATGACAAGCCCTACTTGTATTGTACATGTGACGAAATCAAACAGTTACTCTATATGGATATCGATAAAGAAATTATGGAGTATTTAATATTGTGCATAAATGAATAGCGGCATTGCGAATTAGTTGAATATGCAAGGGGATGAATAATAATATGTCGAATACAAGGTGAGCTGAGAATATAGACGACAATAGGAATTAGAGATAGTGCAAGCAATAATAGAAACGAAGTAAGCCATGTGTATGACGGCTTTTGTAATGGCAGGATAACTAAGGAGACCCTAATATAATATACTATAATAATACAATACAATATAATAGTGTTCTGTACTGGACAACTATAACTATAACTACCAGTGCTACACACTATTATAACCGGCTAATATGTTTTCCTTACACTCCACACCCGGAATACTAAACACATTTATTACTCATTCACTCGCTATTCTTCTTCTAACAGAGCCTATTTCCGTCTTTCATATTCACTTTTTATATATATCAGAGGCGCCTCACACTGCATAAACCCCCCTCCCACGCCAAGCCATCTCTAATATCGGAAAAATATTTTAATAAACACAATATTTCTTTTTAGTATTTTTCCTTTTGATACGTTGAAACTCTATAGTTGGGACATTTTCCCATATGTGCCGGATTATCAATACTGCACTTGTTCGTATTTTATTCAAAAGCTACGATTGGCTAAAAAAATGTTCCATTTAATAAAACTCGGTTACAATTAGTTAAGATCATTAATTGTAAAACTGCATATTTGTAGACATTTTTGTGTCAATCTATAGGTGATAGAAATTCGATAATCAGGAGATATTTCGTTACAATATCATTTTATAGCTTGAAGAAGATTCTTATGTGAACTTATGTGGTCAATCTTCTTGTGGTTCTTCTTCTTTTTCTATAAATTAACCGCAGCTCAATTTGTATATAAAATTCTGATTCACCAGCTACTACTTTAAACAAGCGCCAAAGTGAACTTATTTATCGCGAATGGCTGTGATTGGTAAATTTTTCGGTGTGTTCTATCACGGTATATTGGTAAGTTATCTCACCTCCTACATTCGCTCTGAAAACTTAAGAAACAAAGAATTCGAATGGCAATGCATTATTATTTAATCGGACAACATATCTAATTAAGGCTCAGTTTCTTCAAACAGAGCTACGTAGTTCAAGAGTTATGCAATCAATTGGCTTGTACGATACTAGAGTCACTGTTTAAAGAAACCGAGAGGATAAAGGCCACAAATACTGTGGTCATGAGTTCAAACCTTGATCGATCGTCTCGATCCAGGCTTACTCTGATCTCCTGGAATGTAAGATGGCGATTATTAAGTTAGTCTGAACCGCTCTCTCTAGGTGACCTGTGTAACTGTAATAGTTTAATAGATCACCGCCAGGTAAATTGAAAAATACGAATCAATGCAGTGTTGCAATGTTGTATTAAAATCCAAATTTGCAACACTGCACATTTCATATTACATTTAGTGAATAAAATTCATTAGGTGCGAAAGGGAATTTAGTTGTATGTAAAATGTGGGAACAGAGGGTCAAGATTCGAATCCCACAGTATTGTTTCTCAGTCACAGTGAGTATAAATTATAGGTTTGAAATAGTTATAAGGTGTTGGGAAAGACACCGCCTTCTCCACTTGACTTCTGTCTCCAGCCAAGTTAATATGGGCCCGCCTCGACTACGCCCATCTCCACGACTATTCTACCATATTTATTAAATAATACTATATTAATATATATGGCCGTGAGAGAGTCACTCTAATAATATCATTATCGTGAGCTACAGCGGCATCAAAGACAATCAAGATGAACGACTCAATGGCTCTCAATGACAAATGAATCGATATATCATTTAGAAGGAACACGCTTTTGTCAGAACAGAACCCATCATAATATCACACACTAAACAAACAATACTAAAACACATCTACTATTCGACATTTGGCTGCACGTACACTTCATTCAATAAAAAGTATGGATTTTATTTGGATCTTCAATACTAGAATAAAGTACCCAAGTGTAATACAACATGTATTTAATTGGACTTTAAATAATGTATAGATGTGTCGACTCAGACGAATATTTCCGCATATGATCTAAAAACAGAGGTGTGAGACATTATCAATACTGCGACTTGGGATCTCCCGTAATGCTCTAGTGATACTGCAGTATAATACAATTATAATATATATAAGTAATTTCATCTCTGTTACACTTACTGGAAAGTACATATTCTATCACATATTTTTTTAGAATGGGGAAAAGTCATATTTCGATGTACAGATTATTCGATTTAATCAGGAATAATACAGTGAATAGTGTAATGGTGCATCCATACACTCGCGCAAATGCATACGTGCGAATGTTCTCGGGAATCCAATTTAATATTGTTAAGCAATATTACGCATTACGCGAATCTGATGATCGGTTTTTGAAGCATTGGAATTCCTTTAGTATAAAATCACCATACACTCAACTAATCAAGGTAAATTTTGATAAATGTGCCATCTATACTCCATATACATTCATTCGCATGTGTCTGTACGCGGCATAACATCTTTGTTACACAATTGACCAAATGGTTCTTTTAATTATAGGCCAACCCTGATTATTAAGAAGATGTATACTATGAAGACATCACTATAGTTTTGGCAATGGTGTATCATATTGCTGATGTCTATATGGTATATTTTAGGGATACATATTCAGTAGTAGCCTATGTGGATTATCAACAAGGCAGATGCAGTCAGTCCTTCAAAGTGACACAATCCAGGACTCCAGGCATCGCGGTTTGATATAAAGTGAGGTAGGTGTTCAAAGGGTAGCCGAAACAAAAAGGAATGTGAAGGAGTGAAGAATGTGTTTGAGTCGACATGATATTATGACGGTATACAATATTTGAATGTATAGCAGTGATACGATCTCATATTAGAGCTCGTTGCTCCGACAACTTTTATCATATTATAAGAATCGATCAGCTAATGGCATGGCCTAATCAGATTAAGCCCTTCTATATTACGCTCACGTTTGTTTGAGTTTTGAAAATATGTATATATGTGGTGTTTTATTAGTGATAAAGGGCATAGTTTAGGTTCTTAGGTGAGCACCAGAATGCAGGTAGTAAAGCGGTCCTGCCAGACAAACGGTCGCCACCAATAACATTTCATTCATAATATACATATTATATACTATTATCATAACACTGAATTCATATTTAAAAATATATTATCAAATAAAAAGTCTGATTCTGTTGCAATGCTATCTAGAGCGACTCGTTAACTGATCTAAATTAACTTCAAAATAATGATAACCCATAAGGGTGTCATTTTTTTTTTCCATTCATAAAAATTATATGAAATAATATTTATGTGGTATTACCGTTTTATTATAATCTTTAAATAAACAAAAAAAATTGGACTTTGAAATTCTTTTTTAACATTCAACCCAAGATTTGATTGCTAATTTGCTTATTTAATTAAATTAAAAATATAACCAGATAGTATTTATTGATTGAAAAAAAATATTTTAAAGCCAGCATGTCTAATCCACAAAATCGATAGATACAATATTTGTTGTTTTCTCCCCAAATTATCGCATTAAAAAACAGGAAATCAGGGTAAACTTTGATCGAGATAATTGTTCTCCAGTAATGCATGAATCAAATAATTTGACTATAAATGTTACAAATTGACTACATTTTTAATATGAGGCATTTTGAATCGTTCATTTTTTTTACAAATATTGGTTGTAACGCATTCTATTGAACCTAAGTTGTAATGCTTTATCGTTAATATATTTTATTTAAAATAAAACACGCAATTAGCAAATAAATCGTGCGGTGTATGTTTAAAAAGTGCTTGCACCGGTTACGATCCATGTATTTTATTGTTTAAAATTTTGAATATTTTTATCGATGATTGTTCTAGGCTTTAGCAGCTTATTGTTGGAATGGTGATATTTACAATGTGTATAATATCAGGTATGGTATATTGGCATGAATGACACTCTTTACCTGATCTTCTATGGACTAACAATGGAATATGTTATAATAGGAGGTGGTCGGGCGAATGATTGATGTGCTATACAAATAAAATAGATAGCACAGGATCACATCCTGGCAGCCGAGGAATCCCATTGAGTAATCGGCCGGGAGTGTTGTGTTCGGGACCGGGACACGGGACCGGGACACGGGACACGGGACACGGGACACGGGACAGGAGTATAGTTCGGCCTACTATAGTTTATTCTAGTGTCCGTATTGTTTGGATAGAGACAAGACACAACATTCCTGACCGTCACGTTCATCCGTGTGAAAATATCTATTCAATAATATTATACATAATATATCTAGTATACGACCTGTTTTTATAACTAAATACTTTGCTGCTCTTCTCATCCCTTCTACACATTCATACCCTTACGAAATATACCACTAAATAAATATCCATAAAGGACATTCAACAAAAACAATTATCAATTACAATTTTGTTACATAATCAATTTTCAAGCCAATGGATTTTATCTCTTCTTAAAACAAAAGGTTTAAAGTACAATTAATTAATCCAGTTAAAATCAGTTCGCAACCCAAGGATTAAATATTATTAAAAAAGCAATGCTGTTAAACTTGCCTATGCTAAATTATTTAGTAGGGCTGGGAGATTATGAATATTACTAATAAAATCCCGAACGCTCGTCTTGAGATCCAGGTTTACTCTGATTTTCTGTATTGTAAGGTAAATACTGATTTTTAAGTCGGTGACCTGTGTAACTAGTAATAGTTAAGATCACCGATGGACAATTAATTAACACGTTGCTGTGTATGAAAAACCTTCTTAAAACGCAATAAACGCATAGGAAAATAATTTATTAAAATAAAAACACATTTATTTTTTAAACTGATACTTTGCTGATTTTTTATTACAGCAAGTCATCTTGGAAGATTGGTTCTTTTTGTTTCAAACACTCATGGCTTTGCATATACTGAATAAATATTTATAAAATTATAAATACGTACCAAAATTGTAACGTGTTGGTACTTTTCAAAATAATGTATAAATGTGTATACTTAAATGTGTAACAACTTACAAAAGCTCCTGCTGCTTGTACAATAAGGCGTATATACAAATATAAAAATCATCTACTCTTCGTTTACTTAAGAGAATGTCTGTGTTACCAAAATGAACTAATTAACTTATGAATATATTTATTTTGTAAGAGTGTCAGTGAGAATCTAATTAGAATGAATTGCTCAATGACTTCAGCCTTTATAATCTCCAATTGGATTGAGTAATATACGAAGTGCACTAAAGGGGACAATGGAGTCGTTATTCTTGATATTTTGGCGGATGACCGACTCAATGAATGGCCAAATAAATAAATTAGGAACGACAGGGTGAAAGAATGTTTTTCAAAGGGAATTACTCGTGAATTATGAACCATCAAAAATGCATAAATTAGTCATACTTTATTGTGTATTTTGGGCGGGCATTCTTTATGGGCCGTGATGTAACTTCAAATTAAATATGTATTAAAAATTACAATAATGTAAAAGTAGGCATAAATCGGCACAACATTAACACCCACACAATATACAGTATATTATGATAATAATATTGAATGTATCATGATGTTGAATAATGCGCAATTCCGGTACCCTAAGAACCCTTAAGGTGGTTGGTTGGTTAGTTACCCATATAAGTGGCCTCTTCGTTTACCCATCATCCTCTATTATTATTTCTAGTGGCTCAATCACCATTGTTATCATATTCATCATATTCAAGCCATAGCGATCATATTCTGCATACATACATTATAACACCACCTGGCCTTTACCAATAATCGTTAATTTCATATTAATTTAATACACAAAAACGGATCGACAAATTGGCAGTTTAAAATAATATGTATTGTAATATATTTTGATGCAAACATATAGGTTTGGATTTCCTTTAATGTACATATGTATATTTGCAGACTGCGCAAGTCCATTTTAGAAAATTTGTTAAATTTGTTATTTGAAAAATGAGTAAGACTTATTATTACATTCAAGTGGGTGCATGGAGATATTTGATTTTTTTTTATATTTACACATTAAAAATTCCCATTAGAAAGCATTCAAATTTAATATTTCGGAATTACTCTCAAATAAATCATCGATATGGCATATAAGCTTCTATTATAATAAATTGTCTTATTACTAGTTTTTACGTAATATCTTTATAAATAAGCTTTTAATATACATTTAACTTATTTTATAATTAATTAGGAACATTAAGAATAAAACTGCATATTTAAATCATTTTTCTAGATACGTTTTTTTGCGTTAATCACTCATAGAATTGTCACTGCTTTAAGAAAACATGAAAACATGCTTACGTTTTGTTTTTATTTAATTATATTTAAAAAAAATCTCAACAAGAATTTATAATATAGAATAAAAGAAAAATAAATTTGACTGAAATATTAAAAAATAAAATCCGAGTACTTCAAGTAATCCAGTCGTGAATAAAATTTGAATGTCCAATCGTTGATAATAAAGTATACATTTTTTATGTATTTAATTTCCATAAACCGGAACACCTACGATTATCCAAAATAATGTGAAAATGATGTTACATAAAATACAATTCCATTCATAAATTTCCCAGAAAATTAGACAAGTTTAGTTCAATTAAAAACAACATAATATATTATAGTTCTTCAGTAAAAGACCTCACAATACAATCATACAATAAAACGTATACATACACTACGGCCTTTTATATGTATCAATTCAATGTGATTTGGTTGGTACTACAGATGCCTTGAATTATAAAATATAGACTATCCGAATGACGCAAGTTTGGTGTGAAGTGCAATGCTGATACGGGTAGGTACAATTTGTATGGGTCGTCAGTGGGTCGTCATACATGCACAATGGGGTAGTATAATATTATACAATTGGTAGTTGTAAGGACACAATGCCTAAATGGGACACTCTGTCGCGATTCATATTATTATTCACACAATACCGTAACAAATCCAATGGAATAAATACAGGAACACTATTCCAACTACGATGTGCGCCGATGCAAACAGACTATTTTTATTATTTTTACCACAATTCAATATTGATTGAAACACTCAATGCGTCAGGGTGAAAAATATTATGCTCGGTAGGAACAAAAGAAGGGACAAATATAATAAATTTCTGACAGCCATTATTGGTACTGTGATATTATATTGATTCAATAATTGTGATGTTTAAAAATATCAGGGTTAGCCCGATGCATTACTGCACTCGGGTTAATTGTTCTTGCAATGTTTGAAAAATAGATAAAAAAATAACACTATCAGATCTTTTGGATGTGGCTACAAACACAGTGGTATAATAGGTTCGAATCCTGCTGAAATTAAAAATATACAATTACTTGATATTTGAAATTTAATTCCAAGATTATTCTATAACTATAATAATTAAAACCAGGGCTGTGGAATTTCTAAAAAAAACAGAACTTCGACCCCAACTCAAAAGATTTAATTTATTTATTTAACGCCCGACTTAGCTTTTACAAAAAAGAGAGAAAAAAATGTCTGAATGACAAATAACAAAACAAAAAAACAAGGTTCTGAACAAAAGTAAAAAAATAAATAAAAAATACAAATTTACAATTAAAAATATGGTTATTAAATTTACAATAAAAAGTGTTATTTTTTCTTAATAATGTCACATTTATACAATTTAAATTAAATATTAAAATACGCCATGAGCTACACATTTGGCAATTTGAAAGATCGTCGAAAATGTTTATCTTTTGTTTAACTTTAATAGTATAATTGTCTCGTTTTGTTATCTGTGGTAAGATTTTCCTTTGATAACTCCTAGTCCGACTGTGTAAATAATGAATTAGTGATGGTCGCTTTCTGAAGACGAGACGGCAGAATGTAAAGATATATTTTGGCGGGTGGCGGAATAGAAGGCAGTGGTATGGTGGTTTTATGGGGATGGTGATAGTGATAGTGGTAGCAGCAGGCAGTCATAGTCAGTCAGATTGTATTGTAATAGAATAGAGTCCCATTGACATATGACAATCGCCATATAACACAATCGGAATGGAACATAGCCAAACAATGGGGCAAAGAAAGGGCGACAATGCGCTCAATGCTCGGCCTATGAATTTATTTATCTCTTTTCAATAATGGAGTATGGACCAAGAATCACATGGCGTTCACAATAAGACTATTTTGGCAGTTGGCACACCTGACACTTACCTACATATATACCCGGTACCCACTACCCACTATCCACTACCCCCATGACTTACCCTACATCCTCTACACAATTATTATATATTATTATACTTACAATTATATAAATCTTAAAATGGACCTCATTAAATCTAAATAAGCGAATACCATACGAATGTTTCGGCTTAAAAAAGAGCGTGCATCAGTTATGTATGGAGCAATTCCATAGTCAAATAATTTTAAATATATTACATGTTGCAAGTAAAGTAAATAATTACTAAATCCATCAACAATTTAACAATTTTAATAAAAAAAATATTATTATTTATTTTTATCATCTTCATGACATCAAATATATGAACAACTTTTGCCCATTACACTACACTGAATAAGAGTGATCGTGGCCCCTTACTATAGAATTTTAAGTCTTTTTAACTTATCATACTCCACTTAATGAAGGGATAAACACACTTATTCGATGCGCTGTATAATATATTTTTTTTTATGTATTATTTAATTTATGTGTAATGAATTTATGTTACCATTAGATAAAAAGATGATAAAAAGCCTTCAATTTTTTAAATTATGTAGGTACATACTCTACATTGATTATGTTTCTAGGGGAAATTTGAAGTTTTACACATATTTCTAGATGAGATGAAATACAAACAATAGTAATTTCTCATACTGCTAAATTGTAATAATCCTGAAATTCAACAGGTTTTCAATTGCTGAAAATTTTAGACCACTTTGGCGATTATATTTTTATTATATTGCTTTATTCTTTGGTGAATTGTTAATTCGTGAATATTTTAATTTTCAGAAGCTAAAGGCGCATGGCTACTGTGGTCTTGGGTTCAAATCCCTGTCGAACATAAACGTCTACGTAGATTTCTTGGTTTGACCCGTAGACCTGTATATTTTTTTATAGTTATATAGATCACCGAGATGTTAATTCAATAGCCTAACATATTGTTGTGTCTGTGATATTAACATAATGATATTAATAAAATAATCATCTTTAAAACCATCCCATTTTCCCAGGATTCAACCACATTAAACATTCTCATTTTTCCATACCATAGGTATATAAATAGTCACGTGGAAAGAGCAGGAGGAATAGTATCGGAAATATCCAGCAAGCCTGTGGGTAAGAGAAGACAGGGTAGACCTAGGCTAAGATGGGCGGACGAATTTTATAAAGTAGTTGGGAGTTTAGGAATTCCTCCATTGGAAATAAGTGGAAGATGCTGCTGCGGGAAGCTTTGGTTCATCACTAAACTGGAGTGCTTGTGATGATGATAAGGATGAGGTATATAAATATCAGGTTTATATATATATATATATATATATATATATATATATATATATATATATATATATATATATACATATATATATCATCATCATCATCATCATAAGCACTCCAGTTCAGTGATGAACCAAGGCTTCCCGCACCAGCATCTTCCACTTATTTCTATTGGAGGCCGCGCTCCTCCAGTTATTAATTCCTAAACTCCTAACTACCTTATAAAACTCGTCCGCCCACCTTAGCCTAGGTCTACCCTGCCTTCTCTTACCCACAGGCTTGCTGGATAGTATTTCCGATACTATCCCTCCTGCTCTTTAACCCAACCTAATGTTAAAGCCCTAATAAACTGCACTACGTTCACGCTCTTATATAATGAGTAAATCATCGTTCCGTCTAATTCTAAGATGATATATATATATATATATATATATATATATATATATATATATATATATATATATATATATATATATATATATATATATATATATATATATATATATATATATATATATATATATATATATATATATATATATATATATATATATATATATATATATATATATATATCAAATGATAAAGGTAATCGTCGCATAGCTCGAATTTCCCAAAACAAGTCAAGTAAATTTTACTGTACACATTCATGAAACAAGGTATTAGTATGCATTAGCGGCATTCGGTTACAGGTGATCAAAAGTGAAATCCAGTGTAAGAGCATGTTGCCACGTTTTATAGTACATATCTGTAAGGCCAAAGAACAGAGGTAGTATTAGATGTGATAATTCAGTAATATTATGCGGTGGCAGCTTCTATGGCAGGCAATGGAGCGACTACCTGATATTCTAAGAATAAGGTGTTAGAAGGTGGTCTTTTAGCAACAAAGATACTTCCGGCAGAAGAAGGTTCTTCTAAATATGTTTAGCCTTATTGTATTGTATTGTGTGCCGCTACTATTGCCAACTATTTGACACCGTTTCTACACCAAACAACTATAATTATACCGACACTCTTCACCACTGCATTGCATTGCCTACCAAATACAGGGCCGGACTGTCCCAACTACACTTCATTAAAATACATATAACAAGTCATTTATTGGCTGTCAAAGTCTGTCCTTTTCATTTAATTAACTCTACACTAATTATTTAATTATATTGCTAAGTTAATATTTGTCAATTTTCAGTTATAGTGGCGATAGTCTAAGCTTGGATGTTTGTGGGTGTTTTTTTTAATAAATACTGATAGCTTTCTGTCAATGTATTGGTGTGACTTTGGTTAAAAAAGTTCAGATGGTTTAAAATGATAATTTTGTTTTTATGACTATTAGACAGAAGCATTAACCTCTGACCGAACAATTACCTCAAAATGGATTTCTTATTCCAACATTATACAGTCGGTATCACCGATATAGAATGCCACACAACTGGGTGTATAAATATCAAGATCAAATATATTAGTCTAACGGAGGCAATGCTAATTGTTAACATTCTCGATAGACGTGTACATAGTTCTTCATTACTGTTTAATCACTGTAAGGGCTGGTTTCTTCAACGCGTGTTAAATCGTGTGCTACGTAGCAACAGATTATATAAGAATCTCGTGTCAAATATAATTATTCCGTTTCTTGAAATGATTCTAAAGCTATAGCCGAGCATTCAGGAGAACATGCATACAGGCGAATCGAGCCGAAGCGACGCGTTTACTACAAAACTTGAATGTGGGGAAAATATCAAAAGCTCGAGATTTTGCTATAGCACACTGATATCGCCGAGCTAGGATTTGACAGTTCAAAAAAGCATTTTGCGCGTAAAATGCGGAGTGATACGAGCTCGAGATTTATCACCCGTTGAAGAAACTGAATTTTGATTTTTTTACATCCAGTTGTCTGGCCTTCTACATCGGTGGTACCGGGTGGTATATACAATAAAATTCACAAATCTTCTTCATTTCAATTTTGTCTTTTTAAAAATTCCTTTAGACAAAGTGAAATAAAAAAAGATAAATTTGAAGTGAAATAACTGAAAACGTTTTAGATGTTCATTTCTGAATCCAAGCTTGTGTAAAAATCTTTAATTGTAAAAAATATAATTCAGCCCTGTACACTTATGCGGTATGGATAGTAAAAAAAGTGGCACCCCATGGTGTCCAGTGTCCCACCAACAATGTACTGTCTTCTCTAACAATGTATATTGTGCGAATAATACTTCCATATTATCGAAAAGTGTCCTAAACCATTCTGTGAAAACGATTCATACAAAGGGGGCTACACACAATATATTACATCATCAGTAACCTAATCACCTTCGAGGATCGCACTCCGATCCGACCAACAAGAGGTATTTTTACAGCTGGACTTTATTGATAAATTTATTGAGGGCCGACGATAATCCAGATGCCAATAAAAACACTCGCCCAATAAATATGATAGAAGGTGAACAGCCACAATAAAAGTGGTGGTCCTAATCAGGTAAACTACACCAATAAAGTGGCAATTAGTGGGACACCTTCATCCGATATCATCATATTATCCTGTTGTCCAGGAGCTAACCCGAAACCGAGACAACACCTCGTAAATAACATAATGTCCACATCACTCTCATATTTTATTAAATCACCCTTAATTTGCTCTTTAAAATACCCTTCTTTATTACACTACAATATAATAATATTATACACGCGGTGGAATCATAATTCTTATTAGAAACTCATCGTCGTTGATGTCACTTCCAATCAGAAATCAACTAGAATTACTACAATGATCATTCAATTTTTAATGCTTTATAATTATTGCTATCTAAATAAAAATGTAATGTAATAAATATTTCAATATTTTGGCTAAGGTTCAATTTATTTAATTAGAATTCCAGATATCAGGCTCAAAGGCGAGTGAAAAAAGACCGTAATTGGAGACACCGCAAAATTATAATAATACATTAAGTTACGAAATCACAGCTTTTTATGGTAAGTGAGTTCATCTCTGCGCAAGTTGAATACTTCTAATAATTCCATCTACTTTTTGTGTCTTATTTTTTTAAGTAATGGATTCCCAGGCATACGTCACCATAAATACGATAGTAGAGTTACTTAGCTACACTTATGATCGGTTTTATTTTTAGTTAATGTCTCGTCTGAGCTTCGAGCGAGGCATAAATTAACAAAAAACCCATCAAAAGTACAGCAAAGCAACTCTAATACCGTCTATGCGGTGTACGTTTACGGCGACGCACGTTTAGGAAGCCCAAGCTTTACAGAAATTAATTAACTTACAGTAACTGGCAAATAGAAGAAAGACATTTACATTTTAATTCGATTTGTTCTATACTGTTTCAGATAAAATGTAAAGTTGCTCATTTATATTATAAAAAATAACAGGAATAAAATAGAAAAAGCAACAAAATGTTGTGAATATCCTTGGATTCAAACGAAAATAAGAAGTATGATAGTTATAAATGGATTGAATGATCATATTGCAACCCCTAAAAGGATTTTGTTAACAAATAAAAAAGAGAAACGAGCAATGAATGGCTAATGTGAGCACCGCCCGCCCCACATAAATTATTATATTAAGACGACTATTCAATATACAATGCTATATCGAACTGTTTGTGTATTTCTGGTATTGGGGGGCCATACTTATAGTTATACTGAGGCAGTGTGCGCTCGGAGGTACTCGCATGCGGCTACAGTGTGCGCATGAACTGTATTCACCATAACTCTACATCCTTATCCACCTATTAAGTGATTATTATATTTAGATCTATTAATTAATTCATCCGCTTGATTTGTATGAATTAATCAATTATCCGTATCGAACATTCAATGAAATTAAATTGCTTCAAAAGAAACAACTTGTAACTTTAACCGTGCTTAGAATTTCATTTTAATGACATGAGAAAGAGCAAATACTACTTTTATTAATTTCACCAATGTACATATTAAATAGTTTTAAACATGAAGCACTTCGATGCTATCTATATATTAACAGGCCATACAACTGGATATATAAATATCAAGATGATGGATCAAATGGACTAAGTTACAATTGCTTAAAAATTATCTCCATTTATATATTTTTATACTTTTATTAGGATTTATTCCACGTGAAGCACGTTGATACCAGCGATATATTAGTAAGCCATACAACTGGGTGTATAAATATTAAGATGGCGGACCAATTAGATGAGTTTGACAGAGGCATCACTGTAATCAAGGTGATTAACAGAATGAAGAGCGATGTACACTTATATCAAGAATTCATTTAGCAATAATTACTGCTGTATCACTCATCTACTTGGTCCACCATCTTGATATGTAGGTGTATATCCAGTTATATGGCCTACTAATAAATTGGTGGTATGGATCTACTACGCATACTTGAACTATTCCAGATTCTTGAACGTATTTATATCTAACAATTTTTTGTATGAAAAAAATATAAATTTATTCACACTTTTATATAAAATTCACAGTAATTCACTAGTCATTTAAAAAGTATTGATTATTTTTTTATAGAAATGCATCCCGTTTCCGCATAGAGTTCAATATATAACACGTCTTCAATTAATATCTTTATAAATAAGCTTCTGATAAATATACAAATTGGGTTACTATTTTTAAGATTATTAAGAGTAAAACTGTATATTTAACCTTATTAAATTCCTCGTAATACGCTAGTATTCCACAAACTTCCTGTTTTTCTTATGAGTTATCGTCGTCGATGGAGATGAAGGTCCAAGGAGACGAGTATGTTCCGCCATTTTGATATTTATACATACAGTTGTATGGCCTTATAATGAAGCGATGGTTTCTAGGAAATAATTATATAGGTCGAAATGCTTTCCCGCCTTAAAAACGCACCTGCTCCCAGTTTAGATAAAATAAATATGTAAATTATTCGACAGATAGTTTGCAAACAGGGTGTAGTGTCAGTATACGGAGATATTATTATTATTTTGGCAACTGCTCTGCTTTCAGTTTGGTTCACAATCAATGAATAAAAAGGGTCTATAAAAAGAGCGGATCAATCGTCACAAATGATCCAATGCACATTTATTTGTATTTACTATTCAATGCACACACAATCATAATATCCTAAAACTGATACTAACCGCGTGTGAATTTCCACCTGAATAATTTAATAATACCACGCTTTGACAAAATTAATTTAAAAAAAATTATGATAAAAATTTTATAGCTTGAGAGTAAAAACGGCGAACTGGTCTAACTAATAGTATTAAAAATGTGTGTTGAAAAAAATAGTATTTTATTTAATTTCTACAATAAGATACATATATAACATAATGATATGAAGAACCTAATTTCGGTCCAAACATTCTACAATATACCAATTTTTTAACATTGAACAGTTGGATTTATTTTGATTGATTTTTTACAGTAATATTCACGGCTATATAAAGATTACACGGTTAGCAATAGGAATACGTTATTTTAGATTAGCATGATGGTAAAATATGATAAATTCACAGGACATATGGGTCGAATATAATCCATTTTATAATATTCAACTTGTCCTAGAGCATGTGCATAAAATATGTGAAAGGATTGGCAACTGTGACAAAATGGATTCCATTCTAGTTTGCAATAATGTAATATTTTAAAAGTCGATTTATAATAAATGTGATCCCGATTGGGGTTCAATACAAAATTCAACCCTAGCTTTATTATACGATTTGGTAATTTAGAGGTGGGCTTGGATCCAATATAACTTTAAATATCATTCGATATTTCTGGGAATGTTTTTATAAGCCGATGCCTTTTTTACAATAACGATAACGGATTTTTTGTTTAAATTTTTTCAACGTGAAAGTGTAACAACTAATGTTTATAATACGTGTTTTGCATTGCATTGCGTTGTGCAAATTGTATTTATTCAAAAACGAATTTGTATTTTCAAAACGTCTTTTCCAACTTTTGTGATAAAAATACAGTTACGCGAATCTGGAGTAGAATATTAAAAATATTTAAATTAGATACTACATTACTACGTTTATAATAAAATAAATATTTCTCGTGATTGATACACGTGTAATAAAAATAGGGAACAATTTGAATTTCATATTTTAAGTCAATGAAATAACCCAACTTGCTTCTTACCGATTTCTCAATGAAAGGACAAGCCAATGATTTTATTTAACTTACAATATTATGCGCATAGTATTAAAATAACATCGACATTTTTCAGGGTTATCATAAAATATTCTGTAGTTATTTTTTGCATATATAAAAAATCTATTATTTATAAAACAGATAGAGATGAAATAACTTAGTAGTTTTTGTGGTGTGTTCAATCACGGCCGTTAAGTTTACCTGTCCCTGGACATGTCTCTATAACAAATAATTAGTATATTAATATAAAAAATCATTTATTATTTCATCAATAATCCAAGCAATTTAACAGCCCTAAGGATTTAAATTGGTAACGTTTTGTCGCATGCTGAATATATTAAATTTAATATAAACCGAATTTGCATTTTGACTACATTCAACACGCGATACGCCTCTTATTATTATTGTTATTTTAGATATTACTTACATATTTATTAAACCTTCGTTTTTATAAACCAAAAACCGTTAACTGATTTTATAATATAATTCTCACAGGTAGTTATAACAATATTTTTCGTGTATTTAATAAAAATAAGTAGTAACGAATGGGGGATTTGTAACCTAATATTTGTGCAATTGAATCCGTTGTATTGAAAGTATATTCTCAAGTTAGTATAGTATTCTTATCAGTTGTGTGATTTATCGTTTCACCACTAGTTCATACTATTTTTTATAATTGTCTCCCCATCCATCATTCGGGAGCAATCCTTCAACAGGCAGATCCTTTTTGGGAATCGTCCTTGTGTATGAAATCCACAGAGCGACAAATTAAATAAAAATCTGCAAAGGAGGGTTGCTTTGTCACCGATATTATAAAAAATATATATCAATCGAATCAAGCACCAGTTATTCTCACGTGAGTCTTCTATTCTCTTCTCTTATTATCCGAATACAATACCACATAAATTCATACTCCAAAGGGATAAACATTATTTTTTTATCATTTTAAGAAATATCTTTAGCTGCTGCATAAAACTATCATCATTTATTTAAAAACAAAAATATTTTAATATTTTTTAAATAAAAATTAAAACCGTGCAAACGATGTTGTTTGTAACATACCTATTGGTTTTGTTTATTTTATTATTATTGATAATGATTTTGCAATCCATATTTTCCCATTTATATAAACTGCATTCAATCTATATTTAATTGACCTTTTAAATACTGTGAAGGTATCAATATTTACCTATTTATTAATTAAATTTAATTGCCCGATTGGCTTTTTTACTATGGTCTGTTCGCTCTTAATGTAGACAAAACAAAGAACTCTTTCTACTAACTCGTTAATTTTAAGTCTTGGAACCTGGGTTACCTTTAATTGGCTTTAACTTTTAATTAAGTAAATTATTTTTATACGTAAAATTATGGTGTGCCATAGAATACCATGGAATATAATGACAAACAGAACAAGATTCAATAGAATTGTTTTCTGTTTGTCTCTATAGAGTTTTTTTTAACCTATTGGCAATTCGCTTCGGTATGGGATTTTCAATTATCAAATTAAACTTTTTACTGTTCCAAATTCATTTTGGATTTTAGTAATAGTAGTAGGATTCCAATCCATGACGATGTTCAATTCAAAATTGTAATTGTGTCCTAATAATCTTTACTTAAAGGCACTTGTAAAATATCTCGTCAAAATAGTTTAAAAAAAAACCTGACAATGACGTTTTATATTCGAACCGTGAAATGTTACAATAGTGAATCTTTCCAATAATACAAGAGATTAAATTCGAATTGATGAACTCAGCCGGAAACATCGTGTATTAGATTAGTTCAAGATATTGTAATGGACATTGCGATTATAAAAGTAGTACTGAGGATTATATAATGAATGAGAAGTAGTTTTCTATAATATATAATAAATAATATGTGCCGCAAAGGAGGATCGAATAGTGCACGGGAATCCTTTACAAGTCATAATCCTTTACTCAAATAAACCCTTCACCTGGGATTATTCTTAATTGAATTGTATCGACACTGTTAAATCGAGAACTTCTATAGCTACCGTTAGCCACAACATAAGATTACCCACTATTTACACCTGCCTATTTTGCAAAACTACAAGGAACACTCGAAAATGCATTATTAACACGAGGTGTATTTATATCGGAAGCTCAGTTATTGAAAAAGTATACAATAATATAAATATGGCATATTATTGAATTAAATGAAAACCAAACCTATATATTTGCACTAAAACACAATGGAACCTCGATATAACGAAGACCAAAGGGAATGAAAGAAATCAAAAAATATATATGTACTCACATTACACACACGTCCATATGTCCTTAATAAAAATAGGTGTACACAAATAATTAAAGCAAAAATCATATTACTTGTAATAAATCTAGAATACAAAATGTGTAAATAATAATTAAAAAAAATATAACTACCTAAGTATTTGCAAGTTTAGAGAGTACTATTCTTATCATATAGCCTTGTGCTTTCGTAGATATTATTCAAAACTTCGCTGTACAGAGGTTTTTAATATACAACTTCGATATATGACGAAAATTCATTATATCGAGGTTTTTGTCTATGTTTATCGATAAAACTTCACTATATAGGGGTTAAATTAACATAGGGATAGACTGGAGTGTCAAGGGGAATTGAAAAATTTCGTTATATCGAGGTTTTACTGTATTACAATTAAGTAACAGTACCTAATATTTCAAGTTGTAAAATATCTGTTTTCTTCTGTTCTCGTAAGCCATCGTCTCAGAGTTTTTGGTCGGTAAAACTTGTAATGGCTAAATAAATATGATCTGTAATCCTGGCATTGAAATGTTATCTTCCAGGATCCATCAGCAAACATTGTCGTATTAATTTAGTACTTCTGTCACCGAGATAAAGATCGTGGGTAATGTACACTTTTGAAGAATGTTAGTGTCGGTAATGTCAAAGAAATTATCCGGCCATTGAAGGATCCAAATACGTGTAAATGGATTAGGAAAGTGGCAAATCCTTAACATTGAAGTGGACATCTGGTATGTATGTATGTTAGTCATTGTTAATTCATACACACGCGTTTCAGCAAAAGATTCATTCAGCATTTAGTAAATAACATAATAAAGTAAGTAAGCCGATTTGAGCATTTTCCGCGAAACATTTCATGAATGAACGAACACACGCCATTCATTAATATTATATCTTGGATTAAGTCCTTCATTGTGCCCCTCGAGTATTCCTCCTTTATCTGCTCTTTTACATCCCGTCTAAGAATAAGCTCACTCTATAATATTATGTTATATCACAAATTGTAACAATGTCCATTCAAAGTTGACCCACTTGAAATTATTTAATCCGCAAACGAGCCATATTTATGATGAATTCTCTGGCGACAATCCATTGTGTGGAAATTAATATGAGAATATTGGATACAATCACTTGTTGTATTGATTGACTTCCAATATACTGAATGTTCCCCTCACGTCCTAACTTTGTAAGGTATGTACATTGTGTAACTCCACAAAGAGGGTTGGGGGTGAATTTAGCTCCACGACACAAATCAAATTATACTATTAAAAATATATTATTTACAGATTGCTTTTACTGCAGAAGGTTTTTGAATATCAATAGAGGTTTGTTCTCATTTCCTGGATTATAAAATATATTCATACTGAGACAATAATTTGATGCACTGTTTCATATAAAAACAACTCATAATATTCACATGTTTTTTGTATTCATTTATAATCATAGCCAGGGGGTGAAAGTGCGAAAACCGGTTTCAATTGTACATAAACTGATGTTAATCAGGATTACACGTCCAATCAAATTAATTAACACAATTACTGTTTATTAAGACATATTTGTTTTTCAGGCACAAAAACGTGTTAATTAATTGTCTGTCGGTGATCTTAACTATTACTAGTTACACAGGTCACCGACTTAATAATCAGTATTTACCTTACAATACAGGAAATCAAAGTAAACCTGGATCAAGACGTTCGATCGAGTATTTATTCATATTATTATCGATCTTCCAGTTTTAACGATCGATCAAAACATTTTATTGTATGGATTGTTTCTCATATGCGTAAAAATTACTGACTAACGCCACATTATATTTATAGTCAATTGCGATGAGTTATTTTGTTTCTACGCATGTCTAAAGTTTAATGGAGGAAAACTGTCGTATAAGAATCCAACCACACTTAGAATCTAACTAGTTTATTCTAATATATAATTGATGAATATGCAAATTTTATAAAGCTAATTGTATAAAATCATCAACAGGTTATTTAATGAATAATAGTAATTTGAGAGTTTAGATAGTAAAATGCAATTTTAGTGATAATATAAAATGAATGTTGAATTGAATTGAGAAGAATGGATTAGAATAGAATAGAGTGGTGTATTGTAAAGTAATGTAATGGTATGTAGTGTACGATGAGCCTCTCCCACACAGCGCCTTTCTCTTTTCCTCATTGCGGACATCCGCTGCGGCGTGGCCAATGAGAGCGCGAGTTTCCCAGCAGGGCGGGGCTTGCGGCGCGCCTGATTGGCTGACAGCAGAGAGAGTGTGCACGGTACTGACAGTGGAGTCAGGGAAGTCGAGGCTCGCTGTCCTGTCACTGAACCACGCTGTTCTGTACAACTGTACTGTACTTGTAGTGTACTGTACTCACTGCATGTGCTCCTTATCATTATCACACCTTGACTATTACTACTACTATCACTATCAGCACCTGCTATCATCACTATCAGTTCAGAGTCCACCCCACGGATTAACTGCACGCTTCAATCACGCCGTTCATCAACGCCGTGGATCTGGATCTTCATCAGAGGGCCGGCGGTCACTTCATGAGGTATTTATTTACATTAACAAATAAATAAGATTAATCTATACTTCATTATAAACACCTGGTCTCATAAGCACGATGATTTGACTGAATTATGACATCTCGCTGTCAATTTATTAAGATAATTATAGCCTTTCATATAGACTACAAACAGAGGCCATTTAATATCGTGTATTATAAACATTAATTGACTAATTAATAAATGATAAAAAGCAAAGTGGAAAAATAATAATAATAATTTGACAATTTGTTTATATTGTGTGGAAAAACGACACTTAACTATTCATTCATGTTGACAATAATTATTAGGTTTGTAAGTCATCCTTTGAAAGAATCGAGTGTCTTTTAAATTATCTATAGACCTTAAAATTTTATTTTCAAATAAAAAAAAATTGTTGGATAAAATAAACAAAAGTGTACATATTTTTGTTTAAAAAAAACACGTTTAGCTATATGTTATTATAGGGAAATTGTATATAAAATTGACCTCGGTTCATTGAAATCCTCCAGGTATATAAGCAAATTCAGTCATTCCTCTTGAGAATATTTAAGATATATTAAGGTTCCACTATATAAAGTTTCCAAATAATTTAATTATAAAGAGTAAGAAATACATTTCTAGCTAAAAACATCATCATCATCATCATAAGCACTCCAGTTCAGTGATGAACCAAGGCTTCCCGCACCAGCATCTTCCACTTAATGCTCCTCCAGTTATTAATTCCTAAACTCCTAACTACCTTATAGAACTCGTCCACCCACCTTAGCCTAGGTCTACCCTGCCTTCTCTTACCCACAGGCTTGCTGGAGAGTATTTCCGATACTATCCCTCCTGCTCTTTCCACGTGTCCGGCCCAACCTAATGTTAAATCTAGCTAAAAACAATTGACCCTTGATTTGCGGAATTTAATGAGGAATAAAATTAAATACCGAACCTCATTTATCCTGGTTCCGATTCGAAAAGTTCTACGATTAACATTTACACAATTAATCGAAAAACTTTTAAAAGCAAATTGAGTTTGCTGATTTAAATTTGCCTTAAAGTAATTAAACCGATACAAATTGCAATTGTCGTAAATAAAAAGTATGTTGTTGTGGCAAAACCTAACAATTTTCTACTTTATTTAGAATAAATTGAAATACAGATAAACGATGCAATAATCACCGTCAATCAAACTTGGTGTAATAAATTCATCCCCTAATAATAAATATGCAAGGGTACACCACAATTAACATCCCCTTCACTAAAACATTATAAAAAAGTATATTTTTCTTTAGCAATTGGCAACGCAACGTTACATTTATTAAATAGTAGTGGTGTATTTGTGTATGAGAAGGGGTGAAGTGTAGGGGTGGTAGATCAGATTTGTCAGTTATTCCACTCAGTGGACAGTATGACTATTAACCACGACCCTCTCTAATTTGTTCACCACAATCACACCTGCCCTATCGCTAATCTTTTTACATTCATCTGCCTATTTATTAAAATATATATTATATTAATTTATTAGTGTGAAATTATACACATATCTTTGTTGTTGTGTATGTTATGTTTAGCATAGTCTCAGATGAAGAGTATTGAGGGTTGTATTAATTAAGATGCTGCAATGTTGAGGGTGAGTTAACCCCTCGTTCATAATGTAACCCCATTTATAGCCACTCTCAACCCGACAATTCATATTTCATTATACTCAACACACATTAAATAACAAATTTGTTTATTTTTTACATGACAATCGAACGATTATTACATAATCACCCTAAGTGCCAAAGATGTACTTTTGAGAAAACTAAAAAATAAACAATCTTATTTGTTAAGTATATTAGAATCTACCAATTGAATAAAAACTCACTGATTCACAATAACAAATTTACTTCTCTACTTAGCAAAACAATAATTAAATTTATACGTGTTGTATGAAAGCATTATTTCTGAACTAAACAACAAATTCTACTTATTTTTGACAGGTAATTGCTAGTTTTTGCATAAAAAACTACGTCTTTATCAAAAGATTAAATGTATATATTACAATTTCTTTACTAAATTTGAATTTTTATTTGATATGAGAGGTAATATTAAATAATAATAAAAAGAATGGGGAACAAAAAAAACATTTCAAAATATGAGGATTAATAGCTAATAACAAAAATAGACACAACATTAACAAATTATAATTCTTAAAACTAAATAACCAAATTTGAATTGAGTTAATTTTAAATATAATAAATTCAAAATGTAGCCAAATGGTTACTTTAAAGAACAAATATAATATTTAATAAAATGAATGAATATTTTGGTGCAAACATATAGGTTTGGCTTACATTCAAAGTACACATTAATGATTGAGTTTTATTATAATTTTGCCATGATATAAATTTTTACAATTAGTTAAGATCATTAACAATAAAACTGCATACTTAACTTAGTCTTTACTTTTTTTATGTGTTTTTGCAACATTTGTCCAAATAATAATAATTGAGCTGTTGGGTGGAATTAAGGTGGATATTTCTCAAACTTAAATTAAATATATAATGTTTTACTAGATTATCTCTAAATTGACAATTTCAGTATACGCTCTTATTTCATCGAGCCTCTCAATTACTTACATATATAGTTTTTTTTACATGAAATAATTTATTTGTATTAAATAGAGTGTAGTGAGTTGGGTTCTCTGAGTCTGTCAGTGTGTGTATTATTTTAAAATTTAATTACAGGGGTGGTGGTGGATCAGACAATAGTAAATGGGAACAAGCCACTACCTTGTGCACCTCCAATTATTGCGTTCCTGAAACAATGCTTATGTTTCAATAATGAAACATTTCAAACGAGGATCACAATAACCGTCACCCACTACCACCCTTCACCACCCTTAACCACCCTTCACCACCCATCACCACCCTCTCTGTACCTCTACACTACCGCCGACACCCCTTTGCACACCCCTCCGGAAACCTGACGCGCTCATTCACCATCTTGCTAAATGCTATTACTCCATTGTTTCACCAAATCGAATAAAACCCAATTAATTGCATTACCATATTACCTCTTCACTTTTATTATTAACTTTATCATTTTTATTCATAGATTCAGTGTAGTATAAATCAAATTTTTATTACTAATCCCTGACATTTTCCTCAGAAATTATTCCATATTTATGCATTGTAGTTTACCTACGAGCAAATATCATAATTTAAATACGCGTAGATTCAATATACCTAACTTATCTAATTGGTGATTGGTAGGATGAGGATAAAATTTGTCATTTAGTTTACAAGCAATTTTAATCTAATAGCAATACTACCTATTATTATTACACATATGCAATGGGGGTGGGGGTGGTTGTTGTGGTGGGTGGGGTTTATGGTGTGTGGGGGCGTGGCTTCGTATTATCATCAGTCACGTGACCACAACCACAAACACTATAATGCATTTTAATAATATTATCAACATTAAATATTGCAGCTATCAATTAGTAATACAAATTTACTCAGTTGATATTTATTAGGTATATTTAGTATAAGGAATGTTGGGGCAAATATGTATATGAAAAACTAAGATTTGAAAACTATTTTGTATTAAAGTTTTGTAAAATAATGCATTTATAAAGTACTAAGGCAACACTTATTGTCTCACTCAGACTCGTCTACTTGGTCATCCATCTTGATATATATACCTACATCCAGCTGTAAAGCTTGCTAATATATCAATGGTATCGGTTTTTATAAAATATGTATATTAACTACGATATATCAAGGATTTCGATATATCGAGCACTCATATTTCATTTATTTTCTTAAACTATGAACATGAAAAACAGGTGCACATACATATATATATATTCCTAAATGAAATATCAAATTAATTAGAAAAATAAAAAAATAATGTCATCAACTAGGTTTAAAAAATTCTATTCTTGTATACTGTATATACTATTCAATATTTCAATATATGGAGGTTTTTGAAATAAAACTTCGATATACAGAGGTGGAAAATGGTTAAAACGAATGACGAAAATTCGCTATATAAAGGTAACATTAACATAGGGGTAAATTGGAGTGTCAAGGGGATTTTTTTATAAATACATATTATTCCTACTAGAGCATTACGGGGGATCCCAAGTCGCAGTGAAGATAATGCAGCACTCATCAGTAATATCGAGATTCCATCGTACTATTTTTTTATTATCATGACAAAAGAAAAGACCGGTTTCTATTAATATGAACAACAAAGGTGATATTGGATATAAAATATGTATATTTTATATTTAAGAGCAGAAGCCGCTAAAAGGCCGCATTGTTCTGAAAGGCGCGCCATAAAAGCGGCGTTTACGGTATTTTTAAAATAACTGGTTGTTTTATGATCCAGCTCGTCTAGACAGACACTAAGCATTATTATTATTTAACAATGTAATTAAGTGTTTTATGGTATGTTCCAGTGCCGCCGGCGGGATGTGCGACCGCGGTGGATTTGGCGGTGGAGCACTGGGAAGTCATCATCTTGCAATGACAGGAATGACGGGAATGACAGGAATGACGGCCATGGCTGCTGCAGCCCACATGCAGCAGCCCAAGAAGATGCAAGAAGATCACATCAAGAGACCCATGAATGCGTTCATGGTGTGGTCCAGGCTGCAGAGGAGGAAGATTGCCCAGGATAATCCCAAGATGCACAACTCTGAGATATCAAAGAGACTAGGTGAGTTTGTCTTCTTACTACACAACCAACATCATATTGATAAAAGGCTATTGGCATCTATCGCAACTGTACATATTTATGAAACTACGAGGTTAATTGTAGAGCTTAGAATCAATATTAATCCACTTTTTATTGAACTGAGATATTTGGCAAAATGTTCTAGTGGAATCTGCTAGTATTGAAAATTAAATTATTTGGAACTGGTTGATTTTGAAAGTAAAAGATTAATAAAATAATAATAATGTGTATAAAAATAAAATCATAAAATGCATTACTAAAAATACATATAATAAAAACTCACGATATGATTGGCCAGATTTGAAATAGAGCACTTTTTATTTTAACGCTGATGATTTCACTAAAACTTGACGAATTATAATAGTTTTGATTATCATATTGTATTTCTTGTACCCAGTACTTTAAGTCTGTATACTTATCTATTTTTTTTATATAAAGTGGAATAGGCTAACATTGATCCCGAGCTCTAAAATTATGGTGTAAAATATTATGCACTTTTCCCCCAATTTTTGCATAGAGTGCTCGTTTCCTCTAAAGATAATTTCCACACAATGTTTAAATACAAAAATATACATACATACTCGTATACTTATAAATGCATATTATTATAATATCATACTGCAGTACTACTAGAGCATTACGGGAAATCCAAGGTTGCAGTGATGATAATTATATATGCAGTAATACTATTAATGATCCTAAAAAATTATAACCCAAGTTGTATGTATATCAAAAGCGTAATAGCTCAGGGAATAAGACGCGTGACTACAAATACTGTTGTCATGGGTTCAAACCCCGCTCAAACAATCAAACAATTATTTCGACTGGGAGATCGGGAATAATATTAATAAAATCCTGATCGATCGTCTTGATTCAGGTTTACTCTGCTTTCCTGTATTATTAGGTAAATACTGATTATTAAGTGGGTGACCTGTGTAACTAGTAATAGTTAAGATAAGAAGTGTCTAAAAAACACTCAAAAAAGCTCCATTAGAGATGTTGGTTCTTTGGTATTCTAAAGTAAAGTTTTTCTCTTTATTTTTTAATAATGCCAATAAACATTAAATTTGTAAATACGTTCTTATGTTAATGACCCATTGAATTAATTTAACTTTCGCCAGGTTAAGTTAGTTATACTGTAAGTAAAACTACGAATATTTCAGCAAACAATATCTTGTGAACTGAATTATTATGGCCCTGTTCAATATGTGTGCGTGTTATGCGTATACCAAGCTCTAGTCTATCCGTACACACACGACTCACTAACACACTATTATATTGAATACGGCCCTTAGTCCCGTTAGTTTATTTTTATTCATGGAAATGTGCAATTTGTTAATCTGTATGAATGTGAAGGTGAGTGGTTATAATTAAGATGATTGATGATTGTGGTCGCATTCCGATAGATTAAAGGCAGAAGCAGTGACTACCGATTATTACACATATTATAATAGTTAGTACAGGTAGCTGGTGGTGTAATGGGCCATCAAAAGGTATCTTGATATTCATCTTGTCAACCATAATCCCACACCACTTATAGTTATAACACTGGATGGATCACATAACTCCTTTCCGATCACTTCATCTGACACTTCACATACAAACACTGAATAACCGCACTCTTCACTTAATCCTGCCTATACTAATCAAATTAATTATTAAACACGATTTTTTTAATAATCTGAAGTGTGCAGTGTCCTTTAAGATGGGTTACCTACTCTTATTTACATTTACGTACGATTTTAATTCTTCTAAAAATACTTGGTACTTTTTGATTTTTTTAGACACTTGCCTGTAGATGATCTCAACTATTACTAGTTACACAGATCACCGACTTAATAATAATCAGTATTTATCTTACAATAAAGAAAATCAGACTTAACTTGAAGCAAGACGATCGATGGGATTTTTATTAATATTATTTCCGATATCCCAGTCGTTTTTACCGGTAATTTTTTTTACATGAATGAGATTTGAACCCATGCCCACAGTATTTGTACCCACTCGTCTTGTCCCCTGAGTTATATAATTAATATCATAATGTTACGTTTTGCTAATCACAACCATTGACAAATTATCTCATCTTTAAGCCTGTCTATTTACTATACGGACATAAAAAAACAAAAAGTAGAGTAGTCATAATAAACATAAAAAATTCCACCAAGATTAGATGAATATTCACTACTATTTACTAAAACGAAACATGTTATATATTTATTTCTTAAAAAGAATTCATAACGCATTCTTACTGTGGGGCTTCTATATAAACTTTGAGGCCTCAATGTCCCTAAAAATATTGATAATCTTTTACAGTTCAATCAAAAACTACTTAAAATTACGATAAACTTAATAAATAACTACCTGGCTGCATTATGTATATATTTTAATTTAAATAAAATAAGCATTTAGCCATCAATCTTATGATGAATGTTAAAAATATGCATCCACCGGTTACGAATTATGTATGGAGCAATTCCGAAGCCATTTGATTTTTTCGAATATTATTATTAGTAACCAGGTGCCTTGTATTTTTGAAAAGACAAATAAATAATATAGTAATGTCAGGTCCAGCTTTAACATATTTATGTGTCCATCCCAGCGGGACATTATCAGCCACGGCATCTTTAAAGAGCGAACATCTTCAACCACATCAGACCATTCAATATTATTATGTTTCGTCCTGTTACTTTTAAAACTTTTAAGCTTCTGTTTATGCCTCACATACTACAATTAACATCCGAGTTAATTCAATTAATATCAATGAAAGCTTTAATCAAGCGACCGCAGTTTGGTAATTCCTGCTGATTGCTGGTGATTGAAATAAACTGCCACAAAAACAGAGCCTGATCTATAACAAAATGGCCATGGGCAAAAAAGATATAAAAGATGCGGGAAAGTCACAACAATGACGGCTGGATTTTTCAAATTTCAAAGTCCAATCGACAGTCCCTGGTTGTTGGAGTTAAGACAATGGCGGCTGCACTTTATTTACCAAACATTTTCCGATGCACCGTTTTTTCGGAAACCTTTTTTCATTAGAATGTAAATAAACTGGCAATCAAGTCGAACTTGAATACAATATGAGGCGACTTATCCAAATGACAAATTTATATCATTTCTCTCCGTTATACTATTAACTAAGAATATTTTAGGAGGTGGTAGGGTATTGCAAGAATAAGAGAGAATATTTATATTTACATATATATCAGCTGTTACTGTGAAGTACTCAGAAGTAACTGTCTTCTGTGTATGGTGTCTATTAAATAAGTAAATAATATTTTTAATTATAAATAAAAAAAATTAAAAAATAGCATATATATATATATATATATATATATATATATATATATATATATATATATATATATATATATATACATATTTGCAATACCTTTCGAACCCTAAATTAATTTGATCCTGTATAACACACAGTAACAGTTATTCCGTATTATTGGTTAGAATGTATATTTAACCTGTGACATTATAAATTCACTAGTTACGTTTGATTTGATATGGATTTTTCATTTTGTTTTAAATCTTAAACAATGTTTCTTAATATAATATTTAATCTACTCAGTTGAATGTATATTGGTTAAATTGGCTCTGTATTATTATATATGAGAATATAAAATTTTCAATCGAATAATTGTTTGCTAAAAATATGCATTCAGCAGTCAAATTAAACAGTCAAGATTAGTTGTAAACAAAAAATTGTGATGAAAAAATATTCGATAGACATATAATAAATATTGTATTTGAAATACAGGGTAATATATAATATTTTTATAATTAACTGTATGACAACAGTCTCTTTATTTTGATTTATTCAAAGTATAAGATGTTAAATCTAAGAAAAGCTTATTTGTGATATATCATATGTTGATACTAAAATGGATTCAAATGAAGCAAAATAATTCTAAACATTAAGGCGTATCTCTGAATAGGTACAGAGTATCTAAAAATAACTATAAGATTTATTACACATATACATAGGTATATTTAAAAATATTTGTCTCTCACTATATAATTTATTAATGATTTTTTTAATATATACGTACGTTCTCACCTTCCGCGCAATGCTTCACGGTCGGGTCGGCTTGCTTTATTAATTAAGTAATTAATTTAAAGTAAAAAGTAGATAGGTAGTAGAGAAGTGGGGACATTTATAAAGAGAGGGAGAGAAATAGAAGTGAAGCAGTGTTAATTAGGAGCGATGGAACATTGTTATACAACCAATCAATACTAGAAGGACGAGGGGCACTTCGTTAAAAGTTTCCGATCACCAATTCTCTTGTTCATACTTCACTAATTATTCAACCCGACAAATAAACTTTGATTATTTTTTACTTACCTTTAAAACGACAGCGATCCAATTTCAAACTTTAGATTGCCATCGACTCATCTTGCAATCGCGATACAAATTTATCCCTGTAATACTATATTATTGAAGATACAACTTTGGTTACAATTAGTCAAGATTATAGCGAGTAACTGCTAACCGATACCACTGATATATTAGCAAGCTATACAACTGGATATACAAATATCAAGTTGGTGGACCAAGTAGACGAGTCTGAGTGAGTAAATTAGTGTTGCCTTTGTCAAACTCATCTGCTTTGTCAGCCATATATTTAACCAAATTATCTACATTTGTTATGTTTTTACTGATTTAAATAAACAACTTTTTATTCCACGTGAAGCACGTCGATACCATCGCATAATTTACAACTGTATGTATAAATATCAAGATGGCGGACCAAGCAGATGAGTTTGACTGAGGCAAAGCTCTAATCAAGTTGATTAACGGTAATGAAGAACAATGTACACCTTTATCAAGTATTCACATTTAGCGCGCTTAAACTTAAATTATTATTGTATCACTCAGACTCGTCTACTTGGTCCGCCATCTTGATTTATTCATATATGAAGATTTAATTTAAGCACATACAATAGCCATTTCTTTTCTTGTTAAGAGAATGAACATTTTTTAAACAATGATATAACAATTCATAACGATGATTGTTTCAAACCGAAGCTTGTTTGGCGACAAAGAATGGTATAAGTCAAAGAAGGAAACACAAAAAAAAACACAAGCGGCGTCCATTTTTCTTGAAGCACTTAAACAAAAGGAATCATCGGCGCATTGTTATTAAAATAGGACTTTGAATAATACTTAATATGTTCGGTTGAAAGGAACGCGGCTCCAGAGAAAATGACACAAAAAGCTCGTCGAGAAAAGAAGAAAGACATTTTGATTTTGAATGAATGCAGGAGCTTCGGTCAGTTTTTCATTAACATTGGACAAAACAAAACCGGATTTTTCCCATTTTTATTCATTGTGTATGTGTGTGTGTATGTGTTTTTTGTCGTCCGTGAAAGAACCATTCTATCGGATGAATTCATTATTGAAGGGACAAAGCGTCGCCACAATAGCTTCCCTTTGCCACCCCCTACAACCCCCATCACTACTGCTTCCACACCCGCCGCCACCCACTCAATAACCCCTCGTACTATATAATGAAAGCCTGTATCGAACACACTTCTAAATAAGGTAGCCGGTGTCATTCAGCCCTCCATCCTTGCTATTAATATTGCTTTTTAAATATTACATATTTTGTATTAAAACGCCCATAAATTAGCTTAAAATAAGACATTATTTCTTCGTCACAAAAATCCACGAAAACACATGTAATCACGCATTCGTCATTTAATGTGTAACAAATGAATATTTTCATATTGACTCAGTTGTTATTGAACTGTAAAAAAGTAAACAGATACAAGGATTCCTGGATTTTTTTAAAAATATTTATTAAATTTAGAAAATCTTGTACATAACGTGTAACAAAAAAAGGGGATCGGAAGCTTTTTTTAATGGAATTAGTAACGACATGTGGTAGACGAAGAATGGGAAGGGATGTTTTATGTTTTACATACGCTTGTATATAATTAAACCTATTAAATAGTTATATTTTGGTTCAAAGTATATATGATAAAAAGGGGCTGTGTCATGCCATAGAAACACCATTTTGTCCGAAGCTAATGAGTCTAGTCTATGCGGGATAATACTAACA
Source organism: Agraylea sexmaculata (assembly GCA_022606485.1). Lineage (NCBI taxonomy): Eukaryota > Metazoa > Arthropoda > Insecta > Trichoptera > Hydroptilidae > Agraylea > Agraylea sexmaculata. The sequence continues at coordinate 162,476 of JAGTTH010003832.1, read as the reverse complement.
ATTACATTAAAAAAACTATAAATTATTTGAAAGGGCTGATTTATATATTGACAGGTGAATTACATGCTGACCTAGAAGGCGGAAATTCATTTTTTTATATAAACGATAATTATAATAAATAAATAAACTAATTAATTTTGTTGTACGTCAACAATTAAAACCATTTTTTTTGCAAATCCGCCCCCTAGCTATGATTATTTGACACAATGTATGTTGTATTTTCTTAAATCTTACCTTCAATAAACTCGATCAATAACACAAGACGTATCAAATACCACGATATATTAGCAGGCCACACAACTGGGTGTTTAAATATCAAGATGGTGGACCAAGCAGATGAGTTTGACTGAGGTAATACTATAATTAATGTGATTAACAGTATTTAAACAACAGTTGTAAAGAGCGAGCTATCGGGAATTGACATTAAGCGCGTTTAAAAAATTAATTTTGTCTCACTCAGACTCCTCTATTTGGTCAGCCATCTTGATATTTATACGTCCAATTGTATGGCCTGCTAATATATCGGTGGTATCGATCAAAAACAAATTTACAGTTTACGAGGAGAGTGTTTATATATTGTAACATTTTGGTGCAAACATATTATTTATTATATTTATAATTGTAGAACGTGTGTGTATGTTGTATGTGCGGATCTCTCAACCATCAGTGTTACCAGATGGAAGAATAATAGTTTCCATAATTATTTTACTACAATTAATACATATCTAAATTCTCGAAACGCTATTTTAATGATAATAATATTAAATTAATTTAAAAATAATATTATACATATTTACAAATGCATAATAAATAACAATTCCCAAAAAACAGTATTAATCGGGAGACTCGCTTTTTAAATATTGTGATGAGTGTTGTCATCATATGAAAACCTAATTATTTTATTTGTAATTTACTCTGAAATTTCAAAAATCTTCTGATTGAAAAAATAAAAAATGTATCACCATCCTATTAAAAAACCAAGGAGAACATAAAAAAACATTAGCAAATTGAAGATTTCAATTAAAATTATTAAATTATTTCAATTCAATTAAATTTTTTTACATAATTGGGTTACAATTAGTTAAGATAATTTTACTTAAATAACATATTTTTTTGGAAATACGTGTAACCCATCTAAATGATATTGTATATATTTGTGAAAGAATGGCTTCCAGGATATGAAGGATATAAATAGTATCCAGGATAGTAGCCATTGTGCTGGTGATGAGGGGACGTGACTTAGACCTGGAGATATTTACCACGCCCAAACTTATTTATAGTTAAATTCAGATGATAATAATGCGAGGTAATAATGAACGTAGTCATCCGGGAAATATGATTGCTCTTTACAGACTGTTACATTGTAGTGAAGGTATTGTCTTTGTCCTGGATGAATCGGAATTATTGTCTGAAGTCTCGTAGCTGGTTCTTGTATTAGATGTCCTCCATTCTCTTCTCTATGCTTTCCATTGTATTGCTGCTTCTCTTCCATCTCCATTCTCTTGTATTCTCTGTGTATTCTCTCTGTTCTCTGTGACTCTAAAACATTGTTCCGATTCTGTCTTTATTCCCGTTCGTATATCGCATACAAGCCGGCTTTAAATCGCGTCAAAAACGTAGCTTATTAAAACAACCCACTTTATATTATTATAAACAATATGGATTACCGATAATAGAGGTGAATGTATAATAATGGTGTGAAGACCTCCCGCGGTGTCGGTATTCTGTATATTGTCCATTGTGTCACCGGTCGGTGTTGCCATGACAACCTAAAAGATGCCGCCATCTTAACTACTAACTATAAAGTGATACGTACACCGTAAATACGATAGTAGAGTTACTTAGCTACACTTATCATCGGTTTTGTGTTGGTTAATGCCGAGGCACTAATTAACAAAAAAACGACTTTATCACAATAGTATTATTATCATTCACTAAGGTTACTTTCGTGAACCTCACAGACTATGTCAATTTTTTATTACCTAATCGAAAATGGCAAACATTCATGCTGTTTTCTTAAATAATCATTGTTATTTATCTGACACAGACATTATTAGCATTTTTTGTTTAATAATTGAATTTTCCTATTTATAATTCGTGAAAAAAATATGTATTTTACGTCACAATTACATTATTTTATAATATCTATATTGTAAAATATATGTATGTATATATAAAGCGTCTCCTAATGAATTTAAAATATTTTAAGAAATTGATTAGCATATTTTATGTACACCTCTTAGGGCCGATTTCTTGATAAACAGCAAGCTGTGTACTTCTAGAGTAACAAATCGGCTTGTATAACATTTTTGGATAATATTAGAATCTTCTATTTTTCTTTTTACGTCATAATTGCTATAAACATTTCGATAGACTATGGCTCTAAATTTCTATTAACGTAAATAGTGCTTGTGTATTTTTAAAATATAGTGGTACCTCGACATACGAACTTAATTCTTTCCTCAAGCTTACTCGTATCTCGAAGCAAATTTCCCATTTGCTTGTTTTTGATTAATAAAAACGTATTTATAAATAACAAATATTTATTGTATAAAAACAAAAAAAAGAATGTAAAGAAACAAATTATATTTATAAAGTATTACTTTCGCTTAATTTTCGTCAGTTCTTTTCTCTTCACTATTCTTTGTCTTTTTCGCTAAACTTTTCTCGCCGTCACATATAGGGTGTCTAGCCAGTTGCTCGTATGTCGATGTATCACTCTTTATATATTTATTTGTGACGGTATTGCCATATCATAATATGTGAGTGATTTGAATCGACATTGTCCATGGTGTAAATGAACAAGGGAATGTTTTAAAAGGTAGTGTTTTATTTATCTGTGAGGATTGAGAGGAGGTATTTGTTATATAAATATATATGTATATGTAGTAAGATAGAGTATAGTAGTGCACAATAGATGAGAATACAATGGCGGGGAGTAGAGTGATAGCAGTAGTCTACACATAATAGGAATAAAGCCCTCTCTGTTGCCGCCAATAGACTATAAAACCTATCAACAAATGGATATTCAATCTGCCGCGATGTGCTTTATACACAATACATAATAACTGTGATTACAGGTGCCGAGTGGAAGTTACTATCCGAGGACGAGAAGCGGCCCTTCATCGACGAGGCCAAGAGGCTGAGGGCCATGCACATGAAGGAGCATCCAGACTACAAGTACAGGCCCAGGAGGAAGCCCAAGACATTACGCAAGGAGGGATACCCATACTCCATACCATATCCTTCGGTACCCATGGATGCACTTAGAGCAGGTTTGTGCCCTTTAATACTATTATTATATCAGAGTTTTGCGGTGTGACCAATCACGCCTTTCACCATCCTCTGAACATGGGAACACTGAGCATACCAACTAAATAACCGTCTCAGTATTTACCTTACAATACAGGAAATCAGAGTAAAACTAAGGGATATTATTCCCCATCTCCAAGTTGTAAGAACCGAGATCAATTTTTTTTGACTTTGCGGGATTTGATCCCATGACCACACTATTTGACATTTGCTTCACAAAAATTAACATCAACTTGTATATGTTACAATTTCAATACATTGTACACTACTAATCACAGTCGTTTGCGGAAACTTCTCTAGCATGATATTCGATTTACGTAAACATAAAGTATATGGGTCGTTTTTTTTAATAATGAGTTATTGGTTCATCGTTTGGTTTATACTATAGTGATTGCACAAAATGCAGCAAATTAGATTTGACTCTCGAGTTACGTAGCTCACTGTTTGAAAAACAGACCCATATATATTTTCCATAATACTTGATATTGTTAAAATATAATGATAATGTAGGCAACTAAATATTTATTGGGTAAGTCATTGTATAAAAAAAAACATTTCAAAAAAATATAGTCAAATACTTTTAGAATTTTATCAGATAGCTCAGATAGTATCTCATTAGAAAGTTTTCCGAATTTCAGTTAAAAAGTATTAATATGCCTTGAATTTTACAATTAACTAAAGATTAATCCAAATGTCACGTTACTGTATTTTACACGTCCTTATTTACTATAGTTCATGTTAGCGGTGTTAAAACAGTTAGTAATGCCAAATAACGCGTCTTTTTCTCACAACACACATTCAATGGCCTCTGCTTACACAATGTGGATATATTATTATTAAAAATTGAAAGGCTACAATCATCTTGTCGTATTAAATTGACAGCAAGGTGTCATAATTTCTTCAAATCATCCTATTTGTTAGTCCAGATGTTTGCAATGAATTATTCTTTCTACCGTTAAATCAACGCCAAGGCGAGTCTTCGCCTCTGTCATTATCGTGTTGTACTAATAATATTATTATAAGACACAATATGGATATAATAAATAGTAAGCCTTGGCCATAATTGCCGAGGAATGTCTGAGGACAGGTGTGCTCAACCACCGATATAATTATTTATTATTAATTATATAATTACATTGATTATATCGAGCGCGGTGTAAGTAAATGTGACTTTTTTGTTTTTAAATATATTTTGAGATATCCAAAAATATATTTAAAAAGGTTGACGGTCTAGAATGACTATGCAAAGCTGTCTCGTTAGTGATGCTATCACATTGATCTATCCCATATCTGGTCATCACTGTTAAACACTTCACTCACCGCCACTTACAGGGTTACACACTTCTACTCAATTATATAGTTTTATATAATATTAATAAAAAAAAAAATAACAAGGGGAAAACAGAGCTTGTGTAGATTAAATCACTCGTATCCAAAAAAATAATAAATAACATAGTTTTAATCCAATTCACAAATCAATTGGTCAGTAACAGATAAACGTATGTATCTACAAATTGACAATTTCATTATTAAATTTAATTTACAATAATTGCTATAATACAATACTTTGTGATGGAAACAATTAAGCCTACAGATATGGCCTTTTTACTTATTTTAACATGATGATCATTATCTTGTTATCAAAGGTTACATTTTTATTGTAATAATCATTATAATAATAAATGGGAAAAAGTTAAATAAAGGTTTGGCTTTCATTCAATGTACACATTCATTATTAATATGATTTCGCATAATATCTTTATATGTTTATATAAATAAAAGTAAAATAAATATACTCTTTGTTTTTTATGTTTTGAGAGCAAAATCTAAAAGTATGCCCAAAACAGAAATTAATTCACTAATCGTTTGAGGTTGATATTTTTTGTGTACTTTACTCTACACACATGAGAAAAAAATATTAGTCACGTGTTTAGTTGATATAACTATACATGTATAATATATGTATGTTTATATAATATTCTATGGACGATTAACAGCTGTTTTGAGAATGTATGGGAAAATAGTTCTTAATGTATTGGGGGAAAGTATAAAAATATTTTAAACAATAAAAATAGCTTAATATCCGAAAAAACCCTGGAACATTTGTAAAGAATTAATGAAAATAACTTAGTGTATAAATAATAATCTTTTCACCCAACTGTAGGTACTTATTATTGGAGTTTCTTGTTATTACCTATATATTTTGAATTGTGGGTTATAGATATTTAACTGTAAGTTTATGATTGTTGAAATAATCATGAAAAAAAAAGAAATATTTCATTATAATTACAAGCCTTTGAAAAAAAAACAATTGAATCTGCGTCTCTGGGATTCCGACCAGATGCTCCAGGTACATTTAACGATTTTTTTCAATTTCTAGGCTGTTATTAAATATAATATAATTGTAAATGGTAAGCTTTAGGCCCTAGCGGAAGATAGACGGATGAGATTAAATATTAACATGACACTTAGACAATGGGTCGATCCGAAAAAGTTGTAAGCTTCTCTGTGGCCTGTGTTAAAATATTTGGTTATCCAGTGTGTGGTATTTTTAATAATGCTATTAAAATATAATATTACAATCACCCACATACAATACGTCCTGTTGGTTTATTCGGTGGCGACACTGTTGGTTGTCAGAAAACAATTTTGGGTGCTTTGTGTGGAGTTGATTGTGTCCATTGTGATTGCGGTGCTTGTTGTTATTATTATGGCGCGAAAAGGCGAAACTCGTTAAAACACTCGCTTCATATAAATACATAATAATGTAATTGCACAAGTGTTAGGAATTCCAGTGAAGTATGAGATGACTTGCAGCGAGTCAACACACGTCAGTCAATCAGGAAGACTCATTTGCATGACACTTCTATTTACATTACTGCCCGACTCGACTCTTCAACTAAACACTACACTATTTCAACCACAACTCTATTAAACATTATATAACCGCCATTGTGCTCGAGGGGGTGACAAGTGCCCCTGCTTGTGACATTTACAAAACCCCACATTATAAGCGGCCAAGAGTATGGAAAAACGTTTTGTATGCCATCAAATTAGGGTGACACACAAACAATGCAAATATATTGACTGGGCATTTGTAAGCGATTATTCTGGATATTCTCCTTATTATTATTTAGGTCACACTTCATTTCAGGGCTTATCGCATTATTATTAATATTCTTTATGGATTGGGTACGCTTAAAATCATTTGACTACGGAAATGCTCCATACATCTTATCATCACTGCGACTTGGGATCCCCCGTAATGCTCTAGTGGTACTGCACTATGATATAATAATATATGTATTTATAAACAAATAAATAATTCACAACCGGCACACGTGCTTTTTTAACATTCTTCTACAGGGTGGACTTGAAATAACAGATAATATTTTAGGGGATGGTATAGCAAGAATAAGTGACAAAAAGCTTTTAAATTATTTTAATTAAAAATTAAACCACTATCTTGGAATCAGCTGCTTCTGTAAAGTAATCAGTTGTGACTGTCGCGTATATATTACGTAATTAATATTTTTAATTTATAAGAAATAATATTTAATATTTTTTTAACTCATATTCGCGATACCCAAAAATATTCTCATTTATCTTAATTCCACCCTGAATATTTAAACATACAACATTGTATGTATGTATATATGCAGTTTTATATATGTAAAAAAATATTTATTTAAATTCTCATGGTCTGAAAGTTTTAATCCAAATTTACTTGATTCCCCCGATTATAAGTATACTAGAAGATTATTAAATGAGACGCCGTTGAATTGTAATATTTAAACATATTTATCTTAAATTATTATTGCATTTTATTCGGTAAAAGTGTATTTCCATTCAAAGTCAAATTATTTCAATTGATTTATATTAATATTGATTATGTAACAAATACTATTTGGAGGGATTTCATAATTATGTATATGTCGCTATTTTGTGTGATTTACAATTTTTTTAACTCACATCAGATTTAAATTTATTACATAAGCGTAAGATTATAGGTATTTAATTTTAAGCAAAATATATTATTAAGTTTCTCATAGTCATAATTGAACGTAGTTATTTATTTAAATAACATTTTACAGGCTTTAAAGTCTAATCAAACTTTGTTTAATTATTAAAAAAATTATAAGCATCAGTTCAGCAGCATTTTATCAATGTTTTAATGATTTTGATTATAAAATAGATGGTTTACTAATAATTAGTGTTATATTTATAATAATGAACGATGAGCAAAGGCAACGATCTCAGAAGATATTAAAGAGAGGCCATTGAATGAGATAATCAAACATTGGAAACACTTGCTAAAACATAGTACAATTTCACATAAATTAACATATTGAAAGGATTGTGTTGAATTCACACATTATCCGCAATGCCATTCATCAAAACACATTTTATTTGTGTAGCTGTTCATAGGCCATTGTACAAATGTGTGATTCTAATTAAACAAGTGTCTTTTTGTATCGGTAAATAGGCTGATTCAACAATGCTACGAATGCCAGTGATGATTTTATTGTATTATATTTTTGTGATTAATTACTGTGTCTGTGATGTAACATGGCATTTATATTAGAAGAGTGTGTGTGTTTTTGAAGAAGTGTCGTGTTGAATATAAATTGCTTGCCATGTCAAATCATTGTTGTTATATTATCGCCATTAACAATTCTGTTGGCAATTTGTTTTGCTCACTATTCCATGTATTGTTATGTTAGGCCACTTTAAAATATTACTTTTTAACATTTTAAATTATGATTTTACCATGTATACCTACTGGAGCTTATCTCATAAATCCACATCAACTTCAGAGGCTCTAAAACCTCATTTTTGTGCAATAATTGGATATAGTATTAACTGATTTACTGCAAAAAATTATAAAATGACTAAAGTAGTTGTGTAGCTCAGGGTTTAATTGAATCGGCTCTTATTTTATTTCATTATTAAGTTTACTTACGCCTTTTAATTAAAGTGATACCTGATTTTCAATTTTTTTTTACTGTACTTATTTTATTTATTTACACACCTATGAATGTTTTTTACAAAGAACACAAGATTGAAAAATAGGTAATAATAAAAATTAAAAGCACACGTATATGTATAGATATAGAAGTAAAAAGTAAATAAAATTTAATTATTTAAATAATTTATTATAAAAAATTTCATATCGTCTACTTTCTTTGCACACTGAGTATTTGTCCATTTTGCTAAATTTCACACGAGAAACAAAAAAACTGATTCAAGCTGAAAGACGCAAATTCAAAACCACACATTTTTTAAAACAACTATTAATTTTTGTCTTTAAATAAATACACGTATTTATTGCGTTAAAATAGGTGCATGGAAAAACAAATTATGATATTTTGATTTATGACTAGGTGGTATTAAAATTTAATTATAATTTTTTTGGAGTTACGCAGTCGGCAAAGAAAGCTGCGTATAATATATTATTAGATTCATTTGTGTACAAAAATGGTCTTTAGAATTTGCCGATGTTTCTTAAAAATCAATTGAATTTATTAATATTATACCTTGATACATTGTTGAATATTTGCATAAATTAGGTTAGGTTACCTGTAAATAATCATGCGTTGTGTCTGGGTGTTTTTAGACATGTGTGTAAAGTATAAACACCTTGTGTACATTCACAATTATTTTGAAATCAAGGAGTGCGTAATAAAATATTAAAAGGTGATTAAAATAGGTGCATAGGTCGAGACATGAGGGGCAACCCGATAGTGTCAGCCACATTGACAGGCGCAGGGGCGGCTTCAGCTGTCACGTGCACGAACACGTGGCTATTCAAGTTTTAAAACCATATGTGTTGTGATCATTTCATATAATCTGAATCCGCTCATACATTATACATATTAATATTAGATGAAACAATGCAGCTATCTAATACTATATGTTGAACAAGCTTAATATGCATTTAATATAATATTTACGGCAGCCATGTCATTGGTCTCATGAATAACTTGATATTAAATTGAGAATGTCTTGTCGCGTGTGCTGAGAATCCCTGCCACCTTGGATTTGCATTCATTATTACAATCCTGGGGAACAACTTCCTTGGGGGGAGCCCCATAACTTATCTTATAACTACTATCTATTAAAAATAAATTTATTGAATATCACTTCCGGAAAATTTTATAGCAATACCCCAAGTTGGATAAGAAGAATAATGAAAAAAGGCTTTTTTTTTAATTGAATCAAATACTTAGGTATGTCTTTTAGGTAAACTCAGTAATTAATCACCTTTGTGCTGTTTACTAGACACAAATATTTTTACTTAAATTCATTCATATACTCGTATACATGGTGGACATGAAGTAGTTTAGAGAGAATATATCGCAAGAATAAATTAAAATATAAACAAAATATTTATTAATTAAAAATATTAAGAATGCTTTTGGAATCGAATTTGGGCCACCATTTTGGAATCAGCTATTTTAATTTTTAATAAATCACTTATATTTGCGATACCCTATATATGTATCTTTATAAATAGACTTCTTGTATAATAACAACTTGGGTTACAATTAGTTAAAATTATTAAGAGTAAAACTGCATATTTAAATATTTTTATGCTACTAACTCATCAACATATCTAAACAGATAACCTTCTATATATTAGTGTTGTAATAAATTATTGAATATTTTAGTAGGAAATATGTAGGTAAATATTAATTATTAAAGTACCATATAAACATTTATTATCTGATTTTTATAAATAAGCTTCTGATATAGAAACATCTTGGATTGCAATTAGTTAAGATCAATAAGAGTAAAACTGGATATTTAAATGATTTTATGTAGATACGTTTTTATTCTACTAACCCATTAAAATATCTATACAGAAAACCATCTATATGAGTTTTTCTTTATTGTAATAAATTATTGAATATTTTAGTACAAACACATAGGTTTGGATTTCTTTGGATGACATTGTTTAAAATAAATAAGATAATTCTGATATAGATACAACTTGGGTTTTAATCATAACAGTTAAACTACATATTTATCCGTTTTTTTGTAGATAGGTTGTAGATCGTATTGAAAGAATATTTGAACAAATCATTACATATGAGTTAGTAATGAATTTCGGTATTTTTTTATTTGTTAATCTCTCTCCAGCAATCACCAAAAACATCCCATTTGAAATAATTGATGTGTTTGTCAGCAAGAGTCTCACTTTTATAATGAATGCAAATTCGCAGTGAAACGGTTGGGTAAACAAGAAGTTGAAGCAAGTGAGCACATTATCATTATTAAGCAATAATGTTTGGTGGTTGAAGCACAATATAAAGGGTTTAGCATTTTGACCATATTATTATTATTGCCATATCTTATACGTGTTTACTGCTCGTAAATGTTGTAAGCAAACCTACACATTTGCCATACATGTACTACCAAATAAAGAAACTCCATTCTTTACAACCCTCGTCTTTTACAATTTATATGTATATGTTACAGTGAATCCGTATTATTTGTAAGAATGTATTTTCATTTGTGAAAGTACAATACAGCGTTTTTCAGAATATAACAATTATTAAACATTTTTTATATAAAATGTAGGTTGTCCGGATTCTTAATCTTGAAACAATATATTCTTATTGGTGTAACAAATACAAAAAAAACACGCAATTTTAAATATTACGCGTATTATTTCCTCAAATACTGAGCAACATAACTCGAGAGTGATCGGTTCTTTTTTGTGCAATCAATTTGCTTAAAATTTGTTTGAAGAAACCGACTCTTAGAGAGTAAAAATAAAAGCTTCCAAAAATCCTAGCCGGCTTGATTTTTTATTTGTGGCATGAATCGTATATTATGGTGAGATATAAATTAAAATCACATTACAGGACAAAACTTATTCAAATAAGTATGATTTTTTGAAAATACATTCTCACATATGGTAAAATTACGGATTCACTGTAACATACATATAGATACATTTATAAATTGAGGGACTGAGTAGAATAAGGGCGTATACTGAAAGTTTCAGTTTCGAGATAATGAAGTAAAATATTATATCTTTAATATGATGAAATAATAAAAGGGGCTTATTGCGTTATCCGCCCTTATTCTACCCAAGCCCTCAATCATCATTCTAACGAATATATTTAAAACTAAAATCATTCAAACACCACGCGAGGTTAATTATTTGGGTCGGTATAAAATGTTAACAATAAAGCTTCGTTAAATGGCTTAGGATTATTTCGTATGAGTGATTTAGCTTCCGTTCACATAATATCAAAGTTACTTCTTCACGCACGACCAACTGACAGATTGTACCAAAAGAGCCGACAATTTGTTAAATACTCGATAAAATAAAGCGACATTCTTAGGAAAGCTCCATTTTGTGTGGCACGATAAAATACATATATGTATAGAGTGGGTGTGTTAATATTAATGATGTATGAATATTATAATTCACGATCAGAAGTATTAAACCCCGTGGGATACGGACGATAAATATGTTGACAGAAAATTCATAATAATTACGGTGGACATTCTGGTGGCGGTATTCTCGTATATTAAACCGGTTTTATACCATATTATATACGACAGACATACTTGCTCCTTTCCGCATTGTATTGCATCCTCGAAGGCTCATAAATATCGCACACTTCTTCAAATACTTTATTTTTTATAAATCACATATTGTAACCTCAAGTGGGAGTGATTTGCTTGCGTTTTAAAAAAATGGTTTTACTCGTTGATCAATCAAAAAACTATTAAAAGAATGCATATAATAACCGCATGTTCTAAAATGACACACGGGTATATTTTCAGTAAAAATATTATTTTGTATCGGTAAATATATATTTTCGATTAATATTAATTAACCATCGATAATATTGTGAAGTGGGGAACGTGGTCGGGACTAAAACATATGCATATTATACGCAGGCTGTGGCCACCTGCAACACTGTAATCCCTTTTCTTACAAAAATATCATATCTTATCATGTAAATTGTTTGCAAAGTGACATAATTATTATTTTTCATTGAATATATCAAACAACTTTTAATGAAATACTTTATCATATTAAGTGGTAGACGGTGTTATTAGAAATATCGACAAGTAACAGATAAACAGTACGAGCGTAAAATCAACGCCCAGGATATAATTATTATATTAGGATTAACTGACAAGTGCTGCATTATCATCACTGCGACTTGGGATCCCCCGTTATGCTCTAGTGGTACTACATCATGATATAATATTAATAATAACTTGGAGCAAACCAGTAATCGCAAATTCTTGCAATTTACTCCAGTATGTACATATATTATAATATTTCCATAGTTTTAGAAAAACACTTGAGTGTATTAGTGCATTTAGATATAAACACGCACACAGTTAAGCAATTACCCAAATCCCACTAATACATTGACAAAAAGCTATCAGTATTGATTAAACAATACAATCACAAACGTTCACGCTTATACTGACGCCACAATAAATAAAATTTAAATATTAGGTATTATTTGTTTCACCAATATTGTAAATAAATAACACGTGCGTTTTTATGACAGTTTATATTTACTCTACACATCAATGGAATAACGTATAGTTAAAAATATAACTCCAGAATGAATAAACCCATTAATTGTTAATATAATATATAAGTCTATACACTAACAGGTATACCTTTTATAAAAAAATATTGATTTAGGTACGTACACGAAATTAATTACATTCTGCTCCCAAATTCTAAATAAATCACCAATATCGTGAATCAATATGTATATATGAAAGCCTAATGGGTGTCATTATTTATGAAGTATCACCAATTAAAATATAAACGAGAAATAATAAGAGCCGGTAACCCTGGAGGTGGTCAGTGTCCGAGAGTTGTTTAAAAGATGTCGTATCATCGTACATAATGGCGAGTTTCTTTAGAGGATGATCTTCAAGTGGTCGCTTATTACAACAACAAAGCGGCCATTTTGAACACAATCGCAATTAAGGCGGGAAGACCGACACAAAATGGCCGCCGCCCCCACTAATTGTGACACACGACACCGTCTTACTGTACATATTTCACCTTGCGATTTATCTATATTTTTTGTGCGGCAAAACTCGTTCCGATGACAGCTTGATTTATATCAAAACACAATGACTGCATTATTAACACGCGTCGGTGAGAAATAGCCGGGAATTAATAACTTCGACTTCGTTTAGTGACAAAAATGTGTAATATGTGATGATCGACAATGGATAATTGTGATTGTATGAATACTTCGTTGTATAGAAAGTGTGTAAAAGGAGTGACTAGTTTTGACAGTAACATCACAACAGTTATATTGTGTCATTCCTCTTCATGTCTATGGCTTTGTCACCTTATATGGCTTCACACAATACATATTAATGCATTCTATAAGCTTCACCAATAAGAAAGTGTTCGTTGTGTAACACCAATCAAAAGGCTTTGTCTGCGTCCCAATAAAATGCCGTCCATGAGCCAATTGATTATAGCTTCAAAACAATCTAATCCAAAATTAACGCAAATAGTCTAATAAGACAAAAATAGGATATACTCGATGAAAAGAGAATGTGAAGATCAAAACGGCATTCCAGACATTCCAATACAAGCACCCGCTGTGACTTCACACCTGAGCTTCCGTGACTTCTTCTTTTACTAATAAGACAAACACGGTGTATCTTTTTATTTTTAACAATATACAAAGCGTCTTTGATTGAAGTTAAAATATTTATAACAATGACGCACTATATCATATAAGCATATTACATTATTTTTAATTTTTTTTTTATTCGGTTATTGCTGTAAACATTTCGGCGTTTCATGTCTGTTGACGTAAATAGTATTCCAGTTTTATTTTATCCAACAATCGACGACTTTCAACTTGTATTATCATACAAGCTTGTAAAATATTTTATCTTCATTTGGATATAACTATGTAGACTTATTCCAAGTAAAATTTATGAAATATTTTTAATGAACTATCGAGCTCTGCAACGATGTCCTTTATTATTTGATTATTGTATAATTTTATTTCAACTCTCTGATATTTACACAAAAAATATATGATATACAGCTACACCTATCGTGCATCAATTATTATATTCATGGGACAAATTATAAAATTTTACCGTATAATCAAGCAATATGCATAATTAATATTTAAGCCACGCAGAACTGTTCGACTATGAAAAAAGCATTTTTTTTTCACTCTATTGGCATATGTTTGGATATAAATTCATTTACGTGAATGAGTGTAAGCATTTTTTTATATTATAATTGTAAATCTCGTGCTGTTGTTGGTATTTTCATGTAGATTGTATAAATTGACAGAAAATTAGTTTAATGAACTTACAGTACAAGGCAAAGATCTCTGACCATGACTGTTTGACATTGTAATGTCTTGTCCACATAATCCATAAAATATTAGTTATCTTGGGATATCCTTACTGCAATATTTTAAGTCCATTCAAAGACTTGTTGTAGAGTATAATTAGTACGTGGTTGTATTTACATTTGATCATGGTCGTACAAGGTGAATGTTGGTGGTTAATTTGAATATTAATGGTGTTGAGTAGGTGGTGATGTTGAGTTGCCTGCTGTGTCTCTCATTAGTTAGTGTTAAGTATGAAAGCCTAACTTTGTAATAATATATAGTTATTACTACCATGTTACTCTGACTGATTGACTGTTAATGTTCACAGTGGGGAAGTGTACTTTCTCCGGTGCGGTGATTTATTTTATTATATAATACATACAAGCAGTTATAAGTTAGGCTACATATTCGAATAGACAGCAAATGCAGAGCAATGCTAATATTTTCTTTTAATTTCCTGGCGCATGTTGTTACAATGACAGGCCTACAAATCTGATATGACTCCCTCACCATTCACACTCCTCTTTATTCTGCATCTCCATGTTATTTCATATTTTAAAATAGCCCACCTTATCGCCGATGCGCAAAGGCTGCTGGTTCTAATCTCAATCGTATGATTTCTTCAAAATACTACATACATATATACAGAAAATTGTTATTTTAGCAAGCATTGTTTGACGGGTGATGTTTTGTGGGGTGTTGTTATCTGCATGGATGCCACTCATGGTTTATAATACTGCTTCATTGTATTATGATTCTATTTGTATTATAATAAAACCACTATGTACATCATAACATTGCCAAAATATACAATAACTAACCTAACTGAATATTTTGTGTGAACATTAGTAATTTAATTACGGTGATTGCCCAAACCACACAATCTGTCAATAATTCAAGTAATTAGTGAACCAACATCAATCTCTTTTGATATATTGATGCATTAACACAAAAACTCATGTTTAGAGTTAATTATTGATGGTTTATTAGACAAAATATTTAAGTCCACATTTTGCCAAAATTAGTGATGCATATTCAAGCTAAGGTAGAAATATCATATTATGTTTCAAATTACCAGCAAAAAGATATCCTAGGTGATAAAGTGCGTGGCTACAAATAAAAGTGGTCATGGGTTCGAATCCCGCTCAAGTAAAAAAATAATAATAAAATCGGGAATAATATCAGTAAGATCATTTGATCTAAATTTACTCTGATTTCCTGGATTGTAAATTGAATTGTGAGGATATTGTGATAATGAGTTCAAATCTCGCTCAGGTATAAAAAAATTATGGGTTATTACGACTGGGAAATCGGGAATAATATTAATAAAATAAAAAAAAGTGTTGTTTGTAATATCTACAGTAATTTTATTAAGGAGTCTGAGTATTTTCGACCACTAACTTCTACTCATCTTCACAGAGATCATCAGTCTCTGAAGATGACTAGAAGTTGGTAGTCGAAAATACTCACACTCCTTAATAAAATTACTATAAACATTCCGAATAAAATATTTCTTTAAATCATAAAATTCCATCAAGAAGTTAACACGTCATCGATCGTCTTGATCCAGGTTTACTCTGATATTCTGTATGGTAAGGTAAATACTGATTATTAAGTGTGTGACCTGAGTAATACAAATAAAGATGTATTGTATTAATTGAACATAATAATGAAGTGTGCACGTAATGTAATATATAGCTTGTAATTCAATTGCAGGAATGGCAGCCAGCCAGATGAACCAGTCGCTGTCTTCTTATTATGGTCCAGCAGCTTACGGATCCTTGAGTGCAGCTTCCATGGCGGCAGCAGCAGCAGCAGCTCAGCAGAATGCCATGTCTGCGGCCCTCACAGCCCCAGCACAGGTGAGATGATCATCAATACTGATAGTCCATGTAAATCAAATGAAACGGATGCAGGTTTTTTGTGCATATCACTTTTGGGCGATTTGACGAGGGATGAGCTGATGTGTGACTAAACGGGTACACGTGGGAACTTGCCCACTGACACGCGACTAAATAATACCACCTGGACACTTGCTACTAACATATTGAGACTACATTTATTATTAATAATTATATAGTGGCTGTGTCGCTATTGTAAGAACATTACATATATACGGTTGCCAGATGACCGCTTTCTACTGGGAAAATATAGCGAGCAAAACATCGATTATTTCACTAATATTTAGCTAATGAAAAAGGTTTAAGGCATACATTTTTAAAATCCCATAGAGCAGTCGATAATGGATAGTCCCATAAACACATATATTTCTTTTACAACAAGCCTTTTATTCATTTATTCGATTTATTTCCATGCCTTGATAATGTAATATCGTAGTTTCACATAAAATAGGTCAATGGTGGGCTCTTGGTTATTACATCATATGTGTAAGGAGAGTGTGTGCATGCGATGCATATGCGTGTACAACAATACTACCAATCTTTAGTCGACTCGTACACACACGACTCACTAAAACACTCTTATTATATTGAATACAGTCCTATAAGCCTCATATGTAGACATGCGATACCACCGATATATTAGCAGGCTATACAACTGGATGTTTAAATATCAAGATGGCGGACCAAGCGTATGATTGTCTAACTCAGACTCGACTACTTGGTCCGCTAATTGCTTAAAGGCGCTAAATGTCAGTTCGTGTGAATTCTCTATAGAGTTGTACATCGCTCTTAATTATTTTTATTATATTGTTGTCTCATTGAAAGTCATCTACTAAGTCCACCATCTTGATATGTATATATCCAGTTGCATGGTCTGCTAATATACCTATCGGTGGTATCGTATGTCTACCTTTAGCGGGTTATTAAACCGTATTCAATATAATAGTGTAATAAGAGTGTGTTAGTGAGTCGTGTGTGTGCGAATAGACTAGAGGTATGTAGTATTAGAGTACACATATCGGTGCTATCGAGACATAACATTTTCCATAACATGATGATATTAGCATTACTAATTATTTAAATCCTCCACAAATCACGTTGTTTGCAATCAGTGTCGTATAATGAGTTAATCCAATAGTATTGTAGTGTAGTCTCAGTAGTGTGTTGGGGATGATAAAGGTAGTTCTAGGCGGGGATGTAATGTTGGGCACCTGAGGGTGGCTAAAAGGGTAGTGGCTAGTCATCCCTTAGTCATATGTCACTGTCTGTCGGCTCGATGCACCCTATTTACATATCACTGACCGTTTGTAACCTTATACAATCTACTTTTTTGTATAAAAAACATATATGTATTTTGTAACATTAACAATTAATGATACATATAAACCGCACAAAATAATATAATTGGGTTTTATAAAAATATAAATACATAATGAGTTCGTTGCAACACTCAGATTTACATATTCTTAGATATATTTGTTACTATAAATATGAGATTATTAAAAAAAATTAAGCTACCAATAGGGTCCAATGGAGGAATTGGGTCCTTTGACCTTGGATCATCAGTGAAATGTTGTGTTGATGACGATGATGAATATTATAAAAACACGGTTGTCGGCATAATTTTACAAAGTGATTGATATAAAAAAGCGTCCCTTATAAAAATATGGAAGCGGAGTGTGAAAATGCACTCGTCATTGAATTGACAACTGAATATTGATGATCATCATCTTCCCTTTCTTCAATGAATCTCCTTCAATCACCGCCTATTCACTATTTCCTATTTAAATAACAACCCACACTGAGAAAACTCAACACAACACAATTATCTACTGCATTATTCAAAGAATTTCAGATTGATTCACACAGTGTCGAAAAGTATAAATCATAAAACAAGGAAAAGGCTGTCTGTCGGTTAAAATCTGTTAAAATGAAAGGGGCCTGTGTTCCCTCGTTGTGAGGGTGGAATAAGACGACGTTCCCCTAAATCGCATTATTCAGGGTTGTTAAACCTGGTAATTTAAGGTTTAAAATGTGTCTAGATGGGCAGCAACACGAACAAACATCTCTTCACTACCGAACCATAATTTATTAGGCCACAATGACTCTGCTTTTCCCCTCACACAAACTACATATTATATATAAAAAGTAAATCGTTATATTATAAATATCAGTAGTAATTAAAGTGTCCACCATATGAATATGACGTCAAACAAAAGTACACTATGGGTCATTCATTGTCGGTGTTGGGGTGATATGAAGAAATGATGTGATCAGCAAGTCTTTAGTATTATTATCCCTAAAGCTGGTCATCAAGTATGGACAACAATGTGATAACCGTGACTTGCTTTATTATTCATACATTATTCCTCTTTCACCACATTATTATTACACATACATGATTTCGAACAATACCTAACATTCACACAATCTAACCGGAATACGAATTAAGCATAAATAATTATACAAAGAATTTGAGAACCTTCGCAGATTACATTTTTTAAATCCATATTTAATGGTCCTATTAATTTTTCATTAGATTATTTGGTTTTGCAATTCATTTATTAAATATCAACTGTAAGGTTACAACAATTAATTAATGATATTGCGATTAAACCTACAGTCATGGTTATTTTAATTATTTTGACACAAGGAGCATTATTCTTGGTACTTAAGATTATAATATAATATATTGAAAAAATATAAAAACCCACTTATTATATAGTTCATGACCAAACCTAGGCCAAGAGGGTGAAAAATAGGTTTTCGATTACTCACAATCGTATTTTAATATTCCGTAAAAGGTATTATTCTCTTTGAATTTTCGGCTATTAACAAAACAATTTTATAAAATAATAATAGAATAATCCAATAATAAAGGAATCTTATAAAATAAATCGTTGCATGTTTCATCACACCCAGTTGGACTAGTTCTGTTCATCACTAAAAATGTAATAAAAACATAAATAAAATAGACACACAGGGGCATATGTAATGTGAAACATTAAAAAAATATATAATTCAAACATATTATTTGAAGTCTTAATTTATGTTTCCTGGAATTATAATTTATTTTGTGGGAGTTAGTCATTTTATTAAAATACCTTATGGTCAAATTTATTATAAATGAATCGATGCTTTGCAATTTCATGAGTGTAAATAAAAATATAAATATTACACATTTTTAACAGATTTCAAGTTTCAAGTAAAATTACACCAAACATTCTTTAGTCATTTTCTCATAACAGCGAATTAGAATTAAAAGTTGTAGTACTATCTATGAATTTATTGGAGTTAAGTATGTTGAATTAGTTTAAAAACACTATCACTATAATTACTGAACTATCGATGTTGATTACTACATTTATATGTAATTCGGGTGTATAGTAATCCTGTTTGAGTTATTAATAACAAAATAGCAGCTGTGGCATATCGAATGAAGTAATGCTTGAATCATCCACATTTAATTGGCAGCCCCTCACTTCAACAATCAACATTATATAGAAATACATAGAATAGAATAGAATAGAATAGAGTGGAATACAATATAGAGAATATATTGTAGCAGTATACACAGACACGGCAGCATCTTTGTTCCACGTGACTAGGCACTTTGCTTACGACCATCAACCCACCGCACTATTTTGGGGCCACCACAAACCTAATTAAAAACGAATAATAAAAACCGGTCGGCGGCGAATTTTTTCATTGTCGCACTTAATTAGTTCCCCATTCAGGTGAATGTGTATCGGATCCTGTGTTACGCTTTTATTAATATTACATTTGTGTGCCAAATTCACAGATTGAATTAAAATCCTTCTTATAGTGTACATAATATATAATATTATGCAATACTTGTAGTTTCTTACGGGTGTCAAAGTAATCGTGATTTAGTAAGAAAGTTGTATCCCGCTGTGACAATCTTGCTCTCGCCCTTCATATATTATCAACAGATATTATTATCATCGCATATCATACTTATATACAAGTGGCTTAATAATCGATGGGTTAATAACACAAATATGCGAGAATAGTTTGGTGCTTTATATTTATTACAAAATACAATATTGTCCAATAAATAATATTCATAAATATCGGGTAAGCGAAAAGCCATTTTTCATAGAGCCCCGCTAAACGAATTTGTCGTGAATATTCTCTCTCTCATCATAACAACATCTTCCCTTACAATCTCACCCTCTTCAGTGAAGGGGCTTTAAGTTATTTCGGAGACTTTAAGGGCGGAGGGAAGAACAAGGAGATGGCTCCTTGTGACATATGTACACAGATTTATTAGCTTCATTAATTCAACCAACCACAAACTAATAATGTAATTATTATTAATATAGGTATTTTCAATGGTAATTATTTTTTAAATTAAAAAACGAGAATTACAATTTTTCACTACATATTATTTAGATGGATCAATTTATTGAATATGGTTTTTAGTATAGCATAGTGCATAGATGCATAGTCCTTTATACAGGAAATTTCTTTTATTCCGTACCAATTTTTTGAAAAATGATGAAAATACATTTTGACTAATCTCAGACACTTGGTCTTTCCTCTATTATTGTCATTTTTAGACTTTAATAAAAAATATTTTTATCGGTAGAATTATTTGTTTATTAAATAAAATATTTTTATAATGACGTGTTGGATTTCACTTTAGTCGTACACATGATCTATTTATAAATATGAAGCAGTGTTATATCGACGGTTTTCTTCGTAGACTGTATAAATCCATTTTGCTACATGTATAATTAATTTTTGTTTACATGTTTATATTTATAAAAGATTTATTTTATGACACCTATACAAGTTATTATGAAGTTACGTTTATTGTGGGTGCATGAAAATATGATATTTTATAAATAACAATATAACCAATTATATGTCCTATAGGCAGAGATGTGCCGAATATTATAGTATTCTATCCTAGTTTCTTATTAATGTATTCATATGAAGGAATTCGACGTCATTGTGATCTGTCTATATATCGCTTCATTGCACGCCATGGAGAAAAATGATGTAATACTACAATATTCGTTTGACTTTGGCACATCTCTGCCTATAAGCAATGCACAGTTCCCACTACTAAAATAGTTTGAGTTATATGATTTATTTAAGAATGGTACTAATGATAATTGTAATGGTTTCACAGGTGGTCTCAACAATGGACGCAATGTCAAAGTACTCATTGGAAGCTGAAAAGTATCGCGGAGCTTACAGCATGTATCCCGAGCCATCCCGCGGGTACCTTGACTCCACCCTGTCCAAAGCTTACATGTACATGGAGCAGCAAAGTCCTCGCACTTATCCTGTGGACATCAGCAAGATGTACTCCGAGGCTTCAGCAGCAGCGGCGGCCAATGCAGCTCCATCAGCATCTCCTCGATCAGCAGCCGAGTCTCCCGACTTGGCTCCCAGGACTTCAGGTGCTGATGCAGCCAGCTCCACTTCCTCCACATCCACGGCGTCTCCCGGAGCTCTCCCGTCCTACTATCCCGGTGGTGCCAGCCTGCTCCCGGTGCCGCAATACCCTCAGCACTACTCCACATCGGCTCAGTCCCAAGGAGAGTTTAGAAGACCGCTGACCGTCATCTTCTGACCGGACTCATTGTAATCCTCCCCATGGATCCGTCACAGAACTAATTGTAAATAGTTGAACTCCTTTTGTAACATTACATTGTGTTGCTGTATATTTGAGACGCTTTGTGAACAACGAACACTTCACTCTCGGTATAAAGCTGAGCGTTTACATCCATCCAACATTACAAGAGGAACTATTTTGTCTAAATTCTAAATCAATTATATTCAGAGCTATTCCTTTATTCTGTGAGGAATTATAAGCTCACTTGATTTCTATAACTACACTATTATTCTAATTTTCTATTTAAAAAAATGATTATCCTGCGTATTCAGTTCGCATCGTCGTGATATTTTTTTATTTATTTGATAGATTATTTTTTTAGTCTAAAATTAAAGAAAAATACATTCACCCAAACTTAGTTCCTATTTATTGTTTTTTTATCGCATTTAGTGTATTTATGATATGAAATACATGATTGATGATTGCGCAACGAAATTTATTTTAAGGTCCGAACAAAGCTTTAAATATTTGTGAAAGTTCTTCAAATACAGTACAATTTCCGTTTTCTTTTATTCATATAATAAAAGAGAACAGTGCCATTTTTTTCATTTAAAAACTTTTGCGGCATTGAATCTTATATTGTTATATTAATTATTTGGAGCGCCATCATTTTCATGTAAATATTTTAGAGCTAAAAATAGTATTGAGCGTACGTTTATTTGTTAAACATTCTTTTTGATAAGTCTTTATTAAAATTGTAATAATTATTATGTATTATCGATAAATATTATAAAAAAGTAGAAAACAAACAATCGTTCAATGGAACTGTTATCGAAATGAAAGTATTCAAATCGCAACCTTGTTTTGTTTATATGTAAATAATATAAATAGTTACGAAAAATATCAAAATTACAATTTTATAATTAAATGTGAATGTCGTCCTTTTCTAAATATTGTACATCAAGATTTTTTTTCGAAAATCTGAACTCTAAAAATATATCATAAAATTCAAAACAATTTGTAAAATATAATTAATGTTAATGTTTAAATCGTAAGTAGTTATTGTATTGATATAATATTATCAAAAATCATTCATGATTTGAAAAAATCTAATAAACACATTATTATCGACAAAACTGTATTTTACTAAATCAAATTTACACAATGAAACATTATGAAGGGTGCGACATTTGTTAAAATAATTCATCCCCTTCGGTAAAAAATGAGTATGTTTTTATTATTTCAGGGTTTCTACCCCCACATTGAGTTCAACAAAAATAAAATGAACTTTTTATCGTGTAATAAAAGCAGCTCAACTCACAATCAAAACACTGCCTTATTTTTTCTGTTTCGTATATGAAAAGGTTGATTGACATTCACAACAAAAAAGAGTATCGAAGTGTTCTTGAATTAAATCAACAGTTTATCAAAAGTGCACACTCTGAATTTGAGAAATATCTCAATTATTATTAAAGGATAACGATATGATATTTTTACACATTCGAGTGTTGACAATTGGATATGGTAAAAATATATAAATTATTTATTTTATTTAATCAACGCCCGTAAAGGTTTTACAGTTATAGAAATGCATAATAATAATAATAATAATAAGTAAAATAATATAAATTTATAAAAAAGTTCAAGAGTTTGATCAAAAATGAATGAAAACAAAAGATACAATACGAAGTAAAACAAAAAATAAGGATTACTTAAATAATCAATAAAGTTAAAAACAATAGTGTTTATTTAATAGTTAATGAAAGCACTGAAAAATAAAAATACCTCAAGTAATCCAAAAACTGTTTCAGTGTTCAAACAAGTTCCATGTCATATCAATTGTATTTAGACGATACCACCGATAAATTAGCAGACCATACAAGTAGATGTATAAATATCAAGATGGTGGACGAAGTAGACGAGTCTGGGTGAGACAACACTAATTGTTTAAGAGTTGAATGTCAGTCTGTGCAAATTCTCGATAGAGGTGTACATCGCTCTTCATTACTGTTGCTTAAACACTGTTTAATGACAGTGAATCCTCAGTCAAACTCGTCTACTTGTTCCGCCCGCTTCATATGTATACATCCAGTTGTATGGCCTGCTAATATATCGGTGGTTTCGGGTGAGGTGGTGAGAAAATATCATCGAGTTCAATGTACAAGTACTCGATTGTCTTATGGCAACACAGAAACAAAGTGAACGCCACATTCTGATGTGTAGTTGCTCTTGTTTTCTTTCAAAAATTCTCTTTTCATAATATTGTGGTACATATATTGCGTATAAAAGAGCTTATGATATGTCGAGTGCGTCACATTTCTCAAGTATTTTACTTTATGTGCCGTAAAGCCTCTTCTCTACTTTCAGAGCCCCTGAAAACTGTCACCTGTCTTTCACAAAGTGTGTCTTTTATCTCATCCAAGTATGCACTATAAAAAAAACAGAAAATAATTAAATATTATAGAATAATGTAACATACTCATCGAATATAAAAAAATAATTTTTTATGTATTTTTTACCGGCCTATAACACAAAATATTTAATATATTTAATGTATGAAGAAATTATTTGAAGGCGATTAATGTCAATTTGTCTCAATTGTTTGAGTGAATTGCCTTAAAACCATATTTTTTTATTAAATTTCATGTGACTGATCCAAACTAGGCACTAGATGTTTTTTATTAATATAATTTTTATGTTTGATTTAATAATACCTATATTAGAATAAAGAAACACTAATATTTCAAGTTAAATATTTATGTATTTTCTTGTTTGTCTCGGTACTTACCCGTCGAGTAGTGGGTTTTAAAATATGTTTGTCCCACTTGTACAGTGATACCAAACAAGGTATAAAATATATTGATTCCTAAATACATACCACATATCTAATACTAAGCCTAGAGTCCCCTATTAAGCTCTCTTTAACCCTCCACTCGGTTGAGCTTTCCTCCAAAGCGTGTGTCTATTGAAATATGTTTGATGTCTGCTCAATCATCCGAACAAATGCTAACTTACCCTTTACACTTTTCACTTCCATATCCTTATTGATCGATGCCATTATAATACCATACTTACCATATATGTATGTTCTTCATATTGAGATATTATTTAAAATAGTGTTTTGGGTGGAAAGATGATAATTAATGTGAACAATGATGAATTATTTCGTGGGTGAATGGAGAGGTGTTGTATCTTGCATGTGAAGTACTCTTACATACAATAGAATGGAAGCTGTGCTGGCTCATACAACACCACAATATTAATTTAGTTTATGTAAATAACACATGGAAGATTGTGAACAATAAGATGGAGGAATGGAATGGAATGGAAGCGAAGGGCTGTTAGGAATCACATCATCTTCATCTCTATTCTATTCTATTCTATTATATTGTACTCGGCCCACATTCTGGCTTCAACGAGCTTTGTCTTATTACAATGTACTCGACTATTGATTTTCAATTTAATCAACCATTGAAAAGGTACGAGGTAATTAAAATGTCCTACGTGTTTTTTTGTGATCGGCTTTTCGGGATTAAATTCAAAATTGGCAATGAAACGAAAGACGAGGGTTGTCATTGAAGCGACTGTTTGGGGCGAATAATTGAGAGTGGGATTATAGAATGTGGTGAAGACTGAACGATTCAACGATTTCAACGTCTCCAAGGTATTTTGCAATTAGATGTGTACTCCATTATGTTACACGACAACACTCCCTTTTATCACAATCATGACTACAGCCTGGAATACGGCGGCCCCTTCAGCTTCAGCAAAAAAGACATACTTCCACTTTATAATATTTCATTTTACACCCGCCTTCACTTCAGTACACATTCGCGACTAAATTGACACCTCCAACCTCGGATTTAAATTTTATTTATATTTTTAGACACAACAACGTCTATGGGTGATCTTAACTATTACTAGTTACACAGGTCACCGACTTAATAATCAATAAGGTTCAAACCTTACAATACAGGAAATCAGAGTAAACCTGGATCAAGATGATCGATCGAGATATTATTAATATTATTCTTGATTAAATAGTATTTTAATAACTGAGCAGAATTTGACATGGCTACAAATAACTACACAGTATTTGTAGCCATGTGCCTTATCCCCTGAGCTATTACACTATTAACACACTAAGGGCCGGTTTCTTCGTATAGCTGTAAACTCGTGAGCTACGTGGCTAAAATTTATATGAATTTCGAGTCATATTTCTACATTCCGTGTCTTCAAGTTGTATCTAAGTTAAAGCCGATCATAGCCGATGTTTATATGGAAGCCATTCACACTCAACAAGAGCTAAAGCGACGATTTCGTCACGAAATATAACTCAAATGGAGTGTGAAATATAGCACGAGTTTTGCTTTAGTTTTAGCTATAGCTCGCTGATATCTCTGAGTCGAGATTTGACAGTTTTTAACACGAGTTAAATCTTGAAGAAACGCATTTTGCGCGATAATCGCCGCGTGACTCGCTTTCGAGATTTAACTCGTGTTGAAGAAACCGACCCTAACTGTGTCAAATAATAAAACTATTCAACTAGCAACCTAATACTTGATCTAATGGTGCTGTACAAGATTATTCATAGGGAATTAGACTTAAATATGTTTTATGAGCTCATTTGAATAATTTTCTACTCTTTTTCATATAAAAACCATTCTATAACTAATTTCAATATCTGATCTCTTATATATTACCTATCGTATTTTGTCTGATTTTTTAAATGCCTTAATTGGGTGAAGGCATATATTAAATAACTCAATAATATTTCAATGCATAGCTACTGCAAATAATCCATTCGTTGTGAATAGTGACAAACAATCCGTAAAATAAGATTCTCATTAATTTTAACTTATAAACATATTTTTACTTATCTAATTATACAATAAAGCATAAACCTGGGGTTACCTTTAATTGACTTTGACTCAAAGCTAAAAAAATTGTCACTACCCACAGTGAATGGAATAAAGTCTGTACATGCTTATTGAAACATTTTAACGAAATATTATTTTTAAAATAAGCTTCAATCTTCTAGCGGTACAAAAATGTTGATTGGTATTATTTTGCATGCCATGTTGGTATTGTTTTTAGATGAATATTGTGATGAAGAATGGAAGAGAGTGGATTAAAAATGCAGTAAGTATAGTGTGATGTGTCACCCCATTGCCACCCTTAATTCAAATACAACCACTCTAAATAATTAAGCAACGCTCACTAAGCAATGACTAATTTCACCACCCACTCGTTCCTCTCATTACTGTTTTCTGCCAACACCTGCAATCATCATCAACCGCGTGTACGATGACTTTTGGCCTACCGATGATTCTATTCAATAACATATATTTTATGAAATTCCAATTAAGACGACAATGCATATTGTATATTGTAAATATTTAATGATGACATATTGTTATTTTGACAAAGACCACGTGGAGTATTTACACAATTACAGAAAACACAATATGTACATATCAAATAAAATATCTCTCTCCGATTCCTTTGTTGCTGGATTTCCATTATTTGATTAATTAATATGGAGAAACCGCTTCTACTGTAGTCTAGTTTTAATTGTGTACTCTTGACGTTATCCTAAAATAAACTTACTTTTGTATTAATACTAAATTTTATCCAGTTGGGTATAAATTAATAGACAATAGTAGACTATTTTTGAATATCATTATTTTTCTTTCCAAAATCAAGGAAATTTAACAAATTCATACATAACATCTCAATAATAATACTTTAAAGACTTTTATGGAATGTATAATAATTCATTATAGATCTCGAAAGTCGTCGGTTGTTGAATAATATAAAACGGAAACACTACATATTTACGTACGTCTATTGATTATTGGAGCCAGGACCCGACGAAATGTTTGCCAAATTATAACTTCATAAGGGAATCGCTTTTGATGGTTTCGCAGTGCCATTAGAAAAACATTTCAGAAACCTTATTAAAAATTATGAAAAAAACTACCAATATCGAACCATTTATAGAGGTATAAATAATTTAAAATGCTTATCCTTCCCTTGAAATATTTAACTTCAATTGAACGTACCATGTATATTAATGCGGTGGTTACACAGTGCCAATTGCAGGATATTTATCCACCATCAGGTCAGTAACTAGCACTGTGTAACCAGGTCTTTAGTGATAATCTTTCAAAACCTATTTTCTTTAAGCTGATATGGATTGTCTATCAAGCAAGAATCCATCGATCCTTTTAACTGTATCAAATACGACTTCATCAAATATTAATAATGCTAAACACTAGAGCTTGATTGTTTGGCTAGATCTGTATCATTTCTGAAAAAGCAGTGTCAGTGTTGTGTAGTTAATGAAGTGTATGAGTATAGGCGTGTGATATTCAGTGACACGGTGGTTGAGGACGACTATAGTGAGTGTGAAGGGTGATAATGGGGTGTGGGGGTGGTAATGGGGGTAGTGTAGGATGTGATGTAGCTAGACAAAGGATTGGTGGTGGCTGTGGCCAATGAACAATATATTCTCTTCCTGTTCCTCTACCTATCCATCCCTCTTCTGCTGTGGACCACTCAAACCCATATATACTGTACTACGACTACGTCACTACTCCTATGAAGCCTTTTATATGTAACACTATTCTTATTCCTAATCCACATTAAGTTTCAGTCACATTTTATATTTAAAGACACATTTCTAACCAGACTCATCTTTAGTCAAATCAAAAATATATTAATAAGTGGACATGGGCTGAGAGGGGGGAAGAACTAGTTTTTATAATTGGACACTGCACCGGGTACGTTTCTATTAGTAAGTGCATACATACATATACATATGTATTGTTTTATAATTTG
Organism: Agraylea sexmaculata; assembly: GCA_022606485.1. Lineage (NCBI taxonomy): Eukaryota > Metazoa > Arthropoda > Insecta > Trichoptera > Hydroptilidae > Agraylea > Agraylea sexmaculata. The sequence continues at coordinate 133,455 of JAGTTH010003832.1, read as the reverse complement.
GAAAATTGTTTTATTTATATAACAATAGGATAATAACACAATAAGTATAATCTTTAAAACTTGCTTTCAAGTTTCTTATTTCTCGCATTTATACAAAATATACGGCAGAATAACTAGATTTATATAATGTCGATGTATTTTTCACAAAATATTAGTAAATTCAAATAAAATAATGCAATTATCATATAGTACTGTGATATTAATCTATGCAGTACATATACTACCGATATATTAACAGTCCATACAATTTATTATTTCAATATCAACATGGCGGACCAAGCAGATGAGTTTGACAGATACAACACTAATTGTCTCACTCAGACGTATCTACTCGGTCCGCCATCTTGATATTTATATATGCAGTTGAATCGATGGTATCAGCAGCACATTCGAATTAAAAAAAGCACAACCCTTAGGTTGAAAAGTAATAAGAAATTCGAGGTAATTTTTTATAACTCAAACAAAAAATAATAATTTAACCTTAAAGTGAATATAATTTTATTGGTCTATAAATTTGTTTAAAAAACTGATATGTGATAATGAAATAGTGTCAAATTTTTCATTATTTGAAGAGCCATTTTATCAATGGTCAGCCTTGTAGGTTTAATAAATTCCTTGATATAAAATAATGATTAGAAGTCCCATGCAAAATCATACACGACATACCTTTGTGACGTTTGGGATAAAATGAAATATGTATAATATATTTTTTGTGGAATAATAAAAATCCACCTGCACAAAGCGTGTGTTCCGTATTAATCCTTTAATAAATGTGACAATGTATAAATGTGAACGAGTCTGGTGACAAAGGCACCGAAGCTACAAAGAAGCTCTCGTATGAATTATTAAATACGGCATTGTCATTTGGGGAGTTTTCTCAAAAAACCTTCACCGTCCATCCCTTCAGCTCACAATACAATATAATGTAGTATTGTATAATATAGTAATATTGTATAAGGGACCGAGTCCGAGTCCCATTCATATCTTCTATCGGACAAAACGGGACTCCCAAAACATAACGGCGAATAGCCGACAAAGCCTCATTCATCAATGGATTCCATATTTTACAGGGAATATACTACACACACTAATGTGTTCAATCCTTGTAAAGACTGTGGCATTCATGAGCATTCCTCGATGATTAGAAATATTTTTAAATTGCATCCTATTTATGTACATAATTGTGATGAAAGGATTCAGTTGACAGGTTCTTGAAAGGGCCCGAACAGATTTTGTGTTTAGTAAAAATAACAATGACTGTGACCACCGTTATGATATTTTCTCATATCATAAATCAAAACTCTACCCATGAGAAGCTAGGCTCCAATATTTATTTTTACAAAAAAAAGGTTCCACCATATTGCATGCTTCACAAATATTTTACTGTGATAAAATTGTGTTAATTAATTCATTAAATCTACGTCACTCCTTTCAGCATTCTAATAAGCACGGCTCTGTGTTGTGGGAAGAATGTATTTTCATGGCACGAATTATCAACAAAAAACTGTGAAAAGCCCAATGGCGTATCATTGTTGGTGGGAATTAATAGTGACCAACCCTCACCTTTGAAATTGAGTATAAAAAGCAGCGAGTATACAGAAAGTTCTACCTCCCCTTCCTCACAATGGACACCCGCTACCCCCAAAAAAGCATTTCCATTTGGTCGACGACAAAGAAGCTTTTCTTCGCGTGGACTTTGAGGCGGACGGAAAGTTTTTTGGGGCCATTTTTGGTGTACAATAGTCGGGAATTTGGTAGGTATTGTAGTTTAGAAGCAGAGAAGGCCCTGTGACCAATCGTTGGCCCGCAATAATTAAAAAGTGTCCCAAATTACCCGGACTATAGTCACGCGCTAATGGCACCCGATAATGGATTCGATTGTTAACTACTACCTTCTCAATAAACACCAGTCACTCACGAGTCTCATCTCAGGATTCGATACCATGATACTTTACTGTGGGATTGCCCAACTGATAAAACACCCTGTATAGACAGATGCTCGTCATAATATTACAAAATATAACAATAATGGAAAGGGATCTTCCACATCCGCTGTAGACTGTTATTACTACTCAACCGTTAAAAGTGCATAATAAATAATTATTATCCATACATTGATCGTAAACCTATTAACACGATTTGATAGCATTTCAACTAAAATATAATTACAATATAGCTAGATAGTCAAATTATTTAACGTATAACGGTGTTAACCGAAGCGTTATTTATCCCAGAAGTGATGCACACATCCGCTCTTAAGATATTGACAGGTAATTACACGTGGGAATATTCCCCAACAATATTATTATATAATATGATTTACCACACTTAACGAACACTACGTGTAATTGAACAAGATCAAATTAGCTACGAGTGAATCCCGATTAAAGGATCGCATTGACCCTTTGAAAACTTAATTCGATTGAGAGGAAGAGCCTTTTAATATATAATTATATAAGTTTATTGTGGAATTAGAGAAGAGCTATTATCGGTTATGTCGCTGAGCACCTTCTGCTGTTGATAGAGTGCAAATTATGCCTTCAATTCAACCCCTTTAATCTGCCATGAAAATATTAACAGACAAGGTTGCTGACTTTGTTCAACAACCACTATTATTTATAATATTTCATCATAAAATAAGAATAACAAACACATATTGCATTTACCAATAATTACATACATAAAGGCAATTTTTTCAACGTAGAAAAAATTCAGCCAAAACAAAACACAAAAAGAGATGAAAAACATATGATGAAATCATTATAAATACTTTTATGTGAAGTAAGAATAACTATCGACCCAATTCATTGTTAAAATATTAAAATAATTCAAATGAAAAATACTCAAATGAAAAAAATATTGTTATAAGTTTATATATTAATTAAAAACTATTTTCCAATATTTCCATCAATATGTCACACAGCTTTTTTTATAAAGATTTATTATTTTTATTTTTTGACTTGTTCACAGTAATAATGGATACAACTTTTAAGCAATAAATATATGTATTAGATTTTATAATAAAAAAAATCCATTCGTTATATATTTGTTCAAAGTCTTAGTTTGTCATCTTTAGAGATTTGAGTCAGAAAAATAGTTTTTTTTACCCAGTGGAATTTTTATTGACTGAAATAATAAAGAATTTCCATAAAAAGATGTCATTCTTAATTTTTACAATATATTAGAGTTTTAATACAGTTAAATACGAAAAATAATTACATAATCAAATTGAAGACACTGCATAAGCATGCTTTTATAAAAAAGGTGCACACATTTAATTTATTTTGATAAATACTGATTTTGATAAATAATATGATAAAATACATTTAATTTATTTGGAAACTTTGTACTGCAAGTGAAAAAACGTGGCATGCAGACGCATTTTTACTACCTTCATTTATTAAAAAAGGGCATAAAATTGTCGAGTTACTCAATCTTACCAATATTCTTTTATTATATTTAGTAATATATTTTTAAATAGCCAATTGTTAAGAATTTTTTAAATTATTATTATTAAGAAAAAACAGTCGTCTGGAATACCAGAGCTTTTTTGAGACTATTACTAATTACACAGGTCACCGACTTAATAATCAGTATTTACCTTACAATACAGGAAATCAGAGTAAACCTGGATCAAGGCGATCGATCGGGATTTTATTAATATTAATCCCGATCTTCCAGTCGTAATAACCGATCAAATAAATTAGAAAAAATCTTGACTTGAGCGGGATTTGAAGCCATGACCACAGTATTTGTAGCCACAGCTATTACGCTGGTAATGATATGGTTGCATTTTATAATATATGACAGTGTTTTCATGTAATATCCACACCTATTTTTTATAATATAATGTCGGGTGGTAATTATGTAACCTTTTATATCGTGATGAATGGCAACCCTGGATGGTCAGCGACGCCATTTTCTCCATTTAGCAGAGAACAATATGGCGGACAATGGAAGCTGGTGAACAAGGAAAAGCGTTCAACACACACTGGCTTAGATTGCAGTTGGTCCTTGCTTCACAACACATGGATTTGTGTCTCACACTAAAACAATACTACTTTGTTTCCTATGTGCCTCTGTGCCTGTGTTCCTCTGTCTCCTACAATACATACACAAACATTGACTAATATGCATATAACCATCAAATATAATAATCTATTGTCTCGGTGAGAATCATTGTTTGCAACCAACAAACCTATTTTATTTCATTGATACAAACAACCGCGAGAATGTCGTGTGAGATTCTGTTTTTTTTGTAATCGTGACATCCACAATGGCCTATTGGAATTCGAAATCGAAACGAGGACAGTTCCTAGAAATTACTGCAACTGTTACTAATCAAGTGTCGTCTTTTTAATTGCCTCTCCACATTACAATATTATTTTATTAATGTATATATATATTATTTGGTATATTTTTGTACAAGTTCAAGTAGAATAGAATTGAAAGGGCGAGTCAATCTTGTGCCCCTTATAAGAACTAAGCCGCCCTTGTCCATTCTCAAAAGTCACTTCTCATCACTTCCTAAACCTAGATTCTTTTCCTATCCCTCATATTTTATTTATTTACTACACATTTTATAAGAATTAATATATTTTCAAAAATAAACTACAAATATCGAATCTATTTCACTTTTTTTTAAATTAATAATCTATTCATAATAATCATCATCGTTTTATAACATCAAAATGGAGGACTATTAAATTAAAGGTTGGTATTCCTAGGCGTGCGTCGCCATAAACATGACCCTAAAGACGGTAATAGAGTTGCTTTTCTGTTCTTTTGATCAGTTTTTTTTTTATTTAATGCCTCGCCCGAGGCTCAGACGAGGCATTAAATAACAATAAAACCGTTCAAAAGTGTAGCTAAGTAACTCTACTATCGTATTTACGGTGTACGTTTACGGTGACGTATGTATGCCTGGGAATCCATTACTTTAAAACTATAATTTAGGTTTAAGAGAATCCGTTATAATCAATTTGGGTGCTTTTGAAGAACTCAAATAAATTAAATATTTTTAATAGATCAAATAATATTTGATTTCTCAATTGTTATTTATTTATAGCTCTAATTTTGAATCCGAAATACAATCTTAAAAATCAAGCTCAGCAAAATATATAATTTTAGAGGTAACGTTTTTTACAATATAAGTTGGATATTTTTGAAATAAATTTTCAAGTTCTTGGTCAGAATTTCTTTTTTGTGTTACTTTTTTAATAAATTGTAAGTAAAACAAACAATATGTGAAAAAATGCAGCTTTTGATATTGTACGTGTTAGGTATATAGTGAAAATTCTCATAACGAGCGTATATTCGTTCCAGAATCTCACTCGTTATATGATTGCTTGTGTTGTTCTTTATGCGAATTACTGATCTTTAATATTAAATACAGCGTGAGTTGTGTGAAAGTGTCTTAAGAAAGTTGTTCCCCTGATCGCATAATAGTGAAGGGGCTGGAAGAGTGGACACAGGTTGACCCCCATATTACAGGAGCTCATCCAGGATCAGAAGCCTTACCATCACAAAAGAACATCGCACTCTCTTTTGGCCGACATCAAATTAGGTCTTTCACAGTAAGTCAACATTTTGCCAACAGCCAAGACTTCTCTCGACCCCCGCAACTCCCCAATATCCCATTTACATTTTAACATCAAACGACTCTCTTTACTTCTTATCGCTGACACGTGAAATATTACCATGATTTTCACGATTCAGCCTTTTTTTACCCTTGCTCCATATATTTTTTTTTCAATTTCAGTTCATCCATTCTAATAGTCCAAATTTTCAATTTATTTTTGAAGCACCAGCGAAAACGCTGTCTAGATCTTAAGGACTCAATGCTGTGGGGTGACCTGGGAAACCACGTCTACTATATTCTCTAGTAAAGTCCTTTTAAGGAAATCCCCCCAATAGAGAAGGCGTCATGGTATTTATTAAAAATATAATTCAATTTTACTTATATAAAAAGAATCCTTAAAGCGAGTCTAAGGTCTTTTAATAAAGTTCAAAATCATTGAAAATATGTTACGAATTTCATTTTCATCCTAAAACATTTGAGAGGCTCAGAATCAAAAGCTTACAAATCCAGAATTAATTTATTTGCAAATATTATTTATAACGGATTTAATAAAACGTAAATTGTAATTCTATATTTTCTAAAGGAGAAGTACGTTCTGCTTTTAATCGATTGTATTTGTAAGTCATTTGTTTCCCTATTATGTATAAGTACATGAAATTTAATTCGTGGAACAAAATAATCTTACAAAAAAAAATCATTGTAAGCTTTCATTTTCTTCTATTTCGTGTGCTATAATGGAAAATAGTAGCAAGGGGAAACATTAGGGTGACCAAATCTTAACCGATACAAGTTTTAATATATCATGCGAGAAAATCTTTTTAAAAAAACATATATATATTTTTAGGGCAAGCAATGTTTTCGATCCGACACAATATTAAATATTGATTTATATGTTAGTTGTAAATTGTGGTGAAAGTATGCGTGGTATTGTAATGTCCCCTGTTGAATATATTCCCAGTGTAAGAAGAGCACAATACTCCATTTACATATTGCGTGCTGACATTGTGAATGTACTTTTTCCCTCATTCTTATCTAATCCTGATCAAATTGACCCTCAGCTTTCTATTCAATCAATACAAAACGTAATTTTGTGCCAAAACTCTATGCCGCACAAACCTTACAGACATTTATTACATTCAAATCACCCAAACACTTCATAATAGTAACCGTGGATATTTATTGTAACCCAATAGTAGTATGTATCAAAATTTACTCATAATCAATTGAAGAGTTTAGTGAACGAGTGCCACACACATTTTCATAAAATTCATGATGATAAAAAATCTAGACGTTTTAAACATGCAGGGGGAAGATTATAAATACAATAGCATTAGAATAAAAATCTTATATAAATATTAGATTTTATAAATAAAAGCCAATTTGTGATTCGCTTCAATTCAAAAAGGTTCAATTCCATTATTAAAAAAAAAAAAAATTTTCATCTAAAATCCCTGTCTTATAAAGAGATCGCTTAACTACTATACTAACAATTAATTATTAATTGCTTTCATTTAATGAGATGAACAGTTACATTTATAAAACACTTGTATTTGTTAAAATTCTAATTTTTTAAATTTAAAGCAGACTCTTTATGATTATTTAAAAGTAAAAAATCTACTTAGAAGTCTTTGGCGTATTACACAAATATTGTGGTTATGGGGTAAATTCCCATTTAAATAAAATAAGGGACTAATAAAATTCCTATCTTGATCCAGGTTTAATCTGATTTCCTGTATTGTAAGGTAAATCCTGATTATTAAGTCGGTGACCTGTGTAACTATTAATAGTTAAAATCACCGACAGACAATTAACTAGCACGTTGTTGTGTCTAAAAAACAATTTCATAAAAACCCTCTCAAATATATTAATAAATCATTGGAAATTGTTAATCCATTACAAGTATTACTGTATTTATTTATCTATAATGTTGATGATTGTATCTAGTTTAAAAAATATATATTCCCTCATTAAATAAAAATGGGCACAAAGTGGAATTTTATGATATCGGTTGACCATTTTGTAAAATTGTCAATTCTAATTAGGTATTATTGAATGTCTGACATTACAGGTGCTATAATGAATTACTTCTTAATGAGCATCTATAGCTATTTTGTATAATGTAATATTGTAAGTAATAATAGTAGTAGTAATGATGGTGTAATGGTAACGCGTCATGATTGAGTGTTTAGTATTTTCCGGGTTCGTAAACACACAAAACCACTGCCTATTAGGGGACAACTTAACGCACCGCTGCCCTTCAGAGTGCTCTAACTACTACTAGTACTACCTTCTATTATATATTATATTAGGATTACCACTAAATTGCCTATTAACTACCACTCAGCCCTTCCTAAATAACGAACTGTTCGATTAAACAAAGCTAATTAAATATTACCAAGCCTGTGGACTGCCCGCTACACTGGCTAATTCGTAGCATTTTGAATATTAAAATCATCCCTTTGAACAAACCTCTTGAATCGTTTCGCCCTCTTCAGAAGAATTTTATTTCACATGTATGTATGTATGTAACTTCCATGGAGTGACCAATTAAATTCGGTAACGTCACCACAAGCCACTTCAACTGTACATACATATTATATACACATTTATTTCAGAATTAAATTCCGTGTAAGTGATTAAAATTATTGAAACTGTTTTTTTTGTCTATTTTCTAAACGAACGATGACTTTACAATAATGGCGACACTGAACCTGTACTTACCGTGGCGACTTTGATTTTAATCACCTATTCTCAATATGTTTTATTTATAAATCATTTATTATGATTATCATTTACTAAATGGGATTCCAGTAAAATAAAACAAAATAGTGGAATTTGGTAGTTATATCGGCATTAAGAAAATGTAACAATATTTACATACAATAAAAATTGGTATCTGTACTTAAAATAATCTGTTTTAATAGTTAGATTAGAATATCATGTTTATAAACCTACGTTTTTTATTATTATATTTTTTTTTATTAAATATAATTTACATAAAAGTTGATACAATAAGGTATTTAGGAGTTTAGGTATTAATAACTGGAGGAGCATTAAGTGGAAGATGCTGGTGCGGGAAGCCTTGGTTCATCACTGAACTGGAGTGTGATGGAGTGATGATCATGATGAATTTGATACAATATGATTAGATGTTACAGTATTAAGTTTATAGACTAAGTCTTTTACTTATTTTAATACGGAATACAATCAACTCATAATTAAACTAATTAATAAGACATAACATAATTAAGGGGAAAAATACAAAAAAATTACGAAACCTATGTTTACGAGTATACTGGTGCTAGTGAAAATATATTTTCACTAAAATCTATATAATCTATAACATACATACATACATGATTATTGATTTTTGACGGGTAGAACTTGGTTATTCTATTAAATGGCCAGCAAATATTTTTTCATTTTGTATGAGGGACATTTTCTAGATGTTGTTGCGTATTTAGTTTGGTTTTGGTGTTAATTTATTTTCCTTGGTATTTATTCACTTTACATTCCAGAAAATCAGTGTTAACTCCGGGATTATATTAATACTAGGGTAATTTAAAATGAAATTTTCAATTTGTTAATGTATTTTGATGTTCTGTTTAGTTTTTTAATAGGACGGTAATAAATTGTGTTTTTTTTTCGTTCAGAAGATGTTTGAATTTTCAAAGTAAATTTTAAATAAAATAATTTCATACGGTTTTCATATGATAAAAAAACTCACCTTATCACGATATTTAAAAAGCCGTCTCCCGATTAATACTGTATTTTGAGAATTGTCATCAATTGTGCATTATTAAGTATCTCTAATATTATTTTGAAATTAATTTAATATTATTATCATTGAAATACCAGTTTCGAGATATGTATTAATTGTTGTAAAATAATTATATGACATATTATTCATCCATCTGGTAACACTGGTGGTTGAGGGACCCGCACATACACACACCTTAGACAATTATATATATTATAATATTATTCTTGATGAACCCTTGTACTAGTACTATTTGTATAATTTCTAAGATAGAATTAAATTGAGAAGCACCGTTGTAAAAAGTATAAAAGCATGGTTGAATGTATCAGTTACAATAGAAGACAAGTCCGGCGATAATGTCGCATGAAATTAAGGCTTTGTAGCAACAATGCGAAAAGAGACAAGTGAGAATCGAGAAAAAGATGGCGGCCGAGTTGGACCACCGCACCGCACAGGACAGATTGAATTGTAATTGGAAGACAATGGAGCAAAGTATTGTCGGTAAATATCCGCTACACCCATTAACAATATTCTCATCTCACTGAGACGAGACTACTTGTGCCTCATTCAATAATTCATTACAGCCATTGTTGTGCCGAAATCCAATATGCCGTGGCAGATTTGGAATACAAGTATGTAGTATAGGTAAACAAACAAACTGTGAGGGGTTGCAGGATCACGACTCCCTTATGGAACTTGTTTAGGGAGGACTACTCACTACTCACTACTCACTACTAACTGATCGAACCAGACTCAATCCCTTTGTTTCATCCTAAACACTCTCTCATACATTATTACACTGCACTGTTATTGCCAACATGTGCAATCTTTTCACATTTAACTTCATCCAATATATGAAAGGGTATTGGAAAAAATGGCTTAGATACAGAAAAGTGTTCTAAATAATTTAAAAAATGATTTTTACTCCTTTCATCCCCAACTAATGAGTGCTGCATTGTCATCACTGCGACTTGGGATCTCCCGTAATGCTCTAGTGGTAGTGGCACTACAGGCAACTGTGTTAATAATCCAGCTATTCCAAAATAAGAACCTATAAGAAGCTAGATAAAAAAGTAAATCGATCATGTATTTTGTCGTATTCGAGCTCAGCAATGATTTTCTTTATAATATTGCTTTATTATTTTATTTCAACTGTCTGATATTTACACAAAACATTATATGATATTCATCTACAGTTATAATACATCAATTATTATATTCATGGGACAAACCATAAAGTTGAATGCAAATTTTATTTGATTATTTTTTAAGATTGTTCTGTTAATATCCAAAAATGCATGTATAATGTAAATGTAAGCCACGCAGTGCTACGATTTCAATGAATTTCGAGTCATACCGTTTCTTCAGGCTGTGTCATAGCCGATGTTTAGATTCAAGCCATTCAGGAGCACCCGTCATAAGCCGAAAGGACGAGTTTATCTGGACGAAATATCACGAAATGTCACTCGAATGGAGAGGGAAATATAGCTTTATCTTTAGCTATAGCTCGCTGACATCGCGAGTCAAGATTTGACAATATGTTACACGAGCTAAATCTTGAAGAAACCCATTTTTGCCAAGTGACTCGGAAACTATCCACAACAAATATACATACCTACCTAATTGAATTGTTAGGAATAAGGTCATTAATGTATACACAAATAGTGAATTATATTGATTTCATAAAGTCTATTAACGAAATGGGCTTATGTAAGCGAGTTTCATGATATTGGATTTGCTTTGAGTATCTCAGTGTGATGACATGATAGTGTGGCTAAAGTAGTGAAGTGCATTGCTGGCAGAGCAGAGTACTGGAATAGTACTAGTGTAGTATTAGACAATAGCTTTGCCAACGACTGTAATCGGAGACGGGTTCATTTCCCTCAGGAAAGCCACCCCCAAGCTCACTTCATTCACAGGACTCAATCAATACAACACACACACACACATACACACTATCAATAACCATCGATAACTTCCCCAATTTCATCCTATCAATAATCTACATACATAACTACACAATACACATTATTTTTAAAAACAACACTAATCAATCACCCCCAAACAATGGCGTATATCTACCCCAGTGAGAATTTGGTTCACAATATTAAATGGGGCTACTAAAAATTTAATATGAATCAACGCCGCATGGCCAAATTAAAAATAATTAGTTCAAACAAAATTCCCCTCTTCAATTATTAGTATACTATATTAACACGTATCAACGTACGTTTTTTCATTAATTTCTTTTATAAGCAAAGGGGGTAAATTTAATGTTTTCCACAATTCATTGGCACATATGTTTGTTTTACGACCATTTTGATGCATATAAGAATATTTTCATGTTATTATTCCATTATAATAAAAAACAAAAGGACATTTTTTTGTCATATTCCACTTAATTTAACAGATATCTAACTCTTAAGTTTGCCTACTTATTTTTTACTTTACTTGAAAAAAAAAAATCTTGCATACCTTTTGTAAGATAAATAATAAATCATATGATAGTATTTAGATATAATTAGTATAAACCTAAGATTACTGTAACTAACTGTTTGATATAAAAAGGGCATTGAGCTGTAGTTTATTGTGCTAGTTTTGTAAAGTACGATATTCATTGATCCATTACAAAGCGGTGATCTTGGACCTCGGAAATAGATACTTGATATTGTATAAAATTGAAAAAATAAACCACAATTAGTGATAAGTGTATTGAGTTTCATTTGTCAGGATCATTTCAATTCAATACACTTATATTTAATATTTTTCTACAGGATGATCTCCCTAGTATTTATTACCTGTTTTATGATAAGATGTTGCGGTTGAACGAAATTTACAAAGAGATGAATATTCTATTAAAAGTGCAAGAAAATTACGCTACGCGATGTGCATTGGCCACATCGTAGCTGTAATTTGACATTATTAGATTATTATTTGTGTACCTATTAAGGATGAATGTGAATCATATAAAAAAATATTTAATTGTCGAAATGTCTCTTGAATGAAATAAATGTGCAAAAGTGGTGTAACCCCAGACCTTTTCAACCTTGCTTCTTTCGTGAATATTATTTTAACCGTTTTTAATTAACTTTATAGAAATAACCTCTAAGTCCATAATATTTGTGTACTGTATTTAATATTGTAAAGAACATATTTTATACCAGAACCTAAATTGTGGGTTACGCCACTTTTGCTCTGATAGCCTCAATTATAGGTTAATTAACCCCAAGAACTGTAGCTACTTTCGAATAAAATTTACTACTATTTTTTTATTTATAGCAAAAGCAAAACTTATAAGTGTTAAGTAACATGTATTGGTATATTTTTTTAATAATTGTGTATATATGTAGTAGATTACATTAACACCATTCCACACCTTCTTGCTGGGCGCTTACTACATATAACTGATTATTGAGGTATATTCCATAGTTAATAGACATTAATAGGTACATGGTATTAAGAGACTAGTTTGTAAATGATGAATGTGACATATAAAAAGCGTGATAGTGTAAAAGCAAGTCAGTGTGATGTTTAGAGTGACGTACGTGACTGAATCACGTCAGAACGATCCATTCTAGATCGAGGAAAATTGATTTCTCGGTCATGGATGACTGACCACGCCACCAAAATATACTACAACATAAACACCATAAAACAGCCACAATGATCATCAAAAACCACCTGGCTATCACACTCTATACAACCTTTGTGCCTTCTGCATTTTGTACTCACTAATAAATTTAACCATCATTTGAATAGCGCATTCAATTGTGATGGTTATAAGATAGTAGGCGTGGTTCTGGTGTATATAAAATGTATATAGAGACAATGGCATTGCGCAATGTTCCCTTTGTATTCAAACAATGGGGGAACAATGGAAGCCACGCCCAGATGTGGGAGTCTCCTTTGTCAGCCCTATTGTTCATTGGCTCAACCGCATCCTTTATATACAATACTTACATTATTTATATGCTACTATTTCTTACGACATATAGCCGATAACATTGTACACAGTTTAAGGTAGATTTCTTAGATTTGTATTATAACAATAGACAAAAAACGCAGAACTTGCCGGGATTTGAGAGTTCTTAGACAAGCTCAATTTAAACTTGAAGCTTTTCTAATATGTACACAGTAATTAGTAATTTAGATACTAAAAAATCTGTAGGAGACTCTTAATTTACAATACACTAGGCACTTACCTACTCCCTTTCGGGGTTGGCCCGGATTGTAGCGACACTTGAGTTATTCCATTTCCATTTATTTTTATCTAACTATAATAATTTATTTCGATAAATACAAACATAACCTAACCTAACCCCATTTTTTTTAATACCATAAAACCTACATCTCTAATGGAGCTTTGTTTAGACACAACAAGGTGTTACTTAATTGTTTGTCGGTGATCTTAACTATTACTAGTTACACAGGTCACCGACTTAATTATCAGTATTTACCTTACAATACAGTAAATATGAGTAAACCTGGATCAAGACAATCGATCGGGATTTTATTAATATTATTCCCGATCTCCCAGTCGTAATACGATATATTTACATAAATAAATAAAAATCATAGTATTTTCGGCGAGGTTCTATAAAATTATCAAAGCTGAAAAACACTTTTCACATTAATAATATATGAAATATATTTACATTTATTATGTTTTTTATATCTTAGGACGATGAAATTCTTCTTAGATTGGTTGCATTTCATCACGACAAGTTTCGCTGGCAAAAAATCTAAGCCGTCAAAATGAGAATGCAAATGATGATTGTGTGTTTTATTTGTGTAATATTCTCTAGCCACATGATACAATATGTATATTAAAATGTTAGTGATGATGGATGGATGTGGACAGGTCGATAAAGCTTGCCTACACATTGTAGGTATTATTATTGTATGGTTGGTTGGTATAGGGTGGTTCAACTTGAACAGGGTGGAATACAATACAATACTATACTACACAGGGGGACAATCACCTGATTTGGGAAATCGATAAAAAACACTTATTACCTCTTAAATTTCATAATAAATATGCCTTCTTTATAAAAAAACAACATTAATTAACAATCAACTGTAATGTTCGAATAATTTTTAGTTCCATATAAAAAATCAATTGCTTATTGTTCAAAATTGCATAGGTTACACTCTCGCCAGTTCTAAAGCCTGGAAATTTTAGTTAGATAGCTTTTTTAAATTGTTGTTAATTTGCTGAATCAATCTAATAAAGTGTTTTTTTTTTTATTTTAAACCCTATACACAAAAGTTACAACACATTTTTTTAACATTATCCAAATGAATCCTAAGCTTTGGGTAATTAATTGATTAAAAATGACATGTAAACTTATAATTGCTACATATAAAAGGCCATAGAGTATGTATTCGTTTTACTGTGTGTCTGTATTGTGAGGCAAATAATTATAAGAGAGCTCACAATTCAGACACACATCAAAACGTATACATACACTATGGCCTTTTATATGTAGCAATTCTAGGTGATTTCGTTCATACTATACCAACTACTATTTTGTCTTATTGGGTATGTTTATAAATGTGTATATTTTATGTTATTTAATTTTACAGGAAATAAATACATCTTGATATATTTAAATATGTTTTTAAATATTATGCAGTATGCCGACAATTTATTTTATATACATTCAACAACATAAATATGAAACTTTAAATAATAAATAACAAACGGTTAGTTTTATTGTTATAATATTAATATTACTATTTAATTAATTTCATATATTGCTGATTTAATTATTATGCATGAATAATATAAAGGATAGACATCTCTCAAGAGACACTGTAATTATAATAAATGTACAAAAAGCAGAATATCCACGTGTCCACCTATGAATGATGGACTGAAACTATTAGTTCCCTTTAGCAAAGATCACAACCAAACTCGCTTCATACTGAGCTTTTAACCTAAGAGAGGTCACAAGCTTTATCGAGTTAATATTTTGCTGAGTTACAATATACATTGTCAATTGTTGGTCTTAAATTATATTATTATATATTTAACTAATTATTTATAAATTGATAATAGTCTTGACTTTTTGGTAGAATTCCATAATTTAAAGAAATATGTTATTTGTAATTTCTACAGTAATTTTATTTATTGTTTCAGTACTTTTGACTACTGAGACTGTCTCTGAATTCTCATTGGATATAGATAATATTTTTAATAAAAATACATACAACTGTGCCTGGTTAATATAAAACACTTACTGTTTTACTGTTCTTCAAGACCATTCTTACTTAAATCGAAGAATTCTCCACATAATATGAAGCAACTAGTCCGAATTTGGAGAACTTTTTTCATAGGAAACGAAGTTCTTCTAAGACTCGTATTTAATATAAAAGTGTGTTAGTGAGCCGTGGGGTACGAATAGACTAGAGTTTGGTAGTACATGCATACTATTATATTGAAAACGAGCCTAAAAGGCAAAAAGAAGAATTAACTTATTACTAACTAATAGCTAATTATATTCACATTTGGTACATATATAAATAATTCAGGAAATAAACAACTATTTAAAAAAAAACTATGTATCTAAAATTCCCAGGCTTTAGAACTGGCGAGTTAGATAACGTTCATATAAAAGTGAGGTTGTATAAATAAAAATAATTATACTAGTACTTACAAACAGAGTATAACCTATGCAATTTGGTTAAATCTTATTAAATTAAAACACATATTGTTGTACGCAAATTTTGATATCGATTATATATATATATATATATATTAAATAAATAATGTTTGAGTACATTAAGTTAAAAACATATATTAAAATTTAGCTTTGTGGAAGAGTGAGGTAAAGGATGTTTATGTTTAACCTTAATTTATCTTTATTGGAGGGAATTTATAAAGGCAATAAAACGAGGATTTCCGGCCTGTGTGTGTTAAATAATCTGTTTGGTGGTTGTGGTCGTTGGTCGGGGGTGGTCGGGGGTGGTTGTAGTCGTGGTCGGTGTCTCTAGTTGAAATGATTTAGAACATAAAGCCGCCCTTTAAAGGCGTCGCAATAACAATAAGTTACAGCTTATTTTACGTGTGTCTCCATTCTGCAACCCACCAGCTTAACCACCAACCCCCATGCCCCATTCCACCCCTTCCGCCCCTTGCTGCTATACTACATTATCAGCCTTTATTTATATCGTATTTAATGAATATCTATTTAATAATCACACTTTGTAGATATTCTTTAGCACAAGAACAAAGTAAACTAATATCCCACACTTTGGCGACAAAATACTCTGCACAGTCTACTTTGTGGCACATAAAAAGGAATTATACCCCCAAGTCCTTCCACCACACCACCACCCCTCACCCACACTCCACTATTCTATTATACCTTCTCTATATTAGGTACCTATTAGCTATATTCAGCCAACAAACCACCCACCCCTTTTAGGATGCATGCCAAATACAATGTTACTCTACGATAAATAAACTATCATCACAACAATTATTATTCATTGTTCTTGAATAATCTTCTATAGATAAAGTATATTAAAGAGAATAAGATGGTACTATTTATAACTTGTATTTTATTAAATAACACTTCCACGTTAGATATTAGGTATGTAGCAGAAGTCTCCAAAAGGTAGGTACTAATCTAAAGGTATTTAATTTATATTGACATTTATTTATATACAAATTTTGGTCCGTGAGTGATCTTAACTATTACTAGTTACACAGGTCACCGACTTAATATATATCATAACAGTATTTACCTTACAATATAGGAAATCAGAGTAAACCTGGATCCAAACAGGGATTTTATTATACACGATCTCCCAATCCTAGTAACCGATCTAATATATTTATTTTTTTACTTTAAAGGGATTTTAACCCGCGGCCGCAATATTTTTGTTTTACGTCAAGAATTTAAGCAGATTTCTTATTTTTAATTATATATAATTTTATGAAAACAACTCTACTTCAAAATAACTCAAACTTTACTTTATTAACATTCCAAATCAAATTTATAAACCTATTACTTTTGACGTTCAAATTAAAATTATAAGAGATATGAAATTGTGATTTATCACAGTTAAAAAAAATGTTTTCTAAAAGTCAATAGCGTATCATACGTTGGTTTTCTAAAGAATCAATAAAGATATTTCCAATAGAATGTGTGTGTGGGAGAAAGGGGATTACTACCCTCTTCACAAAAATATTTCTCCATGCAAATATTTTCAGAAAATGCAACAATTATTATTAGATTATTAACAGAAATTTTCCAATAAATATTATGTTTTTGTTACAGTATTTATTCAATAAATTTGATTTCAGCGGTTTGATTGAAAATACATGTTATCTAATCGTTATATTTTTTAGTAAATGATCAAAATAGGTTGAATGTTATTAATGATTATTGAGGTTTAAAGACTTTTGTGTTGGATTATATAAGTTTTCCGCTTTGTTGTGTTGGTATTTTCCCATCGCTTTATGTTATTGTGAAGGCATCGAAATGCCACAAGAGAATTTCACGAACCAGAAATCAATCTTACCATTTCGTTTATATTATTTCATAAAAAGTATTCACACGATACACTGCAATTCTTCGGATTGTATTGAATATAGATATCTACATATATAAATATGTATAAAAGGTAAACAAATGTGGTAGTGATAAAATGCAATAGTTGACGCAACACACAATTGACTCTTATTTATTGAACACCAGACTAGAATAGCAATGAAGCCTTTTTCAACAATCATTCCTAAACCCTGACCCACACTATTATACTTTCAATATAACCTATTATTATTATACAATATTCATATTATACCTACCATCAGTAGAAAGCTTTATTTTTTCATTTATCAATATCGATGACCCAATCGGTGACTGTAATTATTAACCTGAAAATTGTATACAGATAAAATAATCAAAAAGTAATTTTGAGTCACCTGTCAGTAGCAACCATAATAAATTTTTCCGAAAATGATAATATTATAAGCATCTCATATGCGTATTATTCAGAAATAAAAATGTGTTATTTAAAAAAAAATTAGTTATAAATAAAGAGATAACTTATTTCACAGTTTGGTTAACTAATTAAAAAACCTATTCCAGTATGTGTGATGAATTTTTTTGACATATTCGAGCTCTGCAACTATTTCCTTTATAATACTGCTTTTACTTTAACCCTCTGATATTATATGATCAAAATATACATCTACACTTATCATACATGAATAATTATATTGATGGGACAAACTATAAAGTTGAATGCAAATTTTATTTGATTATTTTTTAAGATTGTTTTGTTAATATATAAAATTGTGAGCAGTTTTTACCTGTTTTTTCACCCTTTTTGAACAGGTTACATTTACCACAGACTCGTCTCTTATTCTTATAACTCTTAGGTGCGGTTTCTTTATATATCTTTAAACTCGTGAGCTACATGATTCCAATGAATTTCGAGTCATACCGTTTCTTCAAGCTGTGTCATAGCCGATGTTTAGATTCAAGCCATTCAGAAGCACCCGTCATAAGCCGAAAGGACGAGTTTAAATAGTAATAATCAGTTAGATTTTACCGAATAATAATGCAATATAATAATAATATAAGTCGCGCAGTGCTCTACAATTGTGAGCAATTAAAAACCGGTTTTTCACCCTCATTTTATTATCCTAAAATAAAAATGTGTAATGAAGACACCAAATATGGGTAAGTATGAATGGCTTTTTTATTGCAAATTAGAATATATTTTTTTTTGAATATTTATGACACTTTACCTCCTCATATAAATATTCTCACTGAATAAATATTTGTCTGAAATCATCAACGAATTTTATAAACCTCATCATCATCATCATAAGCACTTTAGTTGAGTGATGAACCAAGGCTTCCCGCACCAGCATCTTCCACTTATTTCTATTTTATAAACTTTATCCCGTTGTATTATGCATTGTCTACCCTGTCTTCTTGATTGCCCCTGTAACCACATATTAATACCTACTTATACTTGAAATTATTGAAATAATAGTGAGTCAAATATGTAATAGTGTGGGTGTTGATTATGAATGTATTGTATGGTGTGAGTATGTGAAGTCAACAAGGGTGGGCAATGACATGGTCAGGATATTGTGGCTCCAGGCTGTGTTGTTCTTGGATATACAATACTACTCCACAGTACGAGGTTTATTAGCCCTGTCTTCTATTATAAACCATACAACCGCTGTTATTATTATAATAAATATGAGTTCTAGTAATAGTAGTACTAGTAGTAGTAGTAGTAGTAGTAGTAGTGGTGGTGGTGAATGGCATTGCACATGCAGATATATGTAAGGTTCAAGATTGGAGAGAGAATGCTTCGTTAGTCTGGAAACAGTAGTCTTTTGATGAAGGTGGTCACTACACTCGACTATCACTACTATCATCACTATCACCACTCACCATAATATTATTATACACCATCACAAATATGTATGCATGTATCTACTACAATACACTGTATAATAAACCAAGAAATATTTTTAAAACATTCATATTTCATACTGCGATCTAAGCTATATATTCCATAAGTAAATCGATGCTAATAAAATATTCAAGGTGTGTTAATAACAGTTAATCTTGTGATGTGAATTTCTAGCTTAGTGGTTACTAGGGTTTAATATTAAAAGACGCAGATTCGAGTACTTATTTATATTATTCCATCATCAATGAAAACACATTTTAATAGATATGTACATATTCTACAATTGAATGATTTTTTTATTATCTAACGATATCGAATTCAACAATCTACTAATATCAAAAATAAAGTGAAATCGACAAAGAATTCATATATTATTTTATAAAAAAATATTATATAAAATTCTATTATTAAATAATATTGTCCTCTGTCTACTAAGTTAATCCAACCTTTGTTAGTTATGTTTGGAGATTTTTTAAATTTCAGACATGTTGCAATTAATAAAATCACACTGTAAAACTATAATGTCGTTGTTATATGATTTTTTTTATTTATTTGTTAAAGTCTATGAGGGATTTTTAAGGCATATTTAAAATGTCTATATAGGAATTAAATCAACAAACAACAAGGGGTATCATCACAATTAGCGGTTAATTAATTCACCTCTGCGCAAACAAAGAGTATTCAAATGTTGTAATATGATAAAATACTTTAAGTTTAAGGTGGAAATATAAATGAATGAATTCATTGAATATAATACTAATTTTAACTTGTGAATTCTTTGTGTGCTTCTAAATAAATATTGAAGTACGGTATGCAAGGTGTTGTTGTATACAATGATGATACACAATGATGTAAAATGAAGATTGAGAAGGCGATCAATGGATTGATTGTATTGAATATAAAGGCTCTTGGCACTTGATTGTCGACACACAAGCATTCTATTCAATTAGATCACTTATTATGATTTAGCACAATGAACAATGTTAGCCGGTGGATTACATTAAATTAGAATATAGTATGACTAGTCACATTCCTGGCTACAGGACACAATATTGTGGCAGCGACTATTCCCTCCCCTGACTTAATAATTACAAGTTAAACTTGAAATAATAAGCACCCCGAAGCAGTGTCTCCCCCAAATGATGCACCCTCACCCTCGCAACTGTTTATCTCATCACGTTTCGTTTTCACGGCTCGCCAGTTTCATCTTCAGCTTCCACTACTTTAATTACATGTACTCTCATCAACAATATTATGACATACAATATAACTAATCAATAAACATATTATTAGTTCCTAAGTACATATTGTATTACGAGGCGAGTGGGTAAGTTAGATACACTGTTTTCTTTTAACTGGCAGATTTAAATTAGATACAGCTCATGCAACTTGACATATTGTAAACAAGACAAGGTCATATAATAATTAAAAGAGATTAAAGATTTGACTAACAAACTAAATTGTCTTTGTTTTCTACAACTACCTCTTTAGTTTAAATATGAAATAAGTGATTGTAATATAAAATAATTTTTTTATCGAGCACTTTTTAAAAAAAAAAAGGTTATTTCTGGTCTATCAAAAAATTGAACACTAGACTTAATTAATGTAAGTAAGCTTTATTAGACACCCAGTTACCTATGTAAGTTTCATATTTCTTCTTTGGATAAAGTCATATACATATTATTATTTTTATATTGTGTCCTTGAACGAAACTTTTGGAACAAAATTCTTTAAAATGAAAAAAAATGTGTAAAAGTTATAAGTTATAAGTCTACCTAAAAATAGAATTATTTATTTAACTATCAATTTTTATTATTGGGCATGCATTTTTTTAAATTTAGTAACAATGTATTTAATACTTGTTTACCAACACATTTTAAATAATAATCGTTACCTATTTATGTTTCTCTAATTTCTAAATCATTTTTTCATATATACAATAATAATAATAAATCAATAAAAAATAATTTTACCGCAAAATCCACTTGCAGGTGGAGTATTTAGAATGTGACATTGATCGTATATTAATATGTATTATTAATGAGCAATATGCGAGGTTAGAAGAGAATGGCGGTTATGTCAATTGGTCATAATGGCGATAGTGAATCAGGATATCCGGCCACTGTTCCGCCGGACATTTAACTCTATTAGCCGGCAACCTGTTGGCATGCACGGTCGCCATGACACCTCCTCGACCAATCAGCGCGCTGACTCCGCCCTCGTCGTATTCCATTGGCCGAGCGCTCATTCGGCACCTCGACCACGTGACACCGTACAATTCAAACGGCATTCGGTGAAAAGCTGTGAAGCGAAGGACACGTGAAAGCTCTACATTCTCCACGCGGAACACTCACGAATATGATAAGTTGTTAGTAAGGCGAGATGAACATGTCGATCGGGAGTAAGATGTCCTCGTCTCAGCAAGAACACATCAAGAGACCGATGAATGCGTTCATGGTGTGGTCCAGAGGCCAGAGACGGAAGATGGCCCAGGACAATCCCAAGATGCACAACTCTGAGATATCCAAGAGGCTGGGAGCCGAATGGAAGCTGCTCACAGAAATGGAGAAGAGACCTTTCATTGATGAGGCTAAGAGATTAAGGTCAGTTCAATAATATTATCATCTAATTAAATATCTCCACCATATCGTAATACAATAATATCTCAAAAAGAATACTATGTGATATTAAATAATACAAATAAAAACAATAACTATGTACATATATCAGCAGAAAATCCATAACTTATTTATTTGAAAGATATTATCCATTTTAATTATTATTATTAAAATATTAATTGGTAAAATCCTATACTTTTTTATTTTAATTATTACATTATTATTATTGAATACCTTTATCATTGCTAATTTATAACTTCACGCATAATAATTAGGTGATTTTAATATAAAATAATTAGGTATTAGGTAAATTTGTTTAACTCTTTATCTTATAACTAAGCATCACAAAATGTTACAATTAACACTTAATATAATAATAATTTTCATTTCGATTACAATAAGAATGTCCCTAATGTATGATGTAATTATATTTATTATGACTATGGCGAGTACAACAAGCTGGATTAAAATATTATCAATGTCCTTAAACACTTCAATCTTTTTGAATGAAAATCATACTTACCTACTTATATAAAAACAGCAAAAAAAAACAAAAAAAAATATTATTGATTTAATGATATATTTCTACATAGATTTTTGATGGAGGGGGGATCTTGGGTTAATGTACCCGCTAATTATGATAGGTAGATATAAGTTTCAAGTGAATTTATTTGAGAGTTAGCTATAGAGATAATATGTTGGAATAATGGATAATTTAGTGTTAGATTAGTGGGTATAGGTAATAGTAGATATTAATGTGTTCGCTATCAGTGCTTTCCATGACAATAAAGCTGGCTGATCTGCTCCATTCAAGCATCCTTCATCACGATACATTCATAATTACACCCCATCGTTCAAGATAAACAATTCACCCCTTCATATTTTTTATGCCAACAAATCAATTAGTCACCCTCTTCATCGGCCTCGGCTCTATCGAATTATTATTAAATATTTTAATGCCACCGATTGTTAAAACTAAATAGATTGGGGAACGTACGTTTTTTTTAAATGTTATATACAAAAGGAGCGTTCGTGGCTATAAATATTTTATACGTTTTCGATTCGAAGGCAAATACAACAAAATAAGGCGTTGTTCAAATAAAGTATAGATAAAAGATAAAGTTAAAGTTACACAAAGATATGTAAAGAAAACACAGCAGACAGCCGAACACACTCGATGCCATTGTGACAAACTCATATCTTCACTTTTATACACACAATATCGTATTTATATTAATACGAAAAGAAATGACGAATTGAAATGCGCCCATTTTATCGATAACAACCGACTATAAACACTTCTATATGATAACGTCCATCTTATTGATTATTTATTGTAGCAACATTCAAAAATAACCACGCTCTTTTTAGTTTATTTTTTATGATCTTTGGAATCTTCATTTATCAATAAAATAAACAAAATGTATATCGACATCATTCACGTATAATATAAATTATTTAAAATGGATATATTATTATATTAACTTATTTTTTGTTCAAAAGCTATAATCAACTTATATTGTCCAAACAAAAAATAATTTATATTGTATATAAAATAATTGAATGGTTACGTACGTATTATTGTACATATTATCAATCAACACTTTTTTCAATTTATTTTATTATTTTATAATTATGGTCCGTGCATTTCAAACTGTGAATTGAGGGTAAAATATGTTTGGGATGGTTGACATGCATTTATTACATATTTAATATTATTTAAATTGATTGGAATCCTGGATATCCTACTTAACAACAAAGATTATGGGTAATTATACTCTAACAACTTTTATTTTAGATACAATAGAATTAGACATTTGTAAAGGATACTTAGAAATATTACTCTTGATATTTAATAATAGCTTTTCGACCAACATTCCTTCGATTCATCAAGAAATTTATATTATTTTCCATTTCGGTATTTAATATCATAAAGA
This sequence comes from Agraylea sexmaculata, assembly GCA_022606485.1. Classification (NCBI taxonomy): domain Eukaryota; kingdom Metazoa; phylum Arthropoda; class Insecta; order Trichoptera; family Hydroptilidae; genus Agraylea; species Agraylea sexmaculata. The sequence goes on along the minus strand of JAGTTH010003832.1, from coordinate 109,110 downwards.
ATATTTATTGTGAAGATCTATATATTTTTTAATTAAGCCGATATTTATTATAGATACTTGCATTTATGTTAAATCATGTTAGGTTAGATTAAAGTACAACGCAAAAAAAAAACATTTACTTTTTTTTTATTCACATTGATTTTACACTACATAATATAGGAGAAAGGAATGCTTCATAGTGTGGTTTAGTAATTACTTAAATATTTAAATACCATTTTGATTATGTGATCAAGTCCATTCTGCTTTATTATGTAGTTATCGCCACCTTCTTGCCGAATTGGTAAATTTTCTTAGGCGCATCACAGATATGAGTGTTCGTTGATGTTCATGTATCTCCGCCAATGAGAGAACGAGCGCTTGACACTGATTGGCGCTCGTGTTTGTTTACATTTTTCTCATTGGCGGATATACGAGAAGCACCAACGAGCACTCATGTCTGTGCAGCACCTAGAATCCTCTAAAAAATTGTTTTGACAATTATTTTTTATTCTCTTTGGATTTAGGTAATTCATTAATTTTTCTAATTGAGTTCAGTCTTAATTTTAATTTATATTAGAATTGGGTAAGTATAGTAAAGACTATAGAGTTTACAATATTGTGATAGAAGATAATAGAGTAGAATAGAGAGTGGGCAGTCGCCTGTTAAAACAACAATGTACACAATACTCGGATTATTGGACATTGTTCACTAACAATTGGCACGCGAGCACCCCACACTCCCCTCGAATCACACCGCAGCCACATTCGTGCCCAACCTTTTGCAAATTATTATGGAAAGATTGAATTGACACTATTCATTATTTGATCTTCAATGCACTCATTTAAAACTCAATGTTACCTAAGTGGAATTATATGATAAAGCCGAGGCGTGCGTCGCTGTAAATGTACACCCTAAAGACGGATATAGAGTTGCTATTCTGTACTTTTGATCAGTTTTTTGTTAATTAGTCCCTCTCCCGAGGCTCAGAAGAAGTATTAACTAACAAAAAACCGATCATAAGTCTAGCTAAGTAACTCTACTATCATATTTACGGTGTACGTTTACGGTGACGTATGTATGCCTGGGAATCCATTACCTTAATACTATTATACAACTTAGGGTTTAAGAGAATTCGTTACAACCAATTGATTCTGAATTCAAATAAATGAAATATTTATTAATAGATCAAGTACTATTTGATTGCTTAATTGTTATATTCTAATATTTCCATAAATGTGTTTTTTCTCAAATCCAAAACACAATTTTATAAATAAAATGAACTTCATCAGTAGGCAAGTATATCTACTAAATAATGTAAATCTTAAAATGAAATGTCACATGTACCAACATATTTTATTAATTATTACAGAGAAGTATGCCTGGGAATCCATTACTTTAGACATTGGTATATGGGTGAATAAATGTTCACGTATTGTTATTCTATCTGCCTCTAATACTCTTATTAAAATTATTAAATTTTTATATAATATTCAATCGATAAATTTGACATTAGTTGACGATCAATGGGTTCCTTATTTTAACACCAGCCAAACAATGCATGGCAACAATTCCAAATTATCACCATTTTCCAGTTGATCGCGAACTACCATTAAGCATTCATAACTCTTTATCACTAATGCATCACCAAAAGTAATAATACATTTTTATTTTTTTGAATTCAATTCACACAAACCCCATAAGATAAATTGATAAAATATCTCCCTGAAATGATAATAGAATTTGTTTGTGTGATTGTGCAATGAATGCACAAATCTGTTAGACCACCCTGTCTTTCACCCTCTTCTTTCGGTTATTGTCAATACACAATGGTTGGAATTAAGTGGGCGGTGTCTCTTTATCAGCAAAGCCTCACACCATCAATTTGCACGTGCCATACAATCTGATCAACTGTGTATTCATATATATGTATGTATTTTAATATCATGTTACAACATCTGATTGTTTCTTATTGCAGAGCGCTTCATATGAAAGAGCATCCCGACTACAAATACAGGCCACGAAGGAAGCCCAAGCCGTTGGTCAAAAAAGACCCCAAATTCGGGTTTCCCATGTCATCATTACTATCGCCAGTGCCACGGCTTCTGGCACCGGCTCCACCCTCACACCACCCACTTCTCAGTCCAGATGGAAAATTAGACTTGTCCAGATCTTTATTTCCTCCTTTCCCGTATCCGTTTTACCCTTTCGGGCCGAAGCTGCCCGGTGAAGACTTGGCTACGGAATTGGCACACCTCGGGGCCCTGTGTCCCGGGGCCTGGTGGGGCGGAGGGGCGAGTGCTTGCGGGTGTCGGGTGAGATCTCCGGCAGGCTCGCCGCCCCCCGCAGCACCGCCCTCGTCGACTGCATCCCCCATGGCATATGTACTGCTGAAGCCGGGAGCTGACCAGGAGCCGCCGCAACATGTCATATGAAGACCGCTCCCGGTGCTCCCTAATCGAGGGGCGCTGGGTATTTGGGGAGCTTCGATGCCTTCCACCTCCGCTTGTGACACTCCTCCGTCCGTGGGAACACCCAACTGATGTGTCGTCATATCACATTCCTGCCCGAAACATCTAATTCACTTGTAAAAATGTAAAAAAAAATCTTAGTGACGACAAAAGTGTATTTTGAAGAGGTTTATATGAGTGAGTGTAGCCGGGGCCACCGAAAGTTGTAACACGGGCCTCCAGGTTGAATGTGACACTTCAGAGCTGTCGTCGGATGGAAATCAGTCGATATTATATACAATTCAACCATAACACCACTCTAAAATACATATTTACACTACGATCACAATGAAAAATATATCACCTATTCCCATATACTTACTCTACACTATTATTACATATTAACATGCATAATTATCATATTTTCATTTCTATTAAATCAATACCACCAAAATATCTAATAAAACTCGATTAACCGTCATTTTTTGTACACATTTTATTCTTGTTGTAGAAACGATATATTACATTATCGATGAAATATTTCGACTGCGTAAATCGAGCTTTATTGGATGTTTTTGTCGTATTAATTTAATATAAATATATATATTTTAATTATGCATATAAAAATGTGTGATATTTTTTTCATTGTGATTGTAGTGTAAATAGGTATAGAGTGGTGTAATGGTTGAAAAGTATATAATTTAGTCGAATTCCCATACAATGAGCGCCGTTCAAACGACCACGACTCACAACCATGCGGACGAATTCTGTCTAGCATTCTGGCCTGTATACTCGAGTCGGCCTTGGTGTAGCATATTATTGAGATATTGTAGGATATTGTGCAATTTGTTAATATAAATGTTGTTAAAAAGATATTGTTACAATATAAGGTCCGGTCTGATCAAATATTATATGAGTCACGATATTTTGATATGAAGACGCCTTAAACCAAACACAGGAAACAATCAGCCGATAGAACAAACACCACAGCTCAAAGTCAACAACCGTAGTATTTGTCAGATCCGCTCATCTTTATCACTGACTTCGATAAAGATTCCTCAAAAGGCTTGTCATATCGTTGAATAAAGCCGGTATTTGTCTATTTGTGTGACAGATGTTTCAATCTATTTCTTCCGAGACTTGTTTTAAAACGTCCTACTCTCGACATAAGCGCTCTTATATTTAAATTCTTAGTGATTGTAATTATAGTTCGGTGATTAGACTAATCAAACATATTTAACATGTGTATGTTTATACATGAGAAGGAAACCTTCGTCCGACAAGTAATATGTGTTGAAAATTATTTTTTAATTAATCCGCAATGATGCAAACGAACTTCGTAGTTCGACAAGTCAAAGAACTGATGAATATAATAATGTGTGTATAACCTTTATTTCGAGAACTGTACTCATTAGTTGTATATATATTTTTCTGGCACATAAGTTTAAGATTATTTTTTTGATGTAGGTATGTTATATATTTTGTTGTTGCTTTACAAGTCTTGTTCTATGTTATGTTTAGAATTTTTGCTTTCGTATCAATGTGATAAATCAATTTCATATTTTGTTATGGTATATGAATGTTACAATGTTTTTCACAATAAACTAATCTTCTTAGATGATTTTTTGTTTGATTTTATAATAATAGAATATTAGTAAAATAGAGAGGAGAAGGTCGATGGGAAGGTGTCGATATGATCAGTACATTTCCTGGCCAGGAGAACCAAAGGGACCCCATAAATACATTCATAGCCGACAAAATCTTCCTCTTTATTTATTATATTTACACCCGAAAAATGCTTGGATGAAATTCACGCTGAATAACGGCAAGAGGTAAACATAAGTCATACTCTCCGAACCACACATAACGGCTTCCTTTATACCCAATGTATATCTTCAAAAATGTATTTATTATTGAGGTAAGACACACTTTAAGACGACCGTTCTAATAGATTTACATGGGAGTGTTGTATGGGGAATAGAAGTGTTGGAAACAAGTAAGATCCCGGCCTAAATAAATACAATGCTTAGAGTGGGTGTTGGTCTATTTGTATACCGATTAGAGAAAGGCACAAGGGGTGGCTATTTTCGGGTGGGCAGCCTCTTAATCGTTCACTCTATTGGATACATTTCAATTGAATAGTGAAGTGGCAATGACAATGGTGACAGGACAGCCACAATCACCACCCCATAATGGAAAGTCAACACTGACAGATGGAATCACCATCACGCCCCTTTCACTCCTCACTTCTGTCTCTCACACTGCACATTCATATTGTATACATATTTTTTTATAATTATTCTAATATATTTAACTAAAACTCTTTAATAAAACTCTTCTGTTAATCATAGCATTTGGATTTTTTGTTAAATAGTTAAATCAGCCGTCGCGCCAGGGAACTGGGGTAAGGTATCCCGAATGGGATAAAAATAACATTTTTGGGGGTAGTAAGGATTTTTTTCTAATTTCGAAAAACGAAGAACAAATGTATTGATTAATCTTGCTCTTACATCAAAATTGTAACCAACATGAAGCAATATAATTTCCCTAAAACCTAACCTAAGGGCAAAAGTTTTAAATTAATATTTTTTTTTCAAATATTAGTGTTTTATTTAATTTGTCTATTACATGCATAGATCTTTTTAAAAGTATGGGTAATTAGGGGTAATATCGACTTATTCAAAAATATTTTAAACCATATATTTGACCGGATAACTTTTAACGATGTTTTACATTTTACAGATTTTTTTATAGATTAAGATTGGGTCCTTGAGGTCATTTCCATGATAACAGGTAACACTTTAAGTACAATAAATTTTCGTGCTTTTTATATACCTTTCTGCCTATAGGCATATTTTCAGTTTTCTTTATAAAGAAAACTGAAAATATGACAATATTTTCAAATAAATCTTATCAGTGGCAATTTTTATTAAAATTGCTTATGTTATAAAAAATCATATTTGGTTTTGATTAACATTTTATTAAAACACTTCATTAGGTAAAGTACGGTGGGGTACTGAACACAAAAACTTAATTCTTCAATCTCAAAGATGTAATTATCTTCAAGTGTCTAACGTCGAATAAAATGTATTCACTCTCCAATGGATCCCCAAAGCACTTCAATATTCATTTAAGATTTGAAAACACCGCCAGTTTATTAATTTAATAATAAAAAAATAGGAGACACTTTAAGTAAATACAATATAAAAAAGGGTTTATGAATTACCGTAGTATCTACCATTGTTTAACTTAAAGGGTTTATAATATTTTTATCGCTATAACAATACAGACACAGTGTTCGCGTTTTTATCATTTATACAAATGTTTATTCACTTGTTCTGTTTTATTATACGAATCATGGGAAAGCGTTTAAAATCGTAATTGTGGCCAGGTTTTAGATTATTGAATGTATTCAGACAAATGTTTAATAAACAGGTGAATATGAATAGGGTAATGGGGTAGGTTGGTACAAATAATCCATTACATATTATAAGGGGGCACAAATCGGTTTCACGCCGGCAACGCTTATCTTCTGCTAACAACTACATACTATCTTCCAACAACCCCTCATCCCCTAAACTAGCCCCTCTCCCTCTCAAAATCATAAAAACTGTACTTGTTTATTCATAGCATAACCCCAGAGCGTAATAACTGCATGGTTGAATGAACATAAATATACATATTCATCCGCAATTGCAATCAATTTAATATTACAATGTAGGTATCATGTTTGAATTATACGAAATGACCACCAAGTATGAGATGAACATTGATAGAAGGTATTCACATCTCTGGCATTCTGGTCACGATTTGGTCTCGCTGAAAAGGCCTTTGTCAACTATAGTCTCGTGATACACTTCACCCTTAGTTTATTTACCTATAGCTTCAGTACTTCATCATCTGTGGTTCGCCAATCACTGACCCATCCTTTATATTTATCAATTTTAATTAACCACTCATTGACAACATCCATTCTATTAATATTTTAATATATATTTTAAAAATAAATAGTGAACAGTTTTACCAGCTATTGGTTAGAGATGATGATATATTGCGCATGAATCAGGACAAAACGGCTTGAAATTTGCACCCTTTTTTGGGGGCTTCTCTCACTCACATTCTGATTGTTTCCGTTGATTGTGACCTGAATATTTATACGGACTTCACACATTTCATAGACACTTTATCGATTAGAATTATGTTAATGTGGTGGTGAAAAGTATATGATATATGTACGTTGTAAAATAATATATAAATATGAAGTATGAAGGAGTACAATGGAGCTGAATAGGTCCTCGTGCGACTCTTTTGAGCTTCGTGTAACTCAATTGAGTATTTTTGTACCACTGTTCATGGCGGAAATTCCCTCCATTGTGACATACAAATGCTGTTAGCTTCACACAGAACAAATCATATCAACCATTCTTCATGCCTCCTCTTTCTATCATCATCACCCTCACTAATAACCCCCACAGTAATATTAACAAATAATTAAAATTGTACTTATTAATTTATCTACGTGTGGTGGAACGTATCATTGATTGAATTAAAATTATTTGACTAAGTCTAAATGGCTGTAATACTTAGATCTTAGGATCGTAGAGTCGGTTTTTTCAAACTGTAATCCAAACCAATTCAAGAGCTATCATTGAATACAACATTAGCTGACATTTTATTCTAGAGTTAGGCAGTTTATTGTTTGAGGAAACTGACCCTTGATAAAGAACTATACGATTAAATTAATTAATCGTAACCAAATTTTGCTGTGAATATAAAAAAAACGTCCACCAGTTTTCAATAATTTATGTAATTCCATAGTCAAAGTATTAAAGTATATTATGTAATTTAATTTTTATTTGAGTACACTGAATACTAACTGAATATTTTTTGAAATCAAAATTCCACTGGTCAACAAAAATATATTTGTCCAAGTTTATCATCTTTAGAGACTTCAATCTCAGTCAATTTTTTTTTGTAATCAATTTGTCATGAGAATTACATAAGTACCATGAATTTATTGAATAAGGTGAGAAAATGTGTTTATTAATTACTAGTAGGTTAGTACATTTTAATGTTTTTATTATAATTTCTTAATAAGTACATTTATCATAAAAAAACTACAATTATTGTTACACAAGGAGCCTTAGAATTTTCAGTATTTTCTACGTGATTGAGCAAGATTCGAACCCATGACCATGGGATATGTAGCCATATGTCTATACATTTACATAATAAAATATGCATTAAAATGTAATAGTGTATTAATAGTTGATATTATTATGTAATAGTATGTATATGAGTGTTTGTGCACAAAAGCCAAAATCGCACATCACAAGAATCGATTATGGCGTATCAAGTAAGAAGTAAAAGGCTGACAAAGGGGGCGGCATTCCCATCCCTATTGCCAATCCCGGCCTAATACCTACAATAAATCCTAACATAAAAGCGACAAAAGCACCCTTTTTATAAAACTCCCATCTGAATATCGCCACAATTACCAATACACACATTCACCCCTACACGCCGCTTCTTATTGTGGCATCTCTTCATACATTTAAATAATAAGTATTGTATACAAACAGTCCCCATAAGAAGAATGTTCAATAAATAGTCTTCATACTGTTCACACACACAAAAAGCAATTTTCTTCAATCGTTTCTGAATGTCTGAATGCTGTCAACAGCGGAATCGTCCTTTTTGTGGAGAAATGTTATCATTTCCATAATAAATTCATAAGAAAGAAAATACTCCAATTGAATAGCTAAGCATTCCCAAGGATGTATACCCTAAATTGATTCATCTCTATATAATACCCTAATAAATATATTAAAAACATTTTTAACTCAAATAATAATAGACATATCTCTACGTACCTATTGTACAATAATTATAAATTCTATAATGTTTTTTTATCCGACTATGAAAAAGACTCAGCTTATTGAAATCTCTTGTCCATATTCATTTATCCATTGACCATTTGTATAATATATTAGAACTCTGTGTCTGCATTCACCCTAATCTCTATTCACGAAACATAAGAGCTCATATTTTAAATAAAATGATCACATAAGCTTGTAAGTTCAAACAGTTACAATTATAATAATAAGTTGTAAACATTTTTCCAATTACTGAAAATGTGAAAAGATTCAGTTGAAACGTACAAAAAGATAGACAGAGGAAACTGAATGCATGTGTCTCGGCTCCATATTTATTCCGTCGAGTGAGGCTTTTGCTTTTCCCTCCAGTCTAGCCTGTGCTATGTATGTGTGCTGGTATGTATGTGTGCATTCTTTATGTGTTGCCACAAAGCCGTGTGTGAATTGGCGGGAAACTTTCAAAAGGATTATTTGAATCGTTCCATTTTTCGTGGTGCAAACTGAAAGGGATGCTATTTTTTTACAATCAGAATTACACCAAAACCTCCTCCGCAACAGTCTACCTTGCTACTCTACAATTATAACTATTTAGTCGACAAATTCAGCACATAAATCACATTACTTTTTGGATTAATATTAACGTCGTATTAGCAACTTTCTTATTAGCGAATTATATTAAGATATATATTATGATATTATTTAATAATAATTTAAAAAAAATGATTTAAAGTTTCAATTTTATTTACATCTTTCGTTCATACATTTTAATTTACTCAAGATCTTCTTCTTCACGTTTGGTTAATTGCATTAGGTCTTACCACATGTAATACAATGATATTATGTATTATACTTTTAAATAAATAAAAAAATATGAAATTATTCATACAAAGTCATCAATTATCATTATGACTTTCTTGACCATGTATTTTTCTTAGTTAAAGTTAAATTTGTTTTAAGCTTACTCAAAAATTTACATTGACAAAAAAATATTTAAGTTCAAATCTAGCCATTGTATAATATTCTCAAAATACAATATTTTAAAATACAGATCGAAAATAAATTATTAATAGAATAAAATAGCAGTGCATGATTATCATAAAGCTCTAACCACCATTCTGATTACCAAGAAATTAATTTATAATTATTGTTACATGTTACATTAGATATCGCATTGCATATAAGTTAATCTTATAAACCAGTATTGTTGCACTCTTCTCTCCTATTCGATAAAGGCATAAGTGTGTCTTCCTCATTCAGCACATTTCTAGTGACCACTGAGAGTGGTTGTGACAATACGTGAGGCGATTAAAACCCAATAATATTTTAAACATGTTAAAGAAGTAGTGATTGATAAAAAGTGAGGCTAGATGTATTTGAGTGTATGTTTGAGTCCATATGACATGTAGTAACAATGCATTTACCCATTTTACTGTGAAATATAGCTGAAGATATGATTTACAGTATAATTTTTGCCAGCTAACTGATGTTTTTGGCAACTTGATACACTTGAATTAAAAACGCATTTAGCCACTCATGCGATATCTTATGTTTATATCTATGATCAAAACAAAATAATAACTGAATGATTGTGAGGCGTCTAATTAGTAAGTTAATTGTTGTTAAGGTAAAGCAGATTTCCAGATAAACGAAGGTAGCGCGATACACGGCTCGAGGGGGCGGTGTTTAGTAGGAGGATAAGGGGTGTCGGGTAAAAGAGGGGTGGTGGTGCTGTGGTGGTGTGGCCTGGAAGGGTAGTTGAATTTCCGGCCTGCCATTCAGCCCCGGGCGGAAATGTATGCGTGAAAATATCTTGTTGCCCTGTACATTCTCCTGTACATTGTCTACGATCTCCTCTCGATACTCTTTTAAAATGTGGTGTTTCCTGTAATATACAGCATATGATAGTATTGCACGCCACACCTGATACACTGACTACCTGCACGAACAAAGTGATTAGTGTGGTTAATGTGGAGTTAACAACGAGCTGATGGCTTATATTACAGATGCAAGGTGCAGGCTGGTGTGACGTGTTGTAGCAAATGTCATTATAAAATGGCGTCTATGTGGAGACACATTTGCCGCCTGTTTGCCTCCAATCGGCTCACATATAACCACACCTCGTATCCATCCCACATAATTGCCACCATACAACAATCCTATATTCTATCAATACATCGCATCAAGACCAAGCACCGCTCACTTATATAATAGTTACTACTTAATTAAATGTCATCCTATAGCTTGGGTTAAGACTTCTTGACTTGAAATAAAAGCTGTCAGTGTGACCACCCCATAAGAAATAGAATTATCTGATACTAAACGATAAAGTACTGTTGCAAGCTGAAACAATCCAGTAATATTAAATTAGACTAATGCACTGCATATTAAGAAGTTTGTAGTATAGTGGCGTTAATCATGGATGTTTGTGAGTGTATCGGTGCTTTTAAGTAATGGATTCCCATGCATACGTCACCGTAAAGGCGATAGTAGAGTTACTTAACTACACTTATGATCGGTTTGTTAGTTAATACCTCGTCTAAGCCTCGGGCGAGGCACTAATTAACAAAAAACTATCAAAAGTACAGCAAAGCAACTCTATTACCGTCTTTACCAGTGACCAAAGTCGCACTGATACATTGACAGAACGCTATCAGTATTTATTTAACAGTACACCCACAAACACCCATGGCTAGACTAACGCTACTATAACTATCCCGCCAGTTACAACCTATCATAAGACTGATATGAAGCATAAGGATTGATTAATATTAGGACTATAACGACACTAAAGGGTAGTGTCGATGACACAATAGGGAGGCAAGTAAATGCTTGTAGTATCGATTACAGTTCAAAAGTTGGACACAATATTTAAAAAATGCAACGCTTCAAGTGAATCATCCTAGTCTAAATTTCAACAGATGATATTAAAATTACATATACAGAATAAAATACAAAAAATACGGTACCTCGTGGGCATCCAAATCCAAATCAAAACCAATTGAAAAGTAAACATTGCTTGATTGTAATTGGTAATAATAGCAGTGTTATAATAATGGCGTGGTGATGGTATTGACGATGGTGGTGGTGAAGTGGTGACGGTGGTCGGTGTTGGAAAACTCATCAAAAAATAATCGCAGTAGAACGAAGTTATATTCGCTTGGCTTGAAAAATATTGCTTTCGCTTAACGCCCGCCGACCTTATTTAATAAAACTAAATTCAATCGGCAACAACCATGGGACAAAAAACCCCTGCCCAACAATGTGCTCTCAATTCATCTAATATTTTTAATTATTTAATAAATCACTCTGCTTGACCATTATTAATTAGTTCATAAAGACCGAACTAATTCATGTTAATCTGATTGCCTATACACAGCTTTTGTTCCCCGTCAACGCTGTGGAAATGATTATTTAGTAAATTGGTTGTTGGAGAATCAGTGAAGGACGCTTGTGTCGTTTTTCCATTAGTGATGTAATTTTAAAATGTGTACGGATGATTCGTCGATAAGAAACCAATTTAAAATGTATTAAAAAGTTGTTTGGCTAACCATTCTGGATAATTACTGATGTTATAGGGTTGTTGTTGTAACAGGTGGACAATATTGACACACTCCTTGCTCAATACTACAAACCTTCTATTATTCGAACCAATCATTGCGTTCATTCAACTATTCCATCCTCTACACTCAGCCACACTACAACACTTTTTAATATCGTTTAAACATATTTAATCACACTCAACTATTCAGATTTGTACATGGCCAACTACTATTTATTAAAATGTATGCATGCATTCGATAAAGATATTTTTTACAACGGCAACACAGAACAGATACCATAACGTTTAGAGCACTAAAATACAATTTGAATTCACCTATTTTGACTGAATATATATTTTGTTGAGTTCATCACAATAGGGATAATCAATATTTTTTTCATTTCCTAGCAATTTAATTACTAACCAGTGGTTATAGTTTCGTATGTACTGCTTTATTATATATTAAAAACCATCGTACACTCACAGACAATTTAAATTCAAAATACACAATTAAAATAATAGTAGAATACATGTGTACCTATAGGTACAAATTAATAAAGATCTCTTCAAGTCATGGGTATATATTATACAAATAAAAGTCATGGATATATAAATAAAGAGAACATACTAAACAACATGGAAAGATTTTTTTATTGCAGGTAGGTAGGTACATAAAAGTTTCATTGATAAACAACAACTTATTTTAACTTTTAATTTTAACTCACTCAAGTATATAAATTACATTATTTTGGCGATTTCATTTGAAAAATAAATATTTAGACATGATTTTTTGGTTTACACACCTTTAAGAAAAGGAAGGGCGAAGGAAAAGAAGACGAGACATGTAATTAGACGATACGGAAAAGGGAGATTACTTGAGGATCTTCAATCCAATCAAATTTAAAATGTCCCCAATCTATCACAATCACAAAGCATTTAATCCATTCCACCCAAACCCAATAGATACCAATTTTAGACCTTTTACAGGAGGTTAGTTTAATTTGTATGCACATAATAATAATATTTTAAAAAATAGGCTTAATGATAAATAATTTGTTATTGTATCACATTTTAATTATAATATGGTAATACTAGTTTTGACCACCACAAAAACCTGAAAAATTAATAACAATACGCAAAAAAACACTAGAATCTGAAACTTTTTTAAAAAAAAATCATCGTAATTCGTCGCATCGCAATCCTTCTCAAATAAATATTAGATACAATAAAATAAAAAACGTTACACCGCAGACATCTGATCACATTAAATAAAGAATAAAAAATACTGAAGATGAAGGAACTTTACAACAATATTATATTTAATTTATATGATATATGGTGACAAGACCTACTGCGCGCTTCAATTGTGTCCGTGTTATTTGTCAAAGAATTATTATTATTATAATATCTTATAATTTACCAATTATAAGATTTTATAATCTCTATTGATAACCTAAGTAAAAATTACATTAAAATAAGAAAAAATATAATGTAGTTAGTACATGGATCCATAATGTTTCATGAAATTGGTTTATTATCCACAATAAAAATTAAGCATGCCTCTTACAATCGATCCCGCCAATGGATAGACGGTATCTTATTACTTATTAATTTATTTACGAAACTAAGTATAAGAGAAAACCGTACAGTAAAAAAATGTTTATTATATTTCGAAGTAGTAAAATGAGAAGTTATTATATAATATATAAGTGTAGGTTGATATAATATAATATAATATAATAAGAGGTAAGGGAGTGAGAGTGGCAGGTTTTGTAGGCAATGTTTTAATATTTTTATTATTGGTGCTATCAAAATGTCAATTACGTGAAAGAGTCACACAAAAAGCGCAACCTTTGCAAAGATAAGCACCGCCCACAAAATATCACTTCCACAAAACACCACCTTATTTCTCACACCCGCTCGCATTTCATTCAATTTACAATATTCTCAAACATTTTTGCTCGTGAAACAATCGGCTGCTAAAATACACAATATTATTTTACTACATGAACATTTATTTATGCTTAAAATAGTAGACTCCTTTAAAAAAAAAAAATATTGGACACCATTTTCATTGCATTTTTTGGCAAATTATTTGTTTGGATTTGCCGATATTAAGAGATCACAATAAAATAAAATTCCTGCGTATAATATTTCGTGGCAGAGAATTCAAATAAAATAATAAACATATTATAATATTATAAATATTAACTTACGAGTGCTGCATTATGATCACTGAGACAAGGGATCTCCCGTAATGCTCTAGCGGTAGTGCAGCATGATATAAATAATATATGTATTTGTAAATAATGCTGTGCATTTTAAAAAAATAGACCCATGTTTACCCAACAAAGACAAATCCAAACTAAAATATATATTTTGTGCATTTTGTTAAATTTTATAGAGGAGAGATATATATATATATATATATATATATATATATATATTGTATAAAATGGAGTTATGTGCTAAATAACAATTAAGGCAATTCTTATTTGGAATATTTCCAATACTTTCGCATTAAAATGTTAATGTTTTTAGAGTTATACAGTCTTCAAAGAATGCTGACGATATGCTAATGTATGTATTTTATTATTGATTTAACGTGATAACTTTATGGTTATTTGGTTTATAAATATTTTTAATGAAATGTTTTGGAAGCGTCATCATTTGTGATAGAAAAATTGAAAATGTAACTACACACAAAACTCTATTCTACGGACCACAAAGAATAACTCCCACCATCTTCCTCCCTCAGTATTTTCTCTTACAAAGAGCTCGTAACCTCCCCTTGGCCCCGCCAACCCCCGAATCCTCGCCAACCGTCGCAGTTTCCGCCCTTATCTGCTCCAAGAAGAGAAGAGGAGAGAAAGACGTAAAAACAAAAATCGTCGCCATTAAAGCGGGTCGGGCTTGTCGAGCGATATTGTGCCGTATTGTTCAAGGGTATAGGGATGATATTGGCGAGAATGTCTGCCCCAGTATTCTTGGCGGGAAGACTGGAGAGAAAAGGCGAAGTGTTTATCGCCGCCGGTCGCCATTATGAAAAACGAGCTTATCGGGAGGAGCTTCCTGCAATGCCAGCCAGGGCTACTAAACTTTATACATTACCATTTAAAAACACTTGTTATTACACCTGCCGCTCCCCTACTTTGTCATCATAGCCAAAACACTCACTGGTACTATTTCAATTATACTATTTATGACTTGCACTCTTCGCGAAATGATAGAAAAATTCATATTTCAAAAATGCACATTTTATTTAATTATTTACAATGTTTTGAACACCTGCCCTCACACTCAGGGATGTGCGTCAATATTTTGAAATATATAATTATTTTCACCATATACCTCCGTATAAGTTAATGATCATTTACCTACATATATGTTGTAAAATATATATGGGGGTGAAATAAATAAATAAATTAAATATCCATATAGGATAGGTTTGCAAAAACAACTTATTGTATTTTAAAATATAAACAACTTATCAATGGAATTATAATTCTTTCTATAAGAAGAAAATAACAACAATAAAAAATTATTTGTTCAACCGTCATAAAAAAACTAATAACTTTTTCTTCATATCCGGCGTTTTTTCATATAGTCCACGTTTTTTCGGTCAAAATATAAGGGTCTCGTAATAAGTGATCTTCCTTTTTTTTATGAAAATATTTATGTATATAAATGTGTTTATTATGAAAATATTTATGAAGTGTACTTGGCTACACGACTCTTCTATATTAAAAATTCATTATCATCTATTTATAGTAATATTCCAAAGCTTACTCTATATAATTTCAATCATTATTACTTAATGTTTATGAAATAATAGCAGGATCACAATACCTCACTTAACTTATATGTTTATTACTTATATTTTTAGTTGTTATTTAGTTTTAGTGGATTATTTATTGGTTGTTATTATGTTCTGTCTTTTCATTTCATTCTATTTATCAGTGATCAAATAATAATTATTTTTCCAACCCCATATGAATGAGATTTTTTATGTATAAGCTCGTGGATAATGATGTGTAAATAAATAATAATTCATAAAAATATAAGTTTAGCCACCCTGTCGAAAAGGTCGTTACTGTTTTAATATCCCATTTTGTAGGCCACAAATACTAAAAAGGAGAACCGATAAACGTGGAGCTGGCGACCACAAAAGCTGCTTTTGGGAAACATCAGATATTGTAAAGCTCATCTATGTTGCACCCTTTGTGTGATACATATGATAATATTTAATTTATCGGCTTCTTCTTCTATTATTTGAGCGGGTGACACTGTGTATATGATTGGAAAGCATGGTCACAGTGTTGGTGTTATTAAAAGTCGTGGCATTAAACAATGGGTGATAATGCAGCGGTAGGAATTTTTCTGTTATGAATAGAAGCTGATTGGTCCACAGCGACCATTCCGCCCCCTTTTCTTTCATCACTTTTCTCTATAAAACGCCAAAGAATAATCCCATTACAAGAAATAATTCACTTTTTCTTCGTGCCCATAATGCGATTTCAAAGTTGTTCGTACCTATTACTAGTACACATGTACAAGTAATAACAATGAACAACTTAGTTTACATGTAATCAACAACCGCATTGATCAACTTTGCTTCGCTCTCAATCTACCTATATCTACATATTTTTAACTTCACAAATAAACTCTGCATACATTAGATACATTCACAGCCAGAATGGATAGCAAACCATAAATAAATATTCAGAAACATTTGACAACAAATAAAGTATGTGCCAATGAATTGTGTGAAGTATTTGCCCATACTTTATGAATTAATTATTACGTTCATACATACATATAT
Source organism: Agraylea sexmaculata (assembly GCA_022606485.1). Classification (NCBI taxonomy): domain Eukaryota; kingdom Metazoa; phylum Arthropoda; class Insecta; order Trichoptera; family Hydroptilidae; genus Agraylea; species Agraylea sexmaculata. The sequence goes on along the minus strand of JAGTTH010003832.1, from coordinate 92,447 downwards.
CAAAGTATTTTGTATAATAATAATATACGAAGTAGGTACTAGAAGTTAATACGACCAGTGATGAGCCTCCGTTTCATATTAGATTCCCTTTTTGAGTTTTTCATTTTTCAGTTTTTTGCCTCACCAGACTGGAAAACTTCATAATAGAATAAAATGAGCTGGAAAATTAGCTTCTGTCTGCCCATCCTCTTTGCATCATCCCTCTTTTCCACGCTTCTTCTTTAGTGACATTTTTTATGTTTCACCCTCGAACGCTGGTGAAAATTTAATAACAACTTAAGTAGGAAATAATATTTATTATTAAATAAATCCTTTATGAAGATTTTATTTGTAAAACATGTATGTACATATATACGAGAAACTTTGGGTAAAACCAAGAACATACGTATAAAGCTTATTTGCTTGGCGATTATATCTGATGAAATTGAAGGAAAATCAGTTGAAGTAGTGGAAGATAATTAAGGCAATAAATAAGCGGCAATGTTGTGGAAAGTTAAATTGAAGGAGAACTCGAGTAAACGATCTGATAATATGCGAGACGTTATTAATGAAAAGACGATAAAGTTGTTGATGTTTCACGAGGAATGTTAATTTGCCGTTTAGCTAATTAGACGACAATTTAAACATAGGCAAGTTTACTTGCATGCAACTTGTATAACATCACATACACGATCATTATAAGACTAGTTGAATGAGAAAATCAGTATCAAATCTATTAGTCAGAGAAAATTATATTAGTCAGTATTATAACTTGATTCTCATTTCCTTCTGCTGAAGCTCTAGCTATATTCTATAATCTTTACTTTACAATTTATTTAATATCTTAATTTTATATATCATTATGCATTTTAGTAAACTAATTACATGCTATGAGCTCATTATATTTACTCAGTATTAGTCAAATAAAAATTATAAGAGCATTACCAATGTAGATACTTACTTGCTCAAGTATGCTATGATGTGATACGAAATGACGATAGAGTTTGATATACGGGCTAACGGCAGGAATACAAGTTAGACTCGGAGAGACGACTTCCTCAACACAACTTGTTCAAAGTTTCACCAACAAGATGCCGTTTTAGCGCGTTACATTACACTCTTGTATAAATTATAATGAATATTGTAAACGACGTACATCCTAATAATATCCATACGAATACTATATTAACATTCCTTATTAATCAAATCGGTTAACAATGCTGTGATTTAATCTTTTGTAATGATAAATTTTCAAAGCATTTATTATAAAAATATGTTATGATTTGAACCACCCCCGCTCAATTTGTAAGACGCGACCGTGGCGAAAATCTGTTTAAAACTTTGAACGAATTGAATATAAATGTTGCAAATTTTTATCAGCCAGTGTAATCTGCGATTGTAGATGGGGCGAAAGCAGCGGAGTTGGGATTCTCGCGATGAGCTAAAGTCTTAACGACTTCGATTGTGATGAACACATAGATATATTTATGTATTACTACATGACATTTAGTATTTGCCATAAATAATAATAACAGGATAACTTTGTGAATTAAGTACGCTAGATAGGAGATCAGAGAAAACAATATTGCAGAAATATCCAGTGAAGCGTACTTAGCTATATCAGTGTTTTGTACATTTATACATGCCTGTAACTCACACGGATACTACGTGTGTCGCATGCATCCGTGGTTGTGGCTGTTGTCACTTTGCCTTTGCATTTTTTCGAGGATAATGAACCTATTAAACATTGACTTCAGAATTTCTAATTATCTCATTCCTTACTAACACCTAACGACACATAATCGTATTTCAGAATTATCACGAACCGATTAATCCTACAACATCAAATAAATCACTCGTAATTACTTTTTTGCCGATTATTCACCACTTTTCATAAAATGTATTTGCATCTTCGTATTCACTATCTGGGCTTATAATAAATAAAACAACTAAAAATTGGAATTATATTAAAAGATCTTTTATTATATTGAAATTAATCATCAATAATAGATTGTTTATTTCATACTTTATGCTAATGTGGCCCTTTGTCTATTTTCAAACATTCCTGCTACCTCATCTTGTTTAGTCATAATTCCTTTGTTCAAAAACCTAGAATAACTGATATTTCCTTTTTTTAGTTGTGAGAATTAAAAATTAATATGTATAAGAAATTTCAATATATGAGTATGTATGAATATAATATATTGCAATTGAATCAAATGCTTACATGGTATCATAAAAAAGTAACTGATGAGCCGATAATGATGGTCTAGTTGTTTGAAGGGCGGTGAGCAGATCATCTTGTTTAAGTTCCATGTCAATGTCATTCGGATCCTTTTTAAAAATTTCTACCTCCTCCTTTTGATAAATTTATAATTAATATAATTTAAAAAAAAATTGACTTATATTATTATAACTGAATTACCAATTTTTTTTCTAAACATGAAAGCTGTGCGGTAGCCAATATAGATTTCAAATCAGCACCGGTGAATCCTTCGGTTTTTTCTGATATTTCTTTTAAATCAACATCTTGGGATAGTCTCAATCCTGTACTCTGAATATTGAGGATTTCTAATCTTTCATCCTACATTAAAATTGCAATATTAAAATGTTATACAAAGTTATTTACATATATGGTATCACATACTTGACGAGGCATTGAACAATATATGGTGGTATCAAATCTTCCTGGTCTCAATAGAGCTCCGTCCAAGAGATCGGGGCGAGAAGTTGCTGCAATTACAGTTACTCCTTTGATAGCTCCCTCAACACCATCAAGCTGGGTTAACAATTGATTAACTACCCTATCTGTCACTCCAGTCGAATCGTGACCACGTCTGTACAAAACAACTGTTTTATAATTTTCAGTAAATATATAATAATAACCAAAACTTACTTTGGAGCTAAACTATCAAACTCATCAAAAAATAATACACAAGGTTTTCTCTTTTCAGCCCTAAAAATGGTATTACATAGATATTACACGAATAAAACAATTCAATTAAAAACTCTCACTTTTTGAATAGATCTCGAACTGATTGTTCACTTTGACCAATGTATTTTGAGAGTAGTTCTGGCCCCTTTATGCATATAAAATCAAGGTCTGTTAATTTGGCTACGTTTGACCCAATCAATGATTTCCCTGTACCCGGTGGTCCAAACAATAGTATTCCCCCAGGCTGTTTGGAGTAAAGTCCAGGATACTTTAAAATAAAAATCATAAATTATTATAGGACAATATTGTACAACTGAATTAGGATCGTTTTATGTTTTATAATAAAATTTACCTTTATGGGCCAACATAATGTTTCAATTAACATTTTTTTCACATGCTCCATTCCTCCAATATTCTTCCATGCATCAAGATTTGTATCTTTACCATGTTGATTTTCAACATTTTGAGTTAGTTTTAAAACTGAATCATGGTTTACTATAAATTTCGATAAACTTGAGAATATAAAAATGCTGTTATGTATGTATTAAAAAAAAACTTTACTGGCGTTTTTGACAGCTCCAAAAATTTTCTTCATAACAAAATCTTCAATGTTTCTTATATTACAACCATTTGTTTCTATTGTCAATTGATCAAGAGTATTATCATCTAAGATAACATTACTGTACAAACTTTTCTTAATTATATGCAACAAAGCTATTTTCCTCTCATTCTAAAAGTAATATTTAGTAAATATTACAATTTAAAAAAAAACTACCAATATTATACAAACATTATTCAATTCGCCAATTGTAAATCTCGTGTCACATAATAATTCCCCTTTATTTAATCTCATTACTGAATGTAAAACATCCATTGAAGGAGCAGTTAAAATAACATTAACACCAACACACCTTTTCAATAAATATCGCAATGAATGAGCCATACTATGGAGAGAAAAAAATTTATAAAGATATTTTCAATTAGAAGATTTAGTTAATATTTGATAAAGTAATAAATTTACGTTTCATAATAATGTATGTCTTGATGTGACATTCCTTCCATTTCAGAAGGTATGAGAGTATCAACATCATCACAGATTAAAACTGAAGGACTAAATCGTTCACACATATGAATTGATTTTTGAATTATATCCATGATGTCTTTTCGACCTTTGATCGATCGACAACCTATCCTGGAATACCAAGCACCGGTTTCATGTGCAACTAACTTTGCCAATGACGTTTTTCCAGAGCCAGTACCCCCTGCAAATATCATACACTTTGATAAATCAATTAAAAACTCAATAATATAATATACTTTTTTTCATCTCACCTAAAATAAAAATATGATTTCTTGTAGTTAAATGTGATAAGAGTTTTTTTTTTAACAGCATTTCAGCTTTGAGTTCTTGAATACAATTTTGAATAATTACTTCAAAGGTATCTATATCACGACAATATTCTTCAGGGTCGATTGCAGGTTTTGATAATAACCAATCCTCATCGGGTTGAATTATATTTGGTTTAGATATTACTTTGCAATGTCTAAAAGTCTCCCCCGATAACAAAGCAATCTTTAAGTTTTTTGGATAAAGTTTTACTTGGCATGATACCTCCTTTGTCGGTGATAAATTTAAGATGCAGTTGTGATTTACTAACATTGGATTTCCTATAGATGTTTCGTTAGTTATAAACATTTTAAAAGATTTTTCCAGATCTGTGATCAAGCCAATACTATTATTACCTACAGGTAAGAGTTCAATCAAATCAGGTGGTGGAAAGCGTTGTATTATACTCTCAAGTAATAATTTTGATCCTGATTCTACACCGAGTAAATTTGATATTGTTTTAGAAATTATTATAGGGGGATACTGTGAACTAACTTCCAACTCTTTAATATTGATTGTTTTTTTTAAATACTTAATCTTCACAAATATATTTGTTATAATATTTTCATCATTTGATTCTGGTTTATCTTTATCTCTACAAATATTTTCCATGCAACTTAAATTGAATATTTCATTCTCTTTAATACTGTTAGTATTAAAGACATATGCATCAAAGACATGATTTTTTTCATTATGATATTTGTTTGAAAATGTTATAACTCTAAATATTGTTTTTTCAAATATATCTTTTTTGATATTACGATATATATTGGAAGTATAATATAACATTTCATCTAATTTTTTATGTTGTTCACAAATTTTAGGTGTATTTTCACATTGACTTTGATCTCCTTTGGTACTTGAAGAAATTATCACCTCGGTATGCGGTTGAATCAATGAAGAATGCATACACTTTATTTTTATTGGAAGTGAGGGAGAAACCCAACACACCATTTTCTGTCCAGCAATCACAATTCTTAATTGATCTAATAAACATGCTTGAAGTTTAGTTGCATTTAGTTCCTATGAAAAATATAATACAAATTGTAAAGTACCAAAAAAAAAAACAAATATAGTAAAATATTTAAAATTAACCAATATTTCCAGGTCTTCTTCGGTTTCCGGTTGAATAACAACTTTAGACAATATCGGTGGGAAACTGCATGGTTTCACATGAACGGTTGCCCCTTCGACAAGGCCTATTTGTTTGGCAAATAAGTAGTTTATTGAGATTGAATCGTTGGGAATATTAGTAAACGTGCACCATACAGTAATAGACGAATCATTCCAGGATAAGTTTATGCAATTAACCTTAAATAAAATATTTTATAATTTATGTCTTATTAAAATTATTTAATGTGTCTAGAATATATTTATCATTATTATTATATCCAATTTTTTAACAAGTCATCAATAAATAAATCGACTTTTCTCACAAAGTAAGCATTAATAATGTGTTTGGGTGAAGAATGAAGAGATTAGAGGAGGAACATTGAAAGCGATTTACCTCCGAGTGTGAAATAGTCCGTATTAAAGAACTATCAAGTCTCACGAAGCAATCGTTGATATTATCATATTGCACTTTACGATAACACATCTTTCTGACAGTTCCTTTATATTTGTTGTACTTTGTGACGGCTCGCCAGTGTTGCTATCTTGACAATCGTTAAACGTCAAAACTATTATGCGATGGAGAAACAAAATAATACATTGCATTGATTATTGAATTCATTTATCAGTGAAATTGTTAGATTTGCTTTTCAATAATGATTTATAAATTCTGTTAAAAAATGATGAGTATCTAGAATGGCAAGATAACAAAAAAGAAGTAATTCGGAATGATTTGAAATGAGGACTTGACTATTTGAAGCGTCTCTGTAGTTTTTCTCTGGGTAAAAGAGAAAACAACAGATTTTGAGTTATGGTGAAAGAAATTTATGAAAATATTCATTTTTTGTTTACGTGCAATAAAATAAATTAAAATACCATTTTTTAAGAAGAGTTCATAAAAGATAAGGTGATCGTAAATATTTTCATAAGTGATCGCGCTCGTCCAACGGTTTTAGCAACGAACTTCTATTTGAATCGGAGAGTACAAATAATTCCATCTGATTGGTGGAGCTCGACCAATAGTTGACCGGCTTCACACCAGAGTGGCGAGCAGTGTGCATGTATAGTGTACGAGGTGTGCGTGTGTTAGTGAGCGGGCAGCCGGCTGATAGTGTGTTAGTGTGGCTGCTGGCTGCTGACTGCGGACTGTAGAGTGACGAGTAACGAGTAACGAGTGCTGAGGCGAGTAGAAGTGGAGAGTGGCGAGTAGAAGTCGAGAGTGGCGAGTCGAGAGTTACAGTAAACAGCGACCAGGACAAGGGCCTGCTCTATACAGCACCAGCACCAGCCTGTTACTCCAACGAGGATCCTCAACGGTAATATTGCATCTTCTAATAGAGTTGTCGCAAGAATACTGCATACTTGGTATACCTTGCTCCTATTGAGGACAGCTTCATCTGGGATTGGGACTGGGACTGGGATAAGGACCAGGACCAGGACCAGGACTGAAACAGTACCTTGATAATACAGTATATAACTACTTGGCGCGTTATTGCTTTTCCCGCGGCGCCAAAGCCGTTACAGTTACAGTTACAGGTTACAGCTAAAGACTAGTTAGGCTGATAGTAATGTTAAACATTTGTTGATTTTTAATAATCATTATTATAATTGTGGGTAAGAAATGTTGTTGCACTCTAAATGCTTGCCCCACGTCGATTGGTATTATTTGTGTTTAGCATATTTAGTTAAAGTAGTGTCTTGTGTGGCTGCATTATAGAGATCCATGGCACCACTGAAGCTGACCAACAAGAATCCCGCGGGCATCCTGGCCGATATGGGCGGACTGGGAACGCGAGGAGTCACCAGGAGTAGAGCAGCCGCCATGAAGGCCTCGGAGAACTGCGCCGTGGTCAAGAGGAAGGCCGCCAGTCCTGCCAAGGAGTCCGTGGCCAAGAGGGCGGCTTTCGGAGACATCACCAATGCTGTCAACAAGACAGCGGCCACCAGGAAGGACCAGACCAAGACCATCACCCTCAAGAAAGTAACCGTAGAGTCTAAAGTGCTGCCTGCACTCAAGGTAAACTCGGAATCAGAACACACCTGACCGTTTCTGCTGCCATCATCTTACATTCTTCTTTTAGGTCGCTCAGCAGATAAAATATGAAAAGACCTCCGACAAGACATCCAAAACGAATAACAATAAACCGACTGCGATATCCATTTTCAATAATGAAAATATTTCATCTCTGAAAGAATATTTAAATCCCACTTTTTACTTAAATAAAAAATCAACAGTGACTGCCCAAAAACCCAGTGAAAAGAGTTCCGAAACTTTAAAGAAAAACCAAAAAGCCTCCATTGCCAAAAATGGTCTCCGAGCGAGCGATGAATTTAGCGAAGCTTCTTTATATGTATCGGCTCTGGGCGATATGTAAGTCTCAAATGACAAATGATTTGTCCAAGAAATCACCTTTTATTAATTTTATTTACTTATTTCAGTTCGACTGACTCTAAATTAACAAATTCTGCTAGTAGCAAAATCGGAGACAAAGACTGCATCAGTACATTGAATCGAATTGACAAATTGACTATTAGAGAAGAGACATCGGTACCGGAGGGAGTCATCGATTTTGACAAAGAGAATTGGAATGACCAATTTCAAATCTCCAATTATGCCATGGATATTTTTGAATACCTTAAAAATCGAGAGGTTAATATCTTGTAATTTGAAATATAGACTTAATGGGATTATTTAAATGTAATAATTTTCCAGGTAAAATTTGTAATCAAAGATTACATGCCGCTGCAAAAAGAAATATGTGGGAACATGCGAGCCTTACTCGTCGACTGGATGGTAGAAGTCCAAGAAGGATTTGAATTAAACCACGAAACACTATATTTAGGAGTTAAATTAGTAGATCTATTTTTATGCCGTGAATCTATCAAAAAAGAAGAACTTCAATTACTTGGCGCCACTGCACTTTTAATTTCATCCAAATTTGATGTAAAATTAAATTGATTTCAAGTTGTTTTTTAATAAGACTAATGATTTTTGATATTTTAGGAACGGTATCCGCCTCTCATTGACGATTTTCTTTATATTTGTGATGGTGCTTATTCAATAAATCAACTATTAAAAATGGAAATCAAAATTCTGAAGGTGATCGAATTCGATCTTGGTATTCCAATATCTTATAGATTCCTGCGTCGTTATGCTAGAGTCAGTATTTAATGGGCAATATTTGAAAGCAACCCTATTTAGTTTATTAATGTATTATGTTTTACAGTGTGCACACGTGTCAATGCCCACTTTGACTTTGGCCAGATACATTTTAGAATTATGTCTACTGGAGTATGCTGTGATACCATTGTCAGATAGTAAAGTAGCCGCTGCAGCATTGTATTTAGCTATTAAAATGAAAAACCTCGGCACATGGACTGCCACCCACGAGTATTATTCAGGTAAGCATTAACGTCGCACACCGCTTAAATGTACAATATTAATAAGTCATTGTTTCAGGTTATACTTTAAGTGATATTTTACCCGTGGCCCACTTGCTGAACATGTGCCTTCACAAAAAACCCAAACAAGCCCTCAGCACCAGCAGAAAGAAGTACACCCACAAAATATTCTTCAGTGTAGCATTAATTCCTCTCATAGACAATGAAGCACTCGGTAAATAGTGTAATCAAAGACTTTAATTATTTATTTAAGTACAAATTACTGTATTTTTGCACGACTTGATTGATGTATTCAATTAGATCAAATAAAAGTGACTGTGTTAATTGATGCAAACCATAATCAACTTGATTTTTTAGTAGTTATGTATTGTGTATTATAATAATTTAAATTACTGCCATATAGAATATTATGACATGTGTGTGTGTGCGTATAGGTTCTCAATTGCAATTTTTTAAAATAATAAATTTTATTTTGTGTACATCATTACAATTTTGGCTGGTTTATCGATGGTAAATAATCTCACCACTGTAAAAGGAAAGCAATATTATATATATCATTTGATATGTATTTTATTTTGGGGAATGTGCATTCACGGGGCGGGCAAATTAAAAATATTCATTTTACATGTATGTATGATTTTGTTATTAGTGTTAATTATACAAATATCTTTGGATCGATGTATTGTTAGATATTAAAAAGTATATACAAATTGTGAGTACATTTTTTTTTATTTGTAATTTATTCACGATGGGTAATTTCTTTCACATAAATCCTATCTCTAGTAATAAATATAAAATTTATAGGTAACAGTGTTCATAACAACCAGACTGCCGAAGTTGTCCTGTTAATAACATTACTAAGGTTATATCACACATTTAGCCTGTATTTATGGTAAAGTATTTTTAATTGATACAGGTCTAAATACAAGAATTGTATACAGTGATTGTACATACAGCGGATTTGGTAGTCGGGAAATTCCGAGTAATAATACCCCAAGTTTCAAGCGGGTAAGGATATTACATATTTCAGAAATACTGTGGTGACTATCATTGGGCAATTTAAACAACGCAAGTTGCAAGGACATTGAATTTTTTGACTAAACTTATTTCAACAATCATAATAGGATATAATTCCAACATTTTACATCAGTGCTATTCATCCTTTAATACTATCAATAGCTCTGTAGTACATATATTTTTAATGAGGGTACTAGGTGGATTTTTGATCATTGGGATTATTTTAATTCACTTGACAACAAAGGTTGAATAGCACTAATTACATACTACAAACAAAGTGTCCCATAGTTTGTCAAAAATATTTACAAAGCTTCATACACAACGGAGAAAAACATCAATAATGATGATGATGTAAGTTTAAATTAAAAAGTCTCAATTCTCTTTGAGTGCAGTGCACCATGTTTAACATTGACCCTCTCAGCTAAAAGTTCTTAATATAATAGCAATAATGGTGAAAGTTACAATGAAATTGAGACTAGAAGCAAATGCATCTCCTTACTCGGTTGCATAATCTGTAAATGTATAATCAAGAGGATGTTCATGGCATCGAGCCACATCTAGATAATGGATAATTATTACATCAGAGAGCTACTAAGCTTCAAAGCTGGCTGAATAATATTTTGCTTCACATACCGCCAGTCTCATAAAAACCTCCATGCATGCACGTAGACAAACTAACACCTACTTAAAATTCCTTTGGTTAGGTAAAATAATGTTGGATTCATAACTATTACAGTCTTCACAAATTATAAACAAGTATGTATCAAAATTAAATTTTTGATGGCTACCAACTTTTGTAAAATATTATAACAAAAGGATTACCTCTTATAATATGGCATTATTTGTAATAAGATTGAAAATTACATGCATAGAAAAGAAAATGTTTGGCTCTTAGAAATGATAAAAAAAAAACAAATAACAATCAGAACAAATACATGAAACGGCGTAATATTGGAGAATATGTGAATGTTGTGAAGGTAGTGGAAAAATATTTGAACTCATTTTGAAACAATTGATTTAAGGGCACTATGCATGTTATTTTGAATGTATAAAAAAGGATAAAAAAACTGCAAATATTGCATAACAGGTAATTCAATAAGGATGAAACTATGCAATCAACCATTCTCATGTGTTCAACTATAAATTGATACTACAAGCATTATGGGCTTTTTGAAAACATGAATTGCAATTAGAATATTAGGTATGATAATTTACTTACATATTTAATATTTCACATTGAATATTAACTAACAGAATATACTAACTGGGATTTTGAGGTGTGTGGTTTTGATTCGTTGACATAGGGGAGGGTAAAGGTGAAACTCGAGGAGACACAGGTCGGAACGTAAAGCCGGCTGTCGTATCGCTTAAAGAGTCTGGTGTTCCCGGAGTAGAAGGAGTCAAACGATCGGAAGACCAGCAGCATCTTTTAGCAGACGGCATCTCGTCTAAATCAAATCTCCGTTTCATAGTGACGAGACCCGAAGGTCTACTGACGGGGCTCAAGCAAGAGGGTCTCATCGCTATGGGAGATAAACTACGACGCGTGGCAAATGCTTTTCTAGTGGGCGACGGTGAAACTCCGGGAGATAGTCTGGCAATTCTAGTGGGAGATGCAGGTCCACTTGAATTATTGGATCCGCCTAATTTATGAATTAAACAATTTAAAGTTCAATGTTCATAGAGAATTTCAATCATAAAACTAACCTCCGCCACACATTAGAGTCAAATCTTCCCAAGATTGACTCATCTGCATAGCATTGTGTGTTTCCCTCTCGTGAGCCACTTCCCGGATGTTGGTAAAGTCAACACTTTCTTCCTGTCGTAATTGACTCACACGTGGTGTCAACCGAGGACCGTGTCCATTCTGAAATATCACAATAGTCACAATCAAATCAGTAAACAGATAATTACACAAAAAGAAATACTCACCGGTGAATGTACGTGAGGACTAAAGCTCGCACTAAACCGCCTCGTTCTTTGTTGATTTTGATTTGCAAACAAATTGAATGATGACGATTCTCTAGAAATTTAATATCTCATTGTATTTTAGAGCGATAGAATACAAGCAATGAAATGAACAATCCCACCTGATGAGAGGCTGACATTGCATGGGCTCAATCTGATGTTCATCTCTGTTTTGTTCTTGCTGCGGTAACTGATTGTTGTTGTTGTTGTTGATCAACATGTGGACGTGGCCATGCTGCAGGGCCAAGGAGTGATCATCCACAGCCAGGAGTGGCGAGCGGCCAGGCTGCAGGTGTTGTAAGGGTTGTAAGGGCTGTAAGGGCTGTAAGGGCTGCAAAGGCTGCAGAGGCTGCAAGGGACCTGCGATCACTGGAGCACTACTGCATCTCTTCAGCACTGCAGCTCCTGGTGGTGCATGTGCTTCGCTGTTGTTACTGTTACTGGCGGAGACTACTCCAGGTCCGGAAGCTGGCGGTGGTCCTGGTCCTGGTCCTGACCCTGGCCCTTGCCCTGGCCCTGCTCCTAGCCGCGGTCCTGCCCCAAGTCCTGGCCCTGCTCCTGCAGCAGCTTGTCCCTCGACTTCCATCTATAATGCAAGATCCTCGCTGTCAACCACTGACAGTTCTCACCAGTCACCGGCCCCCATCACCTGCATACATACATACGCCATACAATAATTCATTTCTGTTTGTTTGATAACTTATACCAGTGCGTAAAATAATAAATGGTATATTTTACAACCTACACATGCCTATTTTAAAATATTTATGTGAATATTGAACAGAGAATAGAGATGAATCTGCATAGATTGGATATTGTGGATAGCCACAGAAGAAACTGTCAAAGTGACGTTTTACCATTGTTTCCATATGAAAGTTACACACAATACAACAGTTAAATACAATATATTTGAGAATACTGATAAATTATGCGTTTCAAAAAAAAGTATTATTTTTTTAAAAGTAATATTATTTAATTGGCTTTTAAATTATGATTTCACTCATTTTAGAAATGTAGTAAAGATATTTATTGTTACTGCGGCATCGTTGATTTTGTACAACGAATACTTAGTTTACACTATTCAAACGTTAACATGGCCTGACTTAAAATGTCACGACGAAAAAACTTGTATAAGATTGTTACTAGTCGCTGATCCTCAAATTTTAGGAGAACAGAGTGAAAGTCCTCCTTTGAGATATATTTTCAACTGGGACTCTGATAGGTATTTTTTATGATATTCATTTTTTACCAAATGTTCACATTCATTTATTGAAATTTCCCGTTTCACAGATATTTGATGAAAACATATCATCAGATTACAAATCGAATTATACCTAATGCTGTAATATTCTTAGGAGACATTATGGATGAAGGTACTTTATCCACACCTCCTCAGTTCCGTAGATATCTAAACAGACTCTCAGAGATATTCCCGACAGAATACCCAATCAAGGTAAAATATATGGTTTTATTTTTTATGAGACTATCAATCTGTTTAACAAAATCAATAATAATTGACTTTTAGCACATTTGGTTACCGGGCGACAATGATATTGGTGGAGAAAATGAACCAATCTATCCAGAAAAAGTTCAACAATTTTCTAAAAGTTTCTTACAACCTGACATAACAGAGATTAAACATATTGACATATATAAAATTAATTTGATAACAAAAAACTATCCAGAGTTTCCCAAAGATCATAATGTTCCATCTAACAGGACAGCCATCATTGTTTCTCACATGCCATTGCTGCAATCACCAGGACCTTTTGCTGAAAGTGTAAGTAATACATAGTATAAATTTAAAATAGCATAATAACAAGTTCATATTATTAAAATAATTAATCAACTAAAGAATCATTATAATGCTTCAGTCTAGCCTAATCAATATACATTTCAAAAGTCTACGTACATTTTCGGTGCTAGTTAAAAACATTTTTTCCACGTGTTGAAATTGCCTAATTTTTCCTTATTTACAACAGATTCTACACAAAATTCAACCATCTGTGATATTTTCCGCTCACAAACACACAGCATCACACATGGAAACTTCATTGGATGCATTGTTTATGAGTAAAGTTGTAGTACTCATTCCTGGTGATACTGATAGTGTTATCAAAATAGAATTTAAAAACAAGACACTTAATGAATTTGTTGTTCCCACTTGTTCTTATCGAATGGGAGTTCCTAATATTGGATATGGAGTGGCTTTAATTGGTGAGTTTCATTTATAAATCTTGGCTTAGTAAAACTTCCTATAAATTTCACTTTTATTAAACAAATAATGTTTCTTATCTTTCATCACTATGGTAAAAGAGTCAAGTATCAAATACTGTGGCTTGGGTACAATGTCTTTGCTTTATAATTATTATTATGTAAACAATTTGGAAATCATTTTGCATCAAAAAAACAGATTGCTTATGAGTTTATTATTACCTTTAAAAACATTAAAATAATACATACATATTTTGTAAGTGAAATTTAGTTATTTATCTTTATTTTTACAGATAAAATAGGCATGCAGTACTCCGTATTTTGGTCTCCGAGAAGATTTGATCAATTAAAAAATTACTTAATATTTTTATTTTTTACATTGTTATTTATCTTTTATTCTATACTGATAAAAGTTTATTTTATTATTAATGGATGTATTTCATCTACGAAAAAGAATATTTATGTCAAAATTTGAGCAACCCCTTATGTATTGTTTGAAACAGTAATACATCTATTAACACGTTGAGTGCTGAGCCCGTACCTGGTAGGGGCGATTCAAAGTTCGCGGTATGCGCTGCCCGTACATGGTACAGGTATTTTATGACTAAGGGTAATGGTAATAAAAAATGTTAGCACAGACGGATTGTGTACACAACACTCAGCATGTAGAATAACTTCAGCTTACATCTGTATGTTGTGTGGCTCTGTTGCTATTGTGTTTTTTTCTACCGTTTCATTGAAGTAACGTAATGTAAAAGTGACGTAGCCAAAGTGTTAATGATGTTAACATATGTAATTTTATAAATACGTAACAGAATTCCATCCCAAAGAGTTTCCATATTGGAAAATTAATGAGATTAATTATGATATACTACTTACTCTGTCCAATCGGCAAAAATCATTTAGATAAAAGATTCCTATGATCGGAATAAATTGTTTGTACTTAATTGCGGGATCTCATTTATGTCCAGTACTCACTCAGTAGTTTTCTACCTCCACTTTGTTCGCCAATACGAAGTCACACACTACAATAATACATTTAACTAACTTTTAAGTGTTTTTTTAAACCTGACAGTATTATTTTGTTGTATTAAACAATCACTTTATGTCAGGGAACATTTACATTTTTATATTCATTCATTACTATTTATAAGTTACCCTTTTAAATGTAAATAAAAGTTTTTCCAGTATTGATTTTTATTATTTATAATCAATTGAAAATCCCACACCAGTATTAGAATGTACATTTGAATTGGTTTAACTTCTGGCCATATATCTTATTTATCAATATGATCCATGACCATTTTCTATGTACCAACTCATACTCATTTATTACAATGACATGTAGTGTTCATCAAACAATTGTTTAAAAGAATCCCTTCCTTGTGTGAAAGGTGTGTCGGGTTATCAGGTATCCACAAATAAAATGAACATGGACAATAATTTATTAATAATACTGAAATTATGAACACTATTGAAATTGTACATTTATTTTATTTCCATTGTTCTAATAGTAAATGTTTAAAATACATACATATATGTTATGATAATTATGTATAAATTTGAATAAATATTTTTAAGTTACATGTGTTTATATTGATTTTGATTCAACAAATACTACGAGTGTGATGATGAATGTTAAGTACAGAAATAAAATGCAAATTCCAAATAGATCATTGAGTAATAGTGGTTGCATACTTAAATTGATAATTCCTGTAACTACATTTGCTAACATAAAGAAAAATAAACCATTGTTATTGATAGAAATAAATATTTTCGACAAGTTGTTCAAATTATCATTATTCTTTCTTTTTTTTGACATCAAAGATATATCAATAAGCTCTATAATGTAATTTAATGTGAGTACTGTTACACCTATCGCTATAATAAAACAACAATAACCTAAATTGGCTAAACATCTTGATGTTTGAAAAAAAGTTTGTGTGAAATAGACTAATAGCCAACTAATAAATATAGTTATCATCAATAAAAAAATAGTATTACCCTCTGTTTTATCTTTATACTTTTCTCTTATTATTTGTCCAATATTAACAGATATAAGGAAAAGTGCTATATAACCTAAACATGACACTAAACCTTCACGATTAGCAGTATAAAGATTATAACGACCAACATTACTAAATACCCAATCCATCAAATAATTTTGTAATAAAAATTCATGGAATAGCAACAAAACAATTCCACACACTAAAGAATTGTTTTCTTTGAATACTCCCATGATTAAAGTGCAAATAAATTTTGTAACAGCAAGTGTAATAAAGAAATTCCAATGAACTCCATATTCAGTTAAGTGATTATTATAATCAATTTTATTGATAACAAAAGATCGTAAGACTCCTATGACCAATAACAAAAAACACGACTTCATGTTCATTTCTATTGATTTCATTAAACTATGTCGCGACACTTTTGTTGGAACAAGAGCATTGCAGAAAATGTATAAACCAACACCTGTGTCCATCAAGCTGTAGCCATATTGTTCTGTTTTAGCAAAATATCTGGGAAACATCTTGAAATCTACAGCTAAAATACAATGTGCTGTCAGAAGGCCAGTAAGTGCTCTGCAAGATGAAATACAATTCCATTTTCGACGACGATCAATATTGAGATTAATGATCTTTTTAATATCGACAGATTCAAGTTTGAGATGAAAAAATAATGCCATTACGATCACAAACCAAATATACCTTAAATCGGCTAGTACCGTTGTCATAAAAATAATTGGTACAACGATCACAAAAAACTCTGTGACCACTTTTGAACAATAATTTTGTATATTTAAAAAACTTATTAAATAACTAGATATCCATGGTGTGAAAATGTTTGGTGCAATAGTAATAAATACGTCAAATGCAGTTGTTCCATTATTATTATGCATAAAATGTTCGTGATAAAATTTATATGATAGATGGTCCATTTCGAGGAATTTCATCCAAATTAGTTATTAAAGAAGTATATCAGTTCAATATTCTGAAAAAAATACAAACTATTTAGTGCTTACTCAGTTTGAATAATAGTGATTATGTACTTGTTAATGTTATTGGGTATTGTACTCATTTTGTGTTCTCGTTTAGAAACCAATGACAGCTGTCAAATAACGGGGCTGCCAGGAGAATAAATAATATGTATTATTATACCGTACACTGCATGCATAACAGATAAACGTTGATTCAAACATTGCACTATTCACTATTCAGAGAGTATTGGTCATTATTGGCCTGATCAGTTGCTACTACATTTATAAATTTCTTCCAACTGTATTATCCTCTTTTTAAATAACTCTTCTCTCTACATAACTCCCTCACTCACCCCCACTTCATGAAAATCCGCCGACCTCTATTTCAATTGTGATTTTATTACTTGCCCTCAAGAATCTTAAGTTGTTTCTGACTTCTCACAGTCTCGATATAATATACCTGAAGGGGATATACAGATATTTTTTGCAGATCTTTTTGCAGGAACATAAGTTGGTAGAATATAACTTTTCGAAGGAGAATAGTTGATCACTTGTTTAATATAATTAATTGTACCTACTATGGGATCAACTTTTTATCTTTTATATATTTATATGTATATATAGAGGCAGCGTATTGTAAACAATATATATTTTTAATCTTTCGTTTTTAATAAAAAGTTAATTAACAATTAATAAAAACTGTGAAACAATTAATAAAAGTTAATTGTTTCACAGTTCTACCTATTTATATACCTGTTACACTTAGGAAACCATTACTTTACAGGCAACTTGCAACGGCTAATCCTCAGAGCAAGGAAATAATCCTCAGAGCTAATCATAATATTCTATATTTATCTGGATGTTACACCTAAATTGTGTAATTATTAAAATGATATATTACCTCTGAGTACCTCTTCTATAAATATTTTAAGGTGACTCAGAAAGCATGGCATCGCAAGATTATAGGTGTACTATCGCCACACAATACGTTTTGTTAATAAAAAAGAAATGTATTGGTAGATTTTAATTTTTTATTGGTAATGAAGTGTGTACCTACCTAATATTAACACATAATGATATATAAATAAAAATAGAATTAATGTAAAGTATCCGTAAAATAGGTTGATTAGAACTATAATAAAGTATCACGTAACCTAGTGCTTTGATTATTTCTTTTCATAATCAAATTCGTGATTATTCGATGGGTGAAAAGGTTGTGGTATATGAGCCGGTCGTCTTTGTACAAGAGGTATATCAACTTCTTCAGGACTTCTAAACACTTGGGGGCGGCGAATTGGAAGTGAATTTGGGGATGGAGCCACCGGCCTGATGAGGGGTCTCCTCGGAGCTGCGACTACATGAACCTGAGTAAGTCAAAAATATGATATTATCGGTAATCATGATTTAAGAGATGCTATAATATTCACTAATCATACCCTCTCTGGTTCCTCGTCATCTTCTTCGTCGTATCTTCCATCTTGGTATACTTCAGCAGGGTAAAACCGGTCGGAATACTTCAATGTAACATTAGGTCTCGTCTGTGCTTCTTCAGCATTCAACGGCTTGTACAAGTAATCATTTACAAAATGATACTGGGAAGATTTTTGACAAATATTATCACTGGACGGAGGCATGCATATCAAATGGACCTTTAACAAATAACGTAAACAATTTTTTCACTGTGCTTAAGAGTAGCTCCTAAAAGACCGACTTACCTGATGAAAAGTGAAACCATCTGGACAAATCCAAGAATGCTTGGTGTTTTCTTGGCAGTAATGAAATACTTCACATGCCAGTCCTTCGTCGGCATAATATCCAGTTTTGCGACCCACGCAGTCAAAGTCTGAATTGGTAAGTAGTTGTGAAAGACGGTCTGGCTCCTCCTTTTCTAGTTCTTCTTCCTCCTGAAGCTCTTTCTATATTTGTTTAAATTAAATTATATACGAATTGATATTTCGAATTTATATAAATTACTGAACTCACTATAGCCTGCTTTGACAGGGGTTTCTTTTGCACAACTGGTCTTTGTTGAAGTGGAATTGAATTTTGATAAGAATCTAATTCTTGTGCAAAAACAGGACGTCTGATTTGCTGTGCTGGAGCATGGTTATTATCATCATCAGTCAGAGATGATGCACGGAAACCTTGTAATCCACCTTGAGGATTTTGAAAAATTCGAGGACGTATGTTTCTCGTTTCCTGAAATTTCACAGCAATCACAATCCATTATTATTTAAAAAAAATACAAGTTTTTGATAGTTATACTTACATCTTGTGTCAGGGAAATAGTTTGTGGTTGATCTTGATTATCTTCGTATGAGTTGACTATTGCTAGCAAGGCAAAGAGTGATGTCAAGAATAAAAATAATTGTTTCCTGAAACATAACATAGTAATTTTTAACCATAATATGTTTCGTATCGTTATTATTGTATGTCTGTTATATATACATATTTTAAGGATCAGATAAATCTAGAGCAATGTATCATTATGAAACAAAAGTGAAATCATCAGCTTCCAGAACAGGTCTGTTCCGTACATGCATGAACCAAATATGTATGTCCCCAGAGCCCGAGGCTAACCAAGATTATATCTTACATAATTAAAATATGTAGCTATACTGACAATATTATCCTTTAAAAAGTCTCGTTTTAATTATACTAATTACGAAGGCAATAGGGGAAAAAATAATTTCCACAAAGGCATTCGTGCATAAAGTTTTAAAGATATACAAAATATCTTTCTAGGCCATAACGGAAAGGTTTCAACTTGAAAATATACTATGATTCTTTTTTTTGTGTATGATTATATCAAAATCATTTGATGCAATAACCATGGCGAATATTTATAATGCTTTCACTCTTATAAATAATACTTTTACTCAATTTTTCTCTCATCTGCTCTACTTCTGAATACACAGACTTTCTTTTGACTTGATCGGGTATTCTGAAGTACATTCACAGTGCGTCAAATAAGAAGGAGATGACCGCATTTTAAAGTATTTATCAAACTGTCTATTGGAAAGTGAAGCTTCTCTATATCATCATTTCATGATAATATTAATTATTTTTAAGCATCTAACTAGTACTCCAATGAAATGTTAAATTATGAAAGTGGTCAAGAGAGTATTCTCTCGAATAATAACTATTGGTCGATTTCAACTATGCTTAGCCATTTACATCAGAAAGTTAAAATGGAAAGTTTCAAACCCCGTGTCCGTAACTATTAATATAATGTGGATTGCATATTCATTTTGTTATTCGGATCTAAGAGAAACATAATTAATTTGCCATGCAATTGTTCATTTACATTACCAAACAATTAATATGTATTAAAGAAAATGAAAGTGGAAATTAGACATTTCAGTAAACAACAATGAATGCGCACGCTTTATAATTTCTAAATAGATGAAAAAACCTTATATAAATGCGGTTTACTTGTTCGCTTTGAATAATAATGCAGAATATTATGGGAAAATGTCTTATATAAACGTATAAAAATATTGCCAACAACGGTGTGTCAATAAAATATTTACCTGTTCATTAATATGACTGTTTACATCAAAATGTACGTACACATAGTTCAATTCATATTCTAGTATAAATATACCGTTCATTTATTAATAATAATTGTATCTATTAAGAACATCAACTACAATTTTAGTCCGAGAATTTTAATCCCCAATATAACAATTTTGAGCTTTTATTTTATTCTCAATCACATCATTGTTAACATAACAGCCCATTTCCCATTGCCCATATGTATGTATAATATATGCAAGATAAATAAAAAAAGTCGTCATGTTTTAACATTCGATCTCTTCCAAATATACTTTTATAGTGATATAAAATAAATCTTGAATCAATATTCAGGAAAATTTGGAGCGAAGTGTGAAAGTGTTGATTCGCGCAGTCATGGACCAGTGAATTTAAAAAGTAGGTAATAATATTGATACAATATAATATAACGAAGAAAGTTCTTCAGTTTCGATTATTGCACGTGGTAGGAGTTTTTTAAACAATTACACTTGAAATATTTATTTATTAAAGCCTCAGTGGGGCTTTTTGAGACGGTTTTGAAGGAAAGTGAGGAAGACACATCAACGTGTTAATTAATTGTCTATCGATTATCTTAACTATTACTAGTTACACAGGTCACCGACTTAATAATCAGTATTTACCTTACAAAACAGCAAATCAGAGTAAACCTGGATCAAGACAATCGATCGGGATTTTATTAATATCCCAGTCGTAATAACTGACTGGATTTGAACCCATGACCACAGTATTTGTTGCCACGGTCCTTAAAATAATTTGTTTTCTCTTTAGTATAATATACACGGGACCGATTAATAGATTGATAATAAATGTGTGTACTGAAAATCTTAATCGTCTGAGGAAGTGAATGATCCTGGGGAGCTTATTTGGTTTATTAGTAAGTAGATCAATAATAAAAATAGAATAATGGCTGAATATGAAAGTGTCATACCGGTTCATATTAGAGATGCACACTGGACTACTGGATTAAAGCTTCTGCAACAACTGACAACAAATTTCTTTTGGCTCCCTTTTAAACCGCGTTGTTAAACCCCTCCATTTCATTATTTTTAGCCACCTCTCACACATTACACCGGGAAACTCTTTGTTTTTGTAAGTATTAACTTTTCACATTGGCACAAATAAGTGCTATTTATTTATTTACATTTTCATTTCGACCATCGTAATTTAAGATCAACCAAACACTTGTTTGTAACGATACAATCATCGAAACAATGCTAAATCAACAGAACCACATAATAAGGAATAGAACCTACTCTTTTGATAAAATGTTTTAGAGCAAATTTCAAACATCATACATCACTTATAAACGGCCGTGATTGGTCATAACGGAAAAATTATAATATTACGTTACAACACAAAAATATTAACAGTTTAATATAAATATATTGAAATGAACAAATCAAAAGCATTTAAATATAATCGAAGCTAACTATACCAATTATTCTGTCAGTGATATTTTTGTTCATAATCAGAATAAGATGAAGAAGAACCATAAAACGGTACAAGTCATTTATTATTTTTATCTTAATTAACATATTGTATTCTATATAGGTATCTGTTTTAAATTAAAGAGACAAATATTTTTTTCTAATATATAATATGTATATCTAAAATTACTATAAAAATGTCTATTAGGTTCAAGATACCAAATGGAATGTTTTAATTACAATTCGAAGAACATATGCATGTTACTTGTTGGAAATGCAAACAATAGGAAATATTCGTACATGGGAAGGAAGTAGGAAAATATATACGTACTATGAACGATTTGCATTTCAGTTCACTTATTAGATTATGCATATTATTTTTTGCTTTACGATTTCTATATTAAAAAAAAACTTATATTCAAATAAATAATTCAAATGTTGACCTCTATAAAATTTATATATACATAATAAACATTTTTTTATATTTGCGCAACGATTACGATTAGTAAATTGCGACTCCTTACAATATGAATAAATCGATTATCAAATTTGATTCTGAAACTTTCATAATAAAAGCAATTATAGAATATATAAATATTTATCAGGACTTTATAATAAAAATAATACCATCAGATTTAAATTTATGAGATTAGGCGAATCACATCATATAAAGGTTTTTCACTTCAAATTCACCATATTTCATTTCAAATTAAACCGTTTTCATATCAAATTCAAGCTTTTTCATTTTAATTTCATCCTTCAAGAATTTCCATAAGTGGATTTGAAGTGAAAAACTTGTATATTATGTGATTCGTAACCACTTGACATGCTACTTTAACAATCACCGTGTTTATTTCTTTAATTTATACTAAAAATAATAATTTTAAGTAATTGTTGACTGAAAAAAAACTTTCACATTCTGATTATATTCAAATTACTACAAGTAGGTATTTTTAATGTACATTTTTGACACACGGAAATAAAAATCGGTTTAGATAAAGCATGAAATATTGAATAATAAAATATGAATACATCCAAAAGAGATGAACTGAGTTAAAAATCAGGCCCTTCGTTTTTTGCAATAGGATCATAAAATATTGTTTAATTTTAATCTTATATAAAGCAATATAATCTAAATAAAGTTATTAATATTTTATAAAATCATTTGTGTATAATATTTAACATAAAATTAATCAACGCATAATTTAGATATGTATATAAATGAAAGCAATAATCAATACCTACCGTATTTTATAAACCGATCAAACAATGTATTAAGATCAGGTCATTATGATTGTGATCTAAATTTATTATTAAGGAATATTCAATAATAGTGTTTTATTGTTGGAGTGGAAATTTTCAGAGCATTTTAATTCGGTCGCTAAATTGAGCCGCATTTTCTGCCACGTCCAGCTATGGTTGAATAAACAAAAGAATCGAGTTCTTGATTATCCGCATACAATGCAACCAATCGTATCAAGCTGACACATTTTAATTAACATAATAGGTAATCGTACCTAGACAAATGGATGCACGACCAGATAGACCATTGCGCTAGTTTCTGAAAATAATTCAATTATCTTATGGAAACTCACAACAAACAATGAAAGACGCGAGAAATAACACTACAAGCCAATTAAAAATAACAATAATATCTATTTTTAATAGTATAGATTTTTAAAACGTTGAGTTCTTAAATGCTCATATTACACATTAGACAACATCATCTAATATCTATTACAGATAACATAAATTATTATAATTATTTATTGATTGTTTGATATAAGAGCGTCTGAATATAATATTGTTGAACAGCCATGTCACATCTCTGATTTGAAATACGTATGTCGTAGTGCAACTGTCAGTGACAGTGGACGCTAATCGAATAAAATAGTAAATTTATTTGTGTTTTAGATTAAATTCAGTTCAATAACATGTTTGCTAAGTTAAGAAAACACTCCGAACAGTTTGAAGAAAAGTTGAAAGTCGTTGATAAGGAATTAGAAAATAAAAGCTCTACCTTCTTCTCAATACTGTCGAACGAAGTAAATCAAGAAGCTGCCACATTTATGGAGAAAACTTTGCAAGAACTAAAACACACTGGATACGAATTATCAGAATTCATCGACAACTATAAAGAAACTGTATTAAATGCTGAAGAGGAAAATATTCAAGCTTGTTTGTATTTAAAGAGCAGCTGTCAGAAATTAAACAAAATCAAACAACACCTAATTGAATATGGATTTTATTCACGACATCAAGATGTATCACCAAACGACATTGGCAAAGATGATTTATCCGCACAAATTGATGATAACGTCACTGAAGTATATTCAGTTGAAGCAAATGATACATTTGAATATTTGTAATTTTGTAAACGTTCAACAAAATGTTTATTATTAAAAAGTGTAATAATGCAATTATACTGTCTTATTTCAATTTATTTCCAAATATTTATTTATATTATTTTATATTTTGATATTCTGTAAGAATAGTACTGGTTCATATTCATATTATTATTATATCATGGCATCAGGAAGTTATGAGTATCAAAAATAATGCAACATCAATTATGTTTATGAATAAGTGTGCTGCAAATAGCAACGGACCGGGCTAAAAACAATTCGAAGAAGTGCTTCATAGTTTATATTTTGAACTAAAATACATACATATTTAGATATCGCGATGGCAACATTTGGTGAAAGTGTCAGTGTCATGAACGAAGTATAATAACTATCTCAATAAAATGAGTGAATTTAGTGTTTCTTCTTGTCCTGCATCTATATCATCATCATCAATGTGTTCAGAAAAAAATCTTCAAAATATTGATGACATTATTCCACCGTCTGAATTGGTCTTTCATACCGGTTTTAATTTTACTTAAATTTTTCTATATTCTTTTTGCTTTAATGTATAAACGGACTATGAAATTTTGTAGTAGATCATGTAAATGATGAACTTAAGATCAAAATGGTCCAAATGGAATTGGCTTTGACTAGGAGTGATTTTCAACTCAAACTGTGGCAAAATTATGCTAAATCTAATGGCGGCCTAGTAATTGGTAAGTTATTAAAGTAACAAAAGTTTTCTCGATAAAATATATAAGCATATGTTTTTAAGATTCCATAAGAAAAACTATATGGCCTATACTTGTCGGTGTTACTGAAAATGAAATCACCGAAGCACCTTCTTTAGAGTCACTATCTGATCATCCAGAGTACAATCAAGTTGTATTAGATGTTAATAGATCTCTGAAGAGGTTTCCGCCCGGAATCCCATATGAACAGAGAGTTGCATTGCAAGATCAACTCACAGTGCTTATTCTTCGAGTCATTATTCAATATCCTCATCTCAAATATTATCAGGTACTTATTTCGTTTATTTTTAAATTTATCATCAAGCCAGTAATACATAAAGATTATTACTAAGCATTTTAATTATTGACTTGAATATTCTCAATGTATACATATATTTTTAGGGGTATCATGATGTAGCAATTACTTTGTTATTAGTATGTGGGGAAAAGGCATCTTTTCCAATGTTATGCAGGTTATCATACGGCGAAGAAGCACCCTTAGCTCCTTTTATGCAAGCAACAATGACTCCCACCCAGCATCGCTTGAATTACTTATTTCCATTAATTAAAACTCAAACAGAGCAATTGGCGGAATATTTGAGAAGGTTTTTAAATATACTTGCTAATGCATTTTTAATGGTGGATTACAATAGAATAATTGACATGTTTTCTTCAGATCGACAGTAGAGACTATTTTTGCCCTGCCTTGGTATTTAACATGGTTTGGACACAGCTTAAACCGTTATTCTGATGTTGTCCGTCTCTATGATTACTTTTTGTGTGCTCCTCCTATGTTTCCAGTTTATGTGACTGCAATGATTGTCATTCACAGATCACCAGATTTATTTGATTTAGATTGTGACATGGCCACTGTTCATTGTTTTCTATCTCAGGTAATATATTATAAATGTTATATCTAAGTAAATAAAGAGTTTTTTAAATTTAATAAATTTTAAAAAATTTCAACAATATTTTTTGTTAGCTTCCCGATGATTTACCTTTTGAAGAAATCTTGGTAAAAGCTGCTGAATTGTATGAGCAACACCCTCCTGAAGACATGGAAAAAGAAGTGGTTCTCTATGAAAAGTTGAAAGAGTAAGTTTGAGTAATTTTCCAATCTATTATATAAGGCAATTTTTGTGTGAATGCTTGGAACTATTTTGAAATTTGGTCAGATCGACATATTTTACAAGATCTATTATACAATCGCACACATTAAACACCCACTTCAATGTATGAATAATTATGAAAATTTTATTTTACAGTGAGCTTTTGAAAAAAGAAGATGAAGAAAGATTAAAAAGACATCAAATATCAAGGAGAAACCTACCCAAATCTCCAATTTGGTATTTAAAATTACAAAGAGCAAGACAATATTTCTATGAAACCCCATTCTTTGCGACTGTGCCTCTTCGATATCGGGCTCTGTTAGCCACAGCCACATTTTTGGCTGGAGTTTATGCTGTATATAAATGTGATTCCTCTTTACTACAATATGTCAGATAACAGAAACATTCCTACATGATTGTCTTTTTGAGAATTCACTGAATCCCAATGGGTCAATCTCGAACTGATTCAAGTAAAATTACCCTATGTATAAGAATATATTTAATTCACTGTGTGAATGTTGTTCTATTATCCCTGGCAATTTTTTTTTTTATTTAATAATTTGTGTGTATCTTTGTCATTTTGATGAAAATATTTTTTAAATTATTCGCTTCAACACCATTTTCAAAAAGTATTGTTAATACAATACTTTTACAAAAAAAATTTAAATAGATATGTAAATGTTAAAATTGTATTAAATATCTGATCACCCAAAAACATTTAGTGAAACATTGCATATTTTACATTCATTTAGATTAAACGTTTATTTATTCCAGACATTCTACTGGTCAGTCATCGAAAACGTGCCCAATATATCTATTACACGCCGTAAAACATTGAAATGTACACAATCTTAGTAAAATAACTTTTATATTGATAAAATATGTTTTAAGAGCTGTGATTAATTATTTATTGAAAGAATGTTTTATGTTTATTTGTCTTCTTAATATTATAAAAGTATGCACTGTCCATGTCATAACTTTTATTTAAAGTAATGCAAATGAAGTTAGTATATAAAATAACTTTATAATTTAATCAAAATATCTAGTCTTTATTTAATTTTAAAATCTTTGTTTTATAAAGATGTATTTCCATGCCTTTTCCTTTTTCGTTATTATACATCTAATAAAAAATACAATTATATACATACACTCAAACCACTTAATATGAAATATCGGTTAATCTAACTCGATAAATTGGTCCGATAAACGACACTTTTCGATCGTATTGATGATTTCATTTTAACCGGTTTTGATGTAATTAAATAACCAACCTTATATTAAGTAGACATACATTATTTAAACCATTGCTTAGATTATAAGAGAATCATGGGTTGAACTTAGCTATTGATAAATTCAGACCTTTACACAAATTGTATAAAAACAAAGCAGTCATAATAATGAAAACTTTATATTATGATTAACATTTTTGTAATATACATAAAAAAGAAATTCTATAATGATTAGATTATAAATAAATTTTAAAAACATTTAGACAAATTTGAGCTATTATTTATCGAACACATTTACATATTTATTAAAAAATAATTAAGAAAACAAACTTTTGATATACTTTAAAGATCTAGTATCACTCAATATGCCTAAATGATCAACTTTTGGAATAGGAAATGATTTTACTTTTATAGCATCTGAATAACGAAACTTAGTTCGTCTAAAGTTTTGATATGACCAATGAAGACACCCTTGTAATGAACGAAGATTGACTGTTCCATCACCATCTCCCATCACAATAGAAGGTGTATTGGTTAATGGGACCCCAGGCTTATAAACTAATCTAAAAATATAATTGTTATGTTATGTATACATACAAGTACATACCTAGTATGTATTATTAATGTATTTCTTACCTTTCTACAGTATCAACTCCTGTACCATATAAACAATGTACTTCTATTCCGGGTGATGAAAAGTCCATTGTATATTTCATTGTATCCTTGCGCATTTCCCATCCAGTTAACCAATCAATATCTCTAAAAACACACATATTCTCTTTTTACATTTCAATTTTTATATTTTTACTTGTTGAATGAAAAAAATAAAAAAACAAACGTGAAAAACTTTTTCAAATCGTTTATGGTATAGTTGTATTTATCTGTTTGTATTATTGTTTCATTTTCCTTCCAAAAAAGTGGAGATGGCAGAAGCCAGGCAAGTGATGGTGATGTGATTTGTTCTTCACGTAAAATACCTTGTCGCAAAACAAAAGAACCAAGGTCATCACCTGTTATCAAATGTTTATTTTCAATAGTTTTATAATTATAAATTTTACAAAATAAAAGAGTGCTTGATACCAATTGCAAACACTTTAACTGCTTTCATGACTCCGCCCCAAGGAGCTGCTAATGTGACAATTTTCTCCATGTACATGTCTTTCCATTGTTTCTTTTGCTGCTGAAGAAAATATAAACCCATCAGTCCACCCATGCTGTGCGTTATAAAAGTCACTTTTGTATGATTGTTTATTTTGTATGTATCCTCAACGAGAATTTTCAAATTTTCAAAAAACAGTTCATTTTCATCTGTAACATGGATTAAATGATAGTAAATGGAATTCAAAAATTAGTACTCACATAAAAATATCATGTATTACTGGGTGCTTTTCTAAAATCATAGGGTGCTCCACGTAGAGAAACATTCCGAACATACCCTATGCTAACTAGAGCATTTGCGATATCTTTGAAATAACTTCCTACGGATGCATGAGAAGGATCTAGCCATTCTACTGGTTCCGGACTGCCCCAACCGGGAACTCTAATATTCACTCCAGGCTGATTTGAGGTTTTTCTTGTTACATTATTATAGTTCAATTTCACATTATCGACCCAACAATCGATTATAAGTGGAACTAGCAATTCTTTGTTTAACCAAATATTAAAATAATCAGTGGTTGTTTTATCACACAAATAATGAACAACTGATGGTTTATTTAGAATTGCCTCTAATTGACTACCGCCATCACCAGGAACTAAAAATAAAAACAATAAGTAGTAGTTTTGACAATGAAAAAAATTTTAATTGTATTTTTGTTTAGTAATGTTTATGGACAGTAGTTTAACGTTTTATTATAATATCAAGTTTGTGGTGAGAAATCTCAATAATAACACTACTCAATCACACCATATTGTTGTGCAGAAACAACTTCTGGTTTATATTGCAATATAAATTATAAAATGTATTAATAACACTTTGACCTTATTGATAAATGAGTTTTTAAAAATTTCCAAAGCTATATGAATTTAAACCTCTAGAAATTTTATCAGTTGACAATGAGAAATAGATTACCATTGCCATTGTTTTTCACACTTTCATTTTGGATATTACAATAAATTTATATTAAAATTGGGTAAACTTTTGTTTACTTTGAAAAATATTATTTTACCCTTAATTATTATGGTCTTAGATCTGATAATACTTACTCAAAATAATAGGTGATTTTTCACAGATTGTGTAGGTAAACTGCGACAAAAAAAGGGAAAATATAAGTAAAATTCTCATAGTTTGTAATTCTCTCGTGTAGAAATGTTTATGGATGTAGCGATTATAGGGAACAATTGAATCACAAAAGACAAATACGAGTAACCCAAGGCAAATCTAATTTACGACTGAACGCCACATGATAATACAACATATTAATATTATACGATGACGATATCTCAATTATTTGTCGTCATTGGACATTATGGATAATATAAACAAAACCATTTATTCGTCATCAAGACACAATCCCTATTTCAAACCATGCTCAATATTTATCTGGAAATAATATTATTTTATCATTGATAAGGATTTATATGGTGAAATAATTTACGAGGGTCTATTCATGGTGTATTCATATTCACGTAGCCACAAATTTTTCATAAGATCTTATTTAGAATACTTTCACTTTCACGATCTTGTGAAAATTTAAACCGATGATTTTTGTATGAATACTGTTTGAAGTAGAAGTATACGCGAGCCAACTTATTGCGAATAGTATTGATCGGTTAACGTAAAACTATAATATATGATATTACCCACGATAAACTTCTTGCGCTCGTGCCCTGTCTCAATGTTGACATTTACTCTAAAAACATAAAAAGTAAATATATAATGTATTTTCAACGATAAGCTTAGGTTTATATTTGATATTAATAATTAACCTATAACAAACTTGAAATTAAAACAATGAAAATAAAAAAGTACACCTATAAATAACATTGAATTAATTAGTTGTATGGCAGCACTAGAATCTGTTGGATTCTGTCAAGTTGACATCTGACAGTGTCTGCCATAGTTGGTGTAATATTTAATATACTACATATCGTATAGTAATATTTAGTTAAATATTAATTAATGTTAATTCATTTCAGTTTATTTTGCTGCTTTTCATGGTCACTAATATAATATGAAAAATATGATCGACCTCTCCATGAATGCGCTCATGTTGCGTTTTTTATTTGAAGACTGAAATGTTTCCACAGGTATACATTCTATAATTATTTCACATATTCAAACTTTATTTTATATATTGTAGTAGATATATAGATAGTATCAATATTATGTAGTCTATCTGTAGCCCCTGCATAGGAGTACTTAATACCGGGTTTTCACTTCAAATTCACCCTATTTAATTTCAAATTAAACCTATTATTTTATCTAATTCCACTTTTTTCATATCAAATTAACACTTTCACTGCGTCACTTTATCATGACGTTACTTCAATGAAACGGTAGAAAAAACACAATAGCAACAGAGCCACACAACACAGATGTAAGCTGAAGTTATTCTACATGCTGAGAGTGCTGTGTACACAATCCGTCTGTGTTAACATTTTTTTATTACCATTACCCTTAGTCATAAAATACCCCTACCATGTAAGGGCAGCGCTTGAAGAATGTGAAAACACATATCATATATTTTATTAATGTCTTAAAAAAATATATTGAAAAGTAATTTGGCAAATTGATAAGCAATATAAATTGAAAGCCAAACCCATGTTTGCACCAAAATATTCAATTATATTATAAAAATGTCTATTTTCTTCTCTTCTTTAAAAATGTCAGTTTGTAGATAGGTTTTTGTGTTACTGACCCAACTAAGCCTGATTTCTACATACTTCTCTTCCCAACATTATTTAATTTAATTAATAATTATGTATTGCCTACAAAGATACAATTAAAGAGCTCGTTCATTTTTAGGATGACATAAGTGGTACAGGTGTTTTGTTAGCCTGGTTTATTGGAGGGGTCTGCGGTGTGGTTACTTTGCTTTTAATAATTTTCTATTGCTGTCTAATGCCTCGTAATCAAAAACATAGTGGTATGTAAAATTTTATATAATGTATTTTTAAAAATCATAATGTCCCTAACGTTTTATTAACCATCAGATACTTGCTGCAAAAAAGATCTCAGCACGAAGGAAGTCAATTGGCATATGTATCATCCACCAAGTGGAATTCAAGTATGTAAATAAACCATGGGCGAAAACGCCGATAAGAATGTCAGACAACTTGATATAAATAACAATATCACGGACCAAGCAGATGAGTCTAAGTGAGATAATTAATGTTGATCCTGTAAAACTCAATTGCTTTGTCCGCCATCTTGATATGTATCATCCACTTGTCCGGCCTTCTAATATATTGCTGGTATCGGCTGATCTTACAAATTGCTACGATTTTTCCAAAGATTTCCAAAAACAATCGACCAGTAAGCTATGCGGGACACATAAGCCACAACAATGTATCTCAGGAAACTGCATATACCAACAGTCATTACCAAGAACCTAGAAATCAGGAAAGTGCACTACGCCATGGCTATGTAAATAATATATCCACAGAATATACAACACAGTATGCTTCTAGCAGTAGTAAGTATATACATATTTCCTAACTAGCACAGGATGAAGTATTTTGCTTCCAACCATTAACACAATATAGAGAACAATTTGAAACAATTTTTTTTCTTCTATCTAGTGCTTGATGATATTATAAACAGTGGAAGTGTGGATTCATTAAAAACACGATCGCTTCCTGCATTTTTACGAAACAAACAACGTCCATTGTCAACCGAGGATGATCTTTATCAGCTCTATGCTAAGGTATATTAGTATATGTACATATTAAATATATAAATACAAAAATGATATCTTATATAGACTAGTTTATCTAAGTTGACGTTAAAATTATTTGGTATGGTGATATACTGATCCTATTCAGAACTATACTTTATTATCAAACACTGTGTGTTGGTGAATTCTCCTCGGCTTCAATTGATAAGTGGTAAGATCACTAGACTGACAATCAATGTTGGTTTTAGAATCATGCCCATGCTCTTTTTTAGGATTACATATTTCAATTCATTTTATAAATACTTAATAATAATATTCATGTATACAACTTTATTGTAGGTAAATTTTAGCAAGAAACGTAAAAATCGCATGAGAAACGATGATGCAGCAATTATAGCTCTTAGCAAATCTCGAAGCCAATGCTTAAATCCTGATGCTGTGATTGTTTACGATGAAAGAACTGCCCTCTAATATCTTGACAATTATTTTTTTCTTTTAATGGATTGTAAGAATATTTATTTATGAAATAAATTAATATTATTTATATTGGTGTATACCGGTGGGGCTTGAGTTTCTTACTTTTTTAAATAAAAACTAAATTTATTATTAAATTTTTAATAGTGTGAAGAAACTTTTGAATCATCATCATCAGGGACAGATTAATATACAGGATTAAAAAAAACTCTTTTTGATGATTTGTTTACATATACTTATTTTCAATCATATTTTCAGGAACCAAATTTGTATAAGATTCAAGAGTCACCTGTACTAGTATTACATAGATACATATGCATTCATTTATTATTTATCTTTTAACATATCAAAATTACACTCACATGCTTATTTTTTACATTCCTCTTTTCGTGATACATAAGTAGTTGCTTAGTCATGTAATATTTCTCAATTTGAAGACTGAATCTTCATAATGATAATAATACTAATTCAAAAATAAAATGTCATTTTTTTTTGGTTAGTAATGTAAAGTTTGTGAATGAAAAAAGTAGAATTAGCATTTTTGATTTTTTACTAAGAAATTTAGTTACTAAGAAAAAATTACATGAACTCTTCTAATTATCTGAATAAGAGCAATAGTGAACAATTTTTATAAATGTATTCTACATTGTACAATAATAATTAATAAACGATTTAAAATGTATTATATATTTTTTCTATGAAAATGTTCTTATGAATTGTATTGTATGTAATTGAATGTATATAAGGATATTATTACTTGTGTTTCCCATGAGATCCCGACAGTGTTGGATACGTTCTGAATTGCCAAAGCTCTAATTCAGTTAACAACAAAATTATATAGGTGTTTTGTTCCTGGATTGCTTTTGAAAGTTGATTCCGAAGCCTAAAATTCTCAGTTCTGAAAACAGTAAAATTAAAATTTTATTTGAGAATACATATTTTTATATTAAGATAATACGGATGACACCTTCTCAACACATTGGGTCTTGCTACCTATAATGTTGAAAAGGTGTCATAGTAGTATATTTAAAAAATTATAAAGGAGATTGATACAAACTGTAGAGTTAATTTTTTTAAATTTTGCTGTTTCTTAGTATTTTTGGTTGAAGAGTTTTTCTCTGTCAATTTACGTTTGCAATGTTGTAAAAATCTATCTAACATCACGATTTTCTTCTCGATGGTTACAATTTTCATCTAAAATTTTCATATTTTTCATTTAAAATATTATTATTACATCCCTATTTATAATACTGGAAACATCTTTTTACGCCGGGGTTTCGTTTCAAGAGACACCGGCTTAAAACGAATAAAAACTTAATGAACGATATAAGATTAGGTTATGATTGGAATTAGTATCTATCGTCTGAACTGAACTGGCCACCAATTCGCCAGAATCCACCAGAATCGCCACGATTGTGCAAATGTTATGATTCTGAGTGTTTCGAGTGAAATATAGTGTAGTACCTATAGACCATTGAAAAGTGGTTGAGACAAAAGTAGGTATGATTGGTTACAGGTGTTGTTAGATAAATTAATCCATTTTACACCTAAATACATATTGCATTTTTTTAACATTCATCAGAATATATACATTATATACTTACATCCAAATCTTCCATAAGAGTGTTACATTTATGAATATTTTTATTATTTTTTATATATTTTAACTCGAATTGTCTTTCAATATTGTTTGAGAACTCTCCAATCGTATTATATTGATTTACATTTTGTAAAACTGATATTATATCTCTCGTTATCTAAATACATATTTAATGAAATAAAATTACTATTGAGATGGTAATCGACTAAATTAGTAAATAATGTATACAATTAAGTAATAAATTGTCGAGTCATATAACTCTATCATATAGAGTCTAAAACTTTATTTACAGTACTCACTGGAATTTTTTCAAAATGTGAAATATTTTCTTGCAAATGTCTTATTTTTATTTTCAAATTTTCTAATTCCCAGAATGTTAAACCAATGTGCTTTTCAAAATGAAATGTAGCATTTAAAACTTTTATTTTTAACTGACATGCCGCCTGAAACATTTTAAATGAAATATATATACATATATATGAAATATTTTTAATACATACATATAATACACAAATAATATTTTATTTTTTATCATTTACTTACAGCTATGGAATTGTTAATTGTAACAATATCATTTTTACTGAGAAGCATCGATTGTTTAAAGTCTTCTCTCTCTCCTTTTAGATTTATTTCTACTAGGCTATTTTTTATTAGAAACTAGTTCACAAAAAAAAACATATTATGATTTAAAGATTATGAGTAATTAAAAATATAAATACTTAAATAAAATTCAAAATACAAATTACCTGAATCTCCAAATTCATACAAGTATTTTCAAGATTGATCTGTTGCGAAGACAGTTCCATTTTTAGCTTTTGTATTGTTTGCCTTAACACAGAGACTTTTTTTTGCCAAAGTATTACTGCAGAGTCAATCTCTACTATTTGAGCACAAATTGCTTTGATCTAAAAATTAATTAATTATTATCAGTGCTTGTAATTAAGAGATTTGTTAATTCTGTTGTCAATCATACCTTTAATTCACTTTCAATTTTAATCCTCCGTAGTCTGCATATTAAGTCCCAAGTGGTTTCATCCATCATTGAAGGCATGTTACTCTTTAAATCTAATTGATCTATACTAATAAAAGATGTATTTGATATAACAATGTACCACCAGGAATTGAATAAAACGACATATACTATACGTAAATACTTTTTTAAAAATTCGATGCAATCGCGATGTAGAAATTTTGGTTTCTCTTTATTAACACAAGCATGAATCATTTCCACAAAATCACCATTAGTTAAAGATGGTTTGGAGATCCATCTCGGTCGTTTTCTATAATAGAAAATTGTATTTCGTGTATTATGTATCATATGTACATAATAAAAAAGGTATGTATTACTTGAATAGCTTGTAGGAAATATCTAAGACCACTGGAGATGTGTCACTAAAATTTGTTTTGAAATTCCTGTCTAAGACACGATCTTTACTTTGATTTGCCTCAAGTAAAAATTGACAGTCTGATAGTTGATTTTGGATTTCACGAGATTCAACTAAAGTAAGCTCAAGTAGATGTTCGAAATCCGAAAGCAGTTTTCTGTAAAGCATTATTTAAATAGGTTATTATTTATTATTATTATTAATGTATCTCATTTACAAACTCTTTTTTGTTGAGTTGCTTCTGAACATAATTTTTTTGCAAGTAATTATTTCTAGCATTTAATATTGACAAAGTCTCTCTATCAATAGCCAATTGAAATTGAATTTTTGATTCATAACATTTTTTTACTTCATTATTAAAATGTAAAATAGTTTTATCCAATTCTTTCGAAAGAATATTGTATTCATTTTTTAACATATTCTGATAATATTTTCTTTCATTGCTTCTTATGACTGTTTTAGATTCCCATTCCTTTATTTCATTTAAATCATGTAAATTATAATCATTTTCTTTGATAAGCTGAAATTTTTTCAAGATTGTTAATTATGTATATTATTATGTATTATTAATGTTTCATCTTAATTATCTTTTTTTCTAACCATCGCATTATAAGGTTGGATTATCTATATATTTACGATGGTTAGAACATTCTAACTTACATAAGCTAAAATAAAAAATCATAATAATAATGTAAGTATGTATTTGTTTTGGTGCTACAAACCATGCAAATTGGCTTGGGTAATTCTTTTTTTATTTCTTCATGCCAAAGTTTTTCCAGTGTCCCATCCATAATTTTCTTTAACATAGAATCATAAAATTCAACATCAGATATATTATCATCATTAGATAATATTTCCATGTCATGTGATTTATTGTTCTGTGAATAATTAAGTCAATTACATAAAACAAATACTTAAATGAAAATAATTAATTGCCTTGGATTACGTGAATATCTTGAGTAAATAATAAAAAGGGAGTTTCTTCTTGTATCGAAGCTGGATCATCGATTTTGATGGATATGCTTGGTTCGTTTCTTAACATTGCCAAAACATTTAGTTCTAAAAGCAGATCAATATAGTATAGGCACATTTATGTGTTTTAAAAGAATCCAAAAAATGTCCTCACCATTGACTATTATTTTTAATCTTTTGTTTGTTTCCATCACAAAATATAAGCATTTCTTTTTGGATATCATTATTTCATCAAACAATTTATTAAATGTATTTTTCAAATTTAAAATATTTCCCTAAAATTATGTTCGTATATAAAGCTTAATGTGTATTTATGTGTATCAAGTTACAAACCTCCGCTATAGAAATTTGCCACTCAATCTGTAATGGATTTTGAGATGTAACTTGAATAATGTCGTTATTTTCCATCGTAAGTCTATATAAAAATTAAAACAAATATTATTTAATACTCGTACAATAAAATACTATACATATTTATTATGTATGCATGAATGAAAGCCTATTCGTAGTCAGTAAGGTATTTGGTACCTCCAAATTATAAGAAGTAAATAACAAAATTAGAAAGTACATAATATATACTTGTTTATTAATTACAAGTTATAAACACTAAATCGACGACATGTATAGAGCTAAATTAAAAATTAGCCAGACCGACATCGTTTTCCTCTCATCGATGACAAATCAATCATGAATATTTAAATTGCATTATTGTTCATAAATACCCGCATGAAGATTCTCTCTCGAACCATGGAAACATATTTTTTTCATTTGAAATTTCTTTCACAACACTGAAAGCTTGAGAATACTTATTTTTATTTGATTGTGTTGATATAACATAATTTTCAATCCATCTATGTGAATAAATTGAATGGATTTGTGCTCCAGGGGCAACAGCCAAATCCCAACATTTTATTTTAATCCAATTGGTGACACTGTTTTGCATAGCAATTTGTTCACTCAATTTCAATTGTAATATTCTGCATTTTGCAACTGCCTGTTGATAAATTGTGTAAAAGCAATATAAGTAATGATTAGAGGTTTGAAAAGTAAGATAGAAAATATATTTAAGGGACTAAATTATGCTAACCAATTTAAGTTTTTGATCATAGGCCAAAGTATTTAAGTTAAATAGAATCAGAGGTAGTTGCTGCGAAGTAGGCAAATTCAAATTTTCAGTATTATGTTTCATAGCTGTATTGTGCAAGACGGTAAATTCTCTTTCCAATACTATCCTCAGTTTTTTCCACTTTTTTGTTTCATTCTTATATTCCTTCATATCATGCCATTTACCTAAATTTTTACACAACTACAATTTTTTACTACAAATTTAAACAATAAGCCCAAATGTTTAACCTCCTGATGTTAAGCATTGTTCATTGTAAAAGTTTACTATATTGTTTTTCATCGAATATAAATTAGTATCGCATGATTTTTTATGTTTATCCAACATATTTACTGTAACATCTCCTTTAGTGTTAATGATAATTAAATATCTATCTTTTGGATCAACAAGGAGATTTCTAAAATATCCTTGTATATACTGAACATATTTCTTTCTATAGTCTAATATAAAAAAATATTAACAATTAAATGTGATAAATAATTAAAATAATATAAACATCATAAAATCATACATGAATTTAACATGTCATTATATATTCGATATTCTACAAATCCATCCAAAGACCAATAAATGATTCCTTTCAGACATTTACTAATGGTTTTTACTGATATACCAGTTGTCAAACTTATCTTGCATGATATTCGAAAGTTTACAATATTGTCCTTAAAAAAATTATGGATTAGTATAATAAACTATTAGAATTATAAAAAAAAATCACTCACATTAATGCACATTTTGAATTGATGTAATTCATTCGAAGAAGTCATTATAAAGACATCGCCATTGTTAGAACATATTAAGGTATCAATCACTTCATTATCATTAACAAACTTTAACTCTTCTCCAGAATCAATATTATAAAAGGAAATGCTATGACCTTTAAAAAAACAACCATTGATGGGTTGATTCTGTGAATAATAACATAATTTTTCATAACTTGTGTGATTTGATAACACACCATGCTAGTTGAAATTTTGGGTCAATAACATTTACATAGTATGTATGTGTAAATAAAAAACCCACAAACCTAATGTTAAAAAAACTAAATAGTTTACATCTTGGATGTAAGGAATTATGTAAGAATTAATTGGGTCATTGATTTTCACAATACTGATCTTTCCAATGGTTAGTTCCTGATAATCAATGGTCTAAATAGAATAAATACAATATTTTAATAGGATGTTTATCAATAAATATATTATTCATATCAATATGTATCCTTTTATATAATACCTTCAAAATATAAAACTCCCCAACAATCATAGCATAAGCAATAATATATATACCACTATCAGACCATGACACATTGGTTAAAGGTTTATTAGTAATACACACTAATGATAAACTAGTAATATCTTTAGTAGCATCCAACAGTCGAATATGGTAGTGTTTATTGAAATATCCACAAATAAATACGAGTGACTTGAGAAAACATGATTTCATGTATAAAATGGTTTCAAAGCATTTTATTCTCGAACCCTAAAAAGAGATTATTAAAAAAAACAAAATTATTGATTTTAGTTATTCAGTAACCAAACCATTTGTCCATTAAGACTATTCCATAATATCAGATAACCATTTTGACTTGCTGTAATAAATTTATCTCCACTTGGATAAATCAAATCAATGTGACAAATTTTCCTTTAAAGATTTTTAAAAACCAAAAGTATAAATTGAAAAGATATAGGTAACTCTGATAATATAAAGTGTACACTAATTAATTATAGAATATACCATTGCATAAATAATAAGGGTTTTTTTGTGAGAATGTCATGTTCGTAAACTAATTGCAATATTTCCCCATCTTCTGAAAAACCTACCAAGGGTTCTCCACCCCCTACCGATATAAGTTTTAATAAAGTGCAGTCAATAGTAGAACTCCAGTGAACTGTCCATATTTTTTGTGATTTTTTTATGAACTAAAATTCAGTGTCGAATTAATAGGTTTTATCTAATATAAGATCATTGGTTTTATCTCATGAATAGCCAGCCACTTTACCTTTATCTCTTTATGTGGATAATAAATTATAAATCCATTATTGTAACAGCAAAATAAGGTACCAGTTTCATTACACGAAGATTCCCATTCACATGAAGCATTGAGTGATGCTCCATCATTGCTTATCTATAGAAATACAAGTACATAATAAACATAGTAGTTAAAAACACATTTTTTCTTTGAATATACCATATATAAGCTTCCTTTATTATCAATAAAGTACAAAGTTCCTTCAATAGTCCACAAGTGTTCAATAAATTTAAATTTGTCACATGATAAAAGTCTTTTTGATAACAAACATGTCTTGAAAATTGGAAATATTTCCCACACCGTTAAGACATTTTTTGTACTTATACAAAATACATTATGTGTGAAACTAGTTCTGTAAATTTTAATTGATTGAAAACGATTAATTGTATACTTTATAATGATTCATGTAACTTCTTTAATGAAGTATGGTAAAAAACCATTATTTTTAATCACAATTTGTTAAATTACAATATGTATAATGTCCATACTACAGTTAATAAATACAATTTTCAAGCTTACGTGATTTTAAAATCAATTGGTTTGATATTACTAGATATCGATTTTAGTTTTATTTGAGTTCTCCAATTCCATACTGTTAATATATAATTTGGATGGCCAGATAATTCCAATATATATTCCTTTCCAGTTAATACAATGGATACAATTTTCTTTACTTCTACATCTAAAAATATAAATTACTCATTAATCATTATACAGGTTCATCCTTCAATTGAAAATGCATGGGAACCTTTTAAGATGGTCAATATTTTCATTTCTGGATACTTTATTAAGAATATTCTTGATGGTTTTGATTTATCAGCAAAAGCGAATATTTGCGACAGGCCATGACCTACATTTTTACATATTACTAAAATACAAAGACTTTGATGTGTCAATAATGCTTCATTTATTTTAATTACCCGTAAAACATTCGATTCCATAACCAGTATTTTCACTATCTGCAGAATATATTGATGTTAATCCAGAATTGATGTTTTGAAAAAATAATTGGATATTGTTGCTGATAGCAATTACATCTCTTCCAATAAAGATCAATTCTTTTAAATTTTGGAATATACTCCAGCTTTTAATCAAATAAGACATGAAAAGAAAGATGACTAAATATTCAACATGATTCAAATGATACCTCATTTTTGTCAATATTTTCCAATACTACACACAGACTTAATACTTTTTAGGTACTCAAGTTATACACATATCTAGTATCTATGGAAACAATTTAATCATTAACTTACATAGAAACCAAAATCCAATGCGTTACGATTCACTTGTAGTTCTCCCAATAATATTATTATGTGGATATATGAAAAGAAAAATGAAAGTATATTATAAAAAGTAAAAGAATGTAAACTTAGATATTTACATATTATTTTATTAATAGCTGATTTTAGACAAATACACAATGTAATATATTTATAGGTGTAAAAATGTGAAAATGAAAAAAGATTTTTATAACAATAAAAACCAAACAAATCACTCAACTGGTTTCAATAATGAACATAAATACATATTTTATTTAACATATGAATTGAAGATATTTCATTTTAATTTTTTTGTTCCAAAGATTAAATCAACATCTGGTGCACCCTTCGGATGTTGATATTTGTGTCTGGAGTACTGCCCCCTGTTTGGATTGCCACTACCACCTCCGCTGTTACTGCCTCCACCATCGCCACAATATTCCTCCTCTTCTTGTCTTTCAGTGATATTTAGTGTTAGTCTGAAATTTTTTTTTCAAATTACGTTTGATTTTTATTAAACAAAAGTACGGAAGTATTTTGGTATACCGTAAAAACCATACCTTTTCACACGTTCCATTTCTATTCGGTCAGCTAGCGCTTGCTGTTTTAGATTTGTAGCTAATTCCGATGGTGCATCAAAGGCTTTATATTGTTGTTTTGTACCTTTTCTCACCATCAAAACAAATTCAACACTATCATTTCCTTGCTGAAATAACAATTTGAGAAATGTATATACAATTTAGTGATTAAATGTATTTATTTTGATTATTTATTAGCATTTTTAAAACATTCAAACAATTTTTTTGTTTTATCCAATGTTGGTAAAACAAAATACATAAATTTTTGTTATTCATTATAAAGAGTGGTGCACAAAACTAATATTAAAAGTTTTCATACCAAAAGTTGTTCATAAGTTTTCTTTGTTTGTTGACGACAGCTTACGGGTACTGAAAAATCCCTTTGAGCATTCCGGTTATCCCTCTGTCTTTCAGACATATTATCCAGCAGCATCTTTTCAAAGGCTGATTCAAATTCTAAGTCTTCTACCTAAAAATTAAAAAGACTGTAACAAAACAAAACTTTTTTGATAAAAAAAACCATTTACTTGTTTTTGGGATGGAACACGAGGACAATCTTGAATTTCTGTCGATGATGTCTCCTCATTTTCAGTCAGTTCCAATTCTTCATCAGAGCTATTGGAAATTAGCGGGTGATCAGAATTCCCTTCATCATCTGTTTCGATAATTGTTTCAAGACCATCGACTTCTGAACTACTTATTCGATCATTTGAAAGATCTTCATCATCCATATTTGGATATAATGAGTTTTTCATTTCATCAATAGCATCTTTACAGGCTTGCCAATTTTCAAAATGAACTAATTTCGGACGAAGATTTGCTAAGCATTCGAGATAAATATTTTTGACATAAATTGGAAATGGATTTTCTTCACTCCAATATGGGTCAGAAGTTTTATACCAGTAATAATTTTGAAAGAATATTAAAAAATAATCCAATTTCTTTTTACTAGAACCACTATTAAAATATCCACCGCATGTTTCAAGTAATATACACACTAAACGAATTCGAAAAACACTGTCAGGAGGATCAAGTGTACTCTCTATAGTGTGATCTAATGTAACTCCAAATGTAATAAATGAGTATAATGCGTTAAAGATGTCACGTGAATCAACTAATTTATAATTATACAGTTCTCCCAAATAGCGAGCCATTGCTATTCGCCTTTGATTATGGCGAGGATGAGGATGTTCTAAAGTGATTCTTAAATCTTCTAACACAGCATCTACAACTCGAGATCCAACAACTTCTTGCCAAGCAGCTAATGCTGCTACCAGTCTTGCCAAACATCTTCTTCCTGCGTGTTTAGCTTTCCAGCCAGCAGCTAACCATTGAACCGCTAAAGAACATAATTCTTCATTATCCCAGTCGATTCTTCGTATTAAACGGACGATTTTATCTTCATTTGATTTTTGAAGGTCTTGATGAAGTAATTTCTGGATAAATTGATGTAAATGAGGTTCATCCTCTCTTGTGATCGCAGCACATTCGGGTGGATTGACATAATAATATGCATTTTCTATTTGAGTAATATGACGAGAATCCATAACTGAAACAGACTAAAATTTTATATTATACTTAGGTTCCTATTTATTATGTTGACTATGATTGTTTTAGGTGCCATCTGATGCATCATGAATTTACCAATTTTGACAGTATTCGTATTAGAAATTCAAACATTTCACGTTGGCCAAATCTTAAAGTTTTTTCCCACAATGCATATTTTAAGATTGTAAGCAAATATGAATTTCAACTCATAATACCTTTATTCTCATCATCTGTTGTAAGTAAATAGCCATCCTTTGGTGAGTATCTGGTAAACAGTATAAAAATCGTCCACATGTCTCAAGCAAATTGCAAAACATTTCAATATGATGATGTTTAAAGTCGTGTAATAAAATTTTCAAACAATAGAGGGCCTCTATTTTGGAATATAAATTAAATTTGACTAATTCACCAATAAATCTTACAACTTTAATCTAAAAGAATATAATAAGATTTG
This sequence comes from Agraylea sexmaculata, assembly GCA_022606485.1. Lineage (NCBI taxonomy): Eukaryota > Metazoa > Arthropoda > Insecta > Trichoptera > Hydroptilidae > Agraylea > Agraylea sexmaculata. The sequence continues at coordinate 48,796 of JAGTTH010003832.1, read as the reverse complement.
AAGTATTTTAGTAATTTGATTGATAATGAATAGTATGGTATATGTGCTTACTTTTGATTCAATATTAATTTGATCTTTTTTCCTAACATGATACTTAAAGTCTTGTTTAAGCATTTGGCATAAATCAGTGCTTATGTCAGGTAGTACTGGATATAGTATGGCTGTAAATCTGGCATAGAATGGAAGTAAATCTAATCTTGTACGGGGAACACTAAATAGAACTCTGGTTAATTTTTTTCTATTGTGCTTTGTATTTAAATTAAGAAAAAAGTCTACAGCTGAATTATCAATCATTTCTCGGTTGATGCAGTTGGGCATTTGATTTAAGAATGTTTCAAGAGCAAATCTGTAGAAGAAAAAAAATATTACATGTGTATCTACTTATTATTTGATTATAATTAAGTATTAAGGAAATTATATCGCTTTACTTGTTTGAAATGTTGACTGTTTGTATTTCTTCTTGGTCAGGTTCGGTTATATGGATAGGTTCATCTGCATCGATGAATTCTTCATCTTGCAATTCTTCATCGAGGATTTCTTCTGTTACAGTTTCAAGAGTTTCCTAAATATGTACATACATTGTATTCTAATACAGATGATCAAACAATCGATATTAGAGATAATTAGGAGACAAATTAAAATTTACAATACATAAAAATACATTTATAGTGGTACCTCGAAATATCAGTTCGTTCCACAATCTTGCTCTTCACTCCACAATCGTGTCGTAAACGCTTAAATAAAATGTCATTAATCTGTTCCCACCCCCAAAATGCCTCCCCAGTTATTATTGTTATGTAACTATATTTGAATAAAATAATATACATATTTATAGATGATAAATAGTGTATAAAAAACACAATAGAAGAATTATCTTTATAAATTATTAGCTGGTTAATCAAATTGACTTGTTCTATTAAAATACTATGCCCATTCTGATTCATCAAGTCATTCTTACTCATGATTTCACACTTTAAAACACATCATCTGAGCACCGATCTTTCCACTGACTTTCTTTGAACCTATGGTAAAAAGGAATATGAAAAATACTATAAATGTGTAAATCGGAGGCGAGCGGAGCCATGCTCATATTTCGAAACATTTGTATGTCGAAGTACCACGAATATCAAATATTAATACACAATTTATTGGTTATTCGTTTTCCTTTTTGACATTACATATATTCATTTTTAGTTACACTATTTGTAACCGAAATATTATGAATTATTGCATTTGAGTGTAGGAAAGACAACTACAAATATTAATTTATCTAATGCATAATACATATAACACAAAGACATATAGAAATTTAAAAAAATTGAGAGACAATGGAACTGAGTTCGTCGTAAGTATGTATATGAACCAATAATTATGAATATGGTTATATTTCATTTCAGACTGATTAAAAGATCTGTGTTTACATTGATTATTAATATTTTATGAAAACTATGTCTGTTTAATAATATTCTAAAAAATGTCTTACTTCTTTTTGTGGTTGATAGTTTGGCATGAAAACTTTCATATCAGGAAGACTTGTGTAAAAACATCGAGTATCTTCATCTTGCCATGGATCATTGGTAGGTATTTTATCACCTTCACAAGTCACTGAAATTATCTCACCCGAATTTGTGGTGGTAATTGTACATCCTGCTCCAATAATTGGTTCACCTGCTTCTCCTACTTCTTCATTAAGAATATCAGCAAAGTTTTGAGCTCCAGTAAGTAATCTATCATAGTTTAACTGAAAATATTAATAAAATTTAAATATATGTCTGATTGACAGCTATTTTATTTATAGAAAAAAAAACAGGAATAAAAAGACCTGAAGGGATTCTAATTGATCTTTCCTTTCTTGAGAAAGTTCACCTCGCGTGTGAAGAGTGCGTTGATTTGCCACATGCATTGAATAAAGTTGTTGACGTAACAAAGCCAGGTGACGAAGAAGAGATGAAAAATAATCTTTAAGTATAGCCTTCAAACCAGCTTGTTTTTCAGAGGGCAAAAATACACTTTTTGGAATTTCTATTCCATAAACCTAGAAATTTTAAAATAATATAACTATTATAGGACGAAAATACAAAACTTATCAAATTTAATTACTGTTGCAAGAGACATCATTCTTTTTGGAACTAATCCTGCATACTCTTCTCCGCAATGCTTACAAAATGACAAAATAATATTTATATTATTATGTTCTTCTTTATCCATGTTGATAAGTACTGTTAAAACATTTCCAAGTAATGAGAGACCTAATTTGTTGCTAAATATTCCACATGACACTAGTTCTGCATAAAATCTCAGATCTACTCTCAATTTTGAAGGATTCGGTATTTTATCCGATGTTTTAAAGGTTAAGAATTTTTGCCAATTCTCAAAAAGACACTGAGAAAAATCTGCATATGTTTGATGAACAACAGAGCAAAATTTGATAGCAGCAGATATGTCTGACATTTTAAGTTTAGCTTCCACAATGGCTGCTGCTATTTCTGAAATATACTTTGTCAGATTTAAGGCAGCGCAATCTTTTAATAGCAAATCTAACTGTTGAGCGGAAAAAATCTTGAGTTTTTTCACAAATGTCGTATTTTTTTTCAAGCCTGAATCCAATTTGGAAAAATGAGATTCTTGAGGTCGGGTACACATCTTATTCAATAGTCGAAGTTCTTCTTTGGCTTGCAGCCGTGCTTCAACATCGGCCACATACTCTCTGATCTCTGCTTCTTCCGATTTCTTTCTTTCGGATTGGTCATCTTCATTATAATCATCGTTATTAGTACTGTTTTCGTTTGGGTTTTGTTCCTGACAGTCCTTTTCCATTTCGAAGAAAATAGTGTGTTACCTAAAAATCAATATATTTGATTCTATAAAATAATCTTCGCCTTTGCATCTAAATATATGTAGCAAAACTCGCATCTCTCAGTTTCGATAATTTTATACATATTGTAAACAAAGCGATAATAGACTTATAGGACTGTAGGACTTACTGGTTTGACATGTTGTCTCCAGCCACTGAGATTAAAACAAAGATTAAATCGATTATCTATGATGTATTATATAGTCGTTATTACGAAGTGGTTATCAAATAGTAGTGTGTTTCTGATGACAATGATGACAGACAACTGATGACAACCGACAAAGCAACCAACCACCCGTTCACTTCTAGACACTTACCAATAACCTATGAAACTCTAATTATTATTAATAAACAATCACAACCAAATAAACTATTCATCGCTTCAAAAAACTGATTTATTATTTTATTGGCACATTAATTTTCTAGAATTTTCCAATAAAATACTAAAATAGATAACGGGACTCCCAATAGACTAGCGGTAGCAATATATTAACATGTTACATAACGATAATTTAATAATATAAATATTTGTATAGTGTGTATATGTATGTAGTATGTTGCAGGTATGGCAAGTTTGTCAGATGTCAGACTCTCTGTACTCTGTACTCGATCTTGATTTCAAATGGAAAGACAAGAAGACTCCGCATTACCAAACCACCATAACGATCATACAGGCCGATCTAGACTATTCACACTTTTATGAACATTTCATTTTGGAAAACAAGCCTTGTGTTATAAAAAATGCCACAGACACTTGGACAAGTAGAAAGCGCTGGAAAAACGGCGTTCAGCCAGACTTCGTTTATCTGTCTTCGCGCTATGGACATTTACAGGTTCCTACAGTCACCTGCGACCATTCCTCTGGTGATGATTGCAAACAAACACAATCCTTCAAAGATTACCTTAATTACTGGCAAAACAAACCTCATTCTAACAACGAAAAACTTATTTATTTAAAAGACTGGCATCTGAAAAGAGCCAAACCTGACGAGGATTTCTATAAAGTTCCAAATTACTTTGCCTCCGATTGGCTAAATGAATATGCTTTGGATACCGGAACTGACGACTTCATGTTTGTATATATGGGTCCAGAAGGAACTTGGTAAACAAACATTTTCATCATCAACTCATATACATTGTAGAAGCCTTAAGTTTGCAGACATATCAATATGTCAGCAAACTTTTAATTGCTATAATATTTACAATAACATTTTTACTAGTAACATTACACATACAAGTATGAATGAAAAAAATAAATGGAAAATGTATGTTTACAATATTTTTCAGGACACCATTTCATCAAGATGTATATTCTTCATTCAGTTGGTCTGCCAACATTGTGGGAGAAAAGGAATGGATCATTCTTTTACCGGGAGAGGAGAAAAAAATACCATCAAAACAACAAACACTGTTCGATATCAGAAAGTTTTTGAATGATTCTATAAAATATTACAAATTTATCCAAGAGCCAGGTGATATTGTTTTTGTTCCATCTGAGTGGCATCACCAAGTACATAATGTTCGGGATGCGATTTCTATAAATCACAATTGGGTTAATGCTGCAAATATTATGAACATGTGGCATTCGCTTAATTATAATTTATATTTGGTGCAAAATGAAATTGAAGAGTTTAAAAATACTCCCGGATGGGCAGAACACTGTCAAATCATGTTAAGAGCATTATTTGGTATAAACCATGAAGAGTTTTTGAAATTTATTTGTCACATTTGTAAAAAACGTCTGAACAATATCAATTTGAATACAAGTGTTAATTTTGGTATTTGGACTATGGGATCCAATCAGATTCTCTTTGATCTAAAATGTTTAAAAGTTTTAATGGAAGACATGAAAAAATGTAAATTTTATTTAGCAAATAATATACTTATACAACAACTTATAGACAAGATAGAAGAGGCAATTTTATGATATACATATGTAATGATGTATTTAAAGTGTAATGTGTAAATGGTGTTTATTTTAAATACACACTAAATAAATGTTTGTGTTTGTAGTAAGTGTAGTAGTTGAATGGATTTTTATCATTTCAGTTAAAAATCATATGCAAAAAATATTCATATTAAAAATCTTCATAAATTAGATTGTCTGGAAAAATTTATAACTCCATCATCTCTTAACTTGTTAATTTCATCAAGGCAATAGCCCATAGAGAGCAGAATCATTTCAGTGTGTTCTCCGTGTCGGTAAATAGGTTTTAAAATGGAGGAAATGCCGGGTGTTCTATCCAATATGGGAGCTGGATTTACTGTAAGAGATTTGTCAGGTAACCTACTGAATGTTTTCCTACTTCGATGATGATGATAAGAATTCAAATCATCCAATTCGAGGACGGGTGTTACACAAGCATCGAATTTTTCAAATATTTCACACCATTCTTTCTGAGTTTTACTTTGAAATATTTTTTTCATAAGTTTCTTTTGTTCATCAAAATTAGTAAATTGATCTGCTTCCAGATGCTCCTGACCGATAGCTTTTAGAAGTTGTCGATAAAATTGGGGTTCTATGGCTCCCACTGCCATATATTTTTCATCTTTGGTCGAATAGGTTTGGTAAAAATGTGTACTACCATCCAAAATGTTCAGAATAGAAAGCATGCTTGATCTGAAAAACCAACTAGCCACGTAAGCCACACCGTCTGCCATACTAGAGTCAATCACCTGTCCTTTTTTGGAGATTGTTCGTTCGTAGAGACACATGACAATCCCTAGAGCGCATATGAGACTTCCACCTGCAAAGTCTGCCCCGAAATTGAGAGGCGGTGTAGGTTTTTCCCCATTTTTTCTCAAAAAAGAGAGTACTCCCGATATAGCCATATAATTTATATCGTGTCCTGCCCTTTCAGACATTTCTCCTATTTGACCATAGCCAGTCAAACGAGCATAGATCAATTGGGGATTGTCGACTGTTAAAATTTCGGGTCCGAGACCCAGCTTCTCCATCACTCCTGGACGAAACGGTTCTATCAGAACATCAGCATTTACACACATCTTCCTGAATATTTTCACGCCTTCAGATCGCTTGAGATCGATCGCGACTGACTTTTTGCCGCTACCCAAAATATTCAATGGGGTAGCGGTTATCTGAAAACGAAACGGTGAATTTTGAACCTTATAAAGCAAGGTGGATTTTTTTTCGTTAGATATTGCTTGATTCCAATATACCTTATCAACTGTGACAACATCTGCACCGAAGTCTTGCAGGATCATGCCGCAGAGAGGACCTGGAGCTAGACCGACCATTTCTATTACCCTGATACCTTTCAAAGCCATTGAGAATGATTTAAGTTTTCCAGAGAAAGCGTAAATCAACTTCACATTAAAACAATCGACTGCGGTGACCTTTGCGCCTGTGACGATACTATTACAACTACAAATATTGGCGAATAATAATAAGCAAAGTCCATTAGTCCAGTTATGCGCAATATTGTTCCTTCCAGAACCAGAACTTCACGAAAATCGACGAAAACCTCGTCAAATGTAGCTTGTCAATATATCAACATTGTTATTTCTCGTTGTTTGTTATTATTTATATATCTATGGTTATTATAGAATGAAAGTAGCCAGCATCTCTCTACATGCTGAAGTACGAATGCATGACTACATATTTAGCAAATACATGTAAATAGAAGACAGGTCCTTGTGGAACATATTATTTTTGCATCTGCAAACATATATTATGAATTGAAAATGAAGAAGTAATATTCCATACTAGTATACATATAAGTATAATTGCAGTGGAATTTCATTGGAAGGTATGTATACATGTTCCGGTCGTTGGCGAGGCGTCAGTGTGTATATATACAGTGTACATAGTACGGAGTATATACTCGGTGAATGTATATATAGAGAATTGTATTGTATTGGAGTTGGAGTGTGTGAGTGTGTGAGTGACACTTAGTTGACTACTGACTGCTGGACGGGGAGCTGCTGCACCAGGGAGACTACACTTGTTATTGTTATTGTTATTGTGTTGACAGTTGTTATTGGAGCATTGTTAGACCGTTGGACCACTACACCACCAGACCACTGATATGACACGACATGGCTGACAACAGAGACAAAGGAGATGGACCAGGACCAGGACCAGGACCTGCACCAGGGCCAGCACCAGCACCTGCACCACAACCATCTTCGGCCGGAGTCACGCCCCTGCCTCTGGCTGGAAACAGTGGTGAGGGCCTGTCCATGTCGCCCGGCCAGGAGGACCTCCACCCGGAGCTGGTGGCGCAGGGCTGGCGCAAGTTCTGGTCCAAGAGGGAGAGCAGGCCTTACTTCTGGAACAGGTACTCCGGAGAGTCCATGTGGGAGATGCCGCCACTCAAGAGAGAGTTCGATCCTATCACGGACCCGCTGGGAATCTGCAGCAGAGCCCCTAAGAGGAGACCCTCCTTCCAGGAAGAGGGAGGGCCGCTCGTCAAGAGATTCGCCCTTGCCGGGCCTTGGGACTTGGAGATCGCGACCAACGTGGTGATGGTGGAGAGGGCTCCGAGCTCCTGGCCCCAGCCGCATCCTGAAGTGGAGGCCTTCAGGTACGGGTTGGTCAGCAGACTGAGGCAATGCTATCAGGAGCTGTGTCACGCTCGAGAGTCCATCGATGCGCCCAAAGAGTCCTTCAATCGCTGGCTGATGGAGAGACGAGTGCACGAGCAAGGAGGCTGTGATCCTCTGCTGCCCAGTCGTTGCGTGCCGGAGATATCCAAGTGCATGTACGACGAGATCATGAACGATATCCCTATCAAGTTGGTGCATCCTAAGTTTACCGGCAATGCCAGGAAGCAGCTCTCCAGGTACGCCGAGGCTGCCAAGACCATCATTGAGTCCAGGAATGCGTCTCCGGACAGCAGGAAAGTGGTCAAGTGGAATGCGGAAGACACTTTCCAGTGGCTTCGGAGGACAGTCGGTGCGACCTATGCGGATTTCCAAGACCGTCTGGCGCATCTAAAGGTGACTTTTCCTCTTTCTTATTTTATTTTATTAAAAAAATACTAATCAAAAAAACCTATTTACCATATGCAAAACGAATAATTGACGATTCAATTGTGATTTTACAGCAACAATGTCAACCACATTTGATTGCTACGGTGAAAACTTCAGTGGAAGGAATATGTTTAAAAATATATCACTTGTCTGCGGAGTATGCAAAAAAAATAAAAGAAAAACACACCAATCTTTTGAAAGAACATGGTATAAGTGAATTATCTCCGCCCATTCAGCAGCCACCTCTGAGAAAAGTTTGGTGTTATCCAGTTCAATTTGCAATACCATCGCCCAGGCCACCAATCGTTGAGCATTTTGTCGATAGAGATCAGGTGATGATTCGTTATCAAAATGATACGCTCCTTTTAAATAATTCACATCTGCAAAAGCTGGTGAGTTGCAATCGGTAACTTTTTAAATCATATTTGATTTTTACAATAAAGATATCCCATTCACTTTAAATATGTTTATTTATAGGAACACTTATATAGACACAATTGCTTTGATGATAGAAAATTTGAAGTATTTTTACCTCGTATTTGGTGTATGATAAAGAGGTATTCAGCATTTCTGGGTGCGACTGGGCCCAACTGTGACAGTCACATGACACAATCTTCATTGCCGGTTGCAGTGTTCGAATGCCTTCACAAGATGTTCGGTGTTACTTTCGAGTGTTTTGCCAGCCCTTTGAATTGTTATTTTAGACAATATTGTTCTGCATTTGCAGACACTGATAGCTATTTTGGATCCAGAGGGTAAGGGTGTTGAGTGTTTTATCTCTATATTGATTATTATTAATAATTATAAAATTTTCAGACCGTTTTTGGATTTTAAACCTGTCTCCGGATCTTTTGAAGTGAACCCTCCCCACTGTGAAGAACTTTTAGAAGCGACTATTAGACACATTGAGAAGCTTTTGACAGATTCAACCGAGCCACTTAGTTTTATCATTTTTTTACCTGAATGGGAAGAACAACCCGCGAATGCGTTTTTGAAAATCGAGGCTTCTCATTTTAAAAGAAAACAAGTTGCCATTCCTGCATTGGAACATGAGTATAGGCATGGATTTCAACATGTCATATCCAAGTGAGTCTATCATTTTTCTATTTAAAAAATTACCAATGTCAGTAATTTATTTAAATCACTGTTAATTTCATCACAAGGCACTAAAGATAAGTGTAAAAGGACAAATTTTAGATTTTAACTAGTGAAAATCTTAATACAAAATAGAGCTTATGATTTCAACAATAGTCAGAAATGATCATCATGGCCCTCGACAAAATGCCAAAAAAGCAATATGTATGTAGTAAATTATATGTAATTTAGCTCTCCAGATCATCGTGAAGACTTTTAAAACTAAAGAGATTTTCAATAATATACACTTGCACACAAAATAAATATTCACTTTATTTGGTGATTCAAATAATTACACAGACACTACACACACAACATACTGCATCACTACAAAAACAACACACACCAACTGCCAATTATTGTTTTATGAATATTCTCAATTCAAATTTTGACATTAATATCTAATATGTTGGCAAAAAGATTATCAGAAGGAAAATTTCATATCAAATTCTAATTTTATTCATAATTTTGAAAATCAATTTTTGAGATGATCTCATGGATGCATCAAAAGTGAAGTTTGCAATGGAGGTGATACTAACGTGAGCAACAACACTGCTGTGGTCAAATTCATTCTCTTTATAAAACTGCTGTGGTTCATTAAATGGTTTTGATTAAAGTTAAACTGTGATTATTCCTCTAAGATTCTATCCAATCTTCACAATTATTGATTTATGCACTGCCAGGAGTCTCTGATATTGAGACATCAAAAAACATGTTGTTGAAAAAGTGTTTGGATTATGTACATATACATATAACAATTAAAAAAACAAACACTAATATTTCCCTCCTTGTAAAATGTCAATTAGTAGATATGTTTTTATGTTAACAACCCATTGATAATATATTATAAAAATTACCCACTAATAGTTATTATGTTTTGATTTATATTCAAGGACCGAAGTTCATTTTCGATCAACGCATGCAACACTAGTTGTCTGGTTACAAAATGCATCGGGTTTTAACAAATGGGGTCCTTCAGACGATAGAGTTGATGCTTTGCTGGAGGCTTGTAGACCAGGTCGAGAGAGAGAAAGAGATCGTCGCGAGCTTTTGAGTCCGCCTCCGGCTCCTGCTCCTTTGAATCCATTACCCCCTTCACCGCATACCCCCATCGCTACAATGCCTGGACATTCTACTGCACCTGCTGGAGTTACGTGATCTCCGACACGTACTTCGTTATGTTAGCTTTTACAAGTGCTCCATATAAAACTTATTATTAAAGTTGTTTGGTGATACACAAATGGAAGTGCATACAAAATATACATTGTAAATAATTGTGTTATGTTAAACAAGCAATATTTAAGCTCACTAGCCTGTGTGACTTAATATATCTGAAAATGTAAAATATAATTGTTTCATTTGTGATGTTCTCATTATATGTATAGTGAATACAAAGTGCTATTATTTATTATCAATGTCATAGTGTTCATTATTACTAGTTTCAGTTAATGTTAATGATTAGCCCATATTTTAAGTGGTTTGTATCATTATATAACTGTAATATATTTCAAAGTGGTATTCATTATTAAATGAGGCATTCAGAATCGAAAGCTCCCAAATCAGTTAAAAGCAGAAAAATCATCATTTTATAGGATCAGAATGAAGGGGAATGAAATGAATTTAGCATATTTTGATAATCAAATATAACAACTTAGGTTTAAGTGAATCCGTTATAGCCAATATTAGAAAAAAATGAAAATGGTTTTTGGAAGCTTTTGATTCTGTTGTGTGACATAAATAATATTTTATATTCACATACCTAACACTAAGTTCATGAACAATTACTAATATGAAGTATACATATAAAGATACATAGAACATACATACATTATTTAAATAAATATCATAGGCATAGATTTATTGATATGTTTTTTTTTAATTTTATTATGTTGATTATATCAATGAAGGTCATTTTAGGGTTTTGATGTATTTTATATTTCCCTTGCATTATTTAATTTTTGTAAATATTGACCTACATATGTAAATGTGAGATAAAATGTGTCCTATGATTGATTAAAAGAGTACTCTTATTAGTGAATCCATCTTGGGTTTTCCAAGTTTATCTTCGTGAGTGTTGATTTGTTTATTTAAGAAAAGTAATATTTTCAAAGTACAAAATGTTCAATAATAATATTGTAAATATAATGAAAAAAGAATACATTGCTCCCAAAAAGTAATGATTATAAGCATAATATTTCACTTCCAACATTGTTTTTTCTTTACTTAAAATGTTGAAGATGCAAGGATAGGAATGAAAGAAGAAAGATTGTATATTTGGGTGCAGCGATCCAGCCTGACCCAATGTGAGTAGTTGTTTTATTCCTTAATAAATTCAACTTTTTATAAGTGACTTATTATATCATTTTATTGGACTGTGAAAGAAGTCTCATATGATCTCCAGTTTCATTTGGTACTTCTACTATTTGGACATTCTAATTATTTTGCAGTCAGTAATATAACATGTAGAAGTGACAAATACCAGTTTATCTCTAATGACTTCCAAAAATTTGTATGTGTGTGTAGAAAAACACCCCGTGGGAAAGTTGATGTGTAAAAAAACTGCAACCTCCATTTTGAGACGTGTAGATTAGCTGCTGTTCATCATATCGTTAATACATTGTGTACATATTATTTAATTGAAAAACCAGACTATCATTAATATTGATAAATTAAGTTAGGGGACCCAATGATCGAACAACAACTATGTCTTATCTAAAAATGTATTCAATTAGAACATACAAGTTAAAGATTACAGCGGTTTGAAAATGGTGTGACACTTTTAACATGTGTGGGGTGGGTTCACTGAAACATACTACCAAGATATTTGGGCCTTCAAAGATATTGTAGTCATGTATTAATGATGGTGGAAGACAGACCCCTTTGCTGTTCTCTGTAAAATGAGCTACAGTGGCACCTTGATATAACAAAGTTCAAGATGAATTAAAACAATTTGTTATATAGAGGTTCACAACTACTCATACTACATGTCCATAAACCTAAACATTAAAAAGAGGTGTACACAAATTAATAAAGCAAAAGTCATATTAATTAGAATACAAAAATGATGTTATCAACAAAGGATTTGTAAGTTTAGACAGTACTATTCTTGTCATATAGCCTTGTGCTTTCATAGATAATATTCAAAACTTCAATATATGTATAGAGGCCGAAAATGGGCAAGACAAACAACGAAAATTTGTAATATTGAGGTTTTTGTCAATATTAATTGATGAATCTTCACTATGTAGAGGTAAAATTAACATAGGATAGACTGGAGTGTGAAAGGGAATTGAAATATTTCGTTATATCGAGGTTCCACTGTATTTGTGCCTTTCTTATGATTCTTAGCAATAAAATAACAAGTACAAATATATGTATACAGCTCAGTTATATTTAAGTACATCATAATATGATATACACCACACAAATTGATAATCATCTATTAGCACATGTAATACTCAAAATATTTTAAATCAGTCGTGTTTGTTTTTTGGTTGATTAGAAATAAAATAATTATTACATAACCTACTATCAAAATAAACAAGACAATAAGAGATTCAATGCTCACAAAGCAAATTCAAATATGTAGGTATGTATGTATTTAAGAGAAGACATTGTAAATCATTCATTAATATGCTTTTCATTTAAAGAAACAGCTAAAACTAAGAAGGCCTATGTACATATTATAATAAATCTTACTAATACGTGTATATATTTTTGATAAAATTATTTTAAAGATTATTTTTTAATATCAAATTAAGTATGTATAGTGAAGAACATCCATATCTAAGGCTCTGAGAAGATATTTACACAAAGAAATTGTAACAATTTGTACTATTATTTGGACAATCTGCCAGCTTAGATGAACATCTAAGTATCATGTTATCAATTAAGGCTGTCGAACAACACTAAATTATTTAGTTTTTTATTTCAATAACAATAATTTTGACATCTATCTTTATAGAATTCAGAGATTGATAGTAAATACACATACATATTTTCACATAATTTAATATTTGAAGTAATATAACACAAACATGTCAGTTATGATTCAAACCTCACATTGGAAAACTAGATTATATTACTGAGATCTAATATTAATAAGTTCATTAAAATATGAATTAATGGTTTAAATATATTTCTGGGCATCTTAATACATCAATATTTACTTCTAACATTTTAGTGAAATATGTAATTCATTACATGTGTTATGACACAGACTTTTAAGATAATGAAAAAACATAGAGCACTTTATTTCAAACCTTAACATAAAACACATCTAATTCAATTCTCTATCAAAATAGATCGGTAAGTGAATTATTATGCTAGACACGTAACATTGAAGCGAGTGAGTGTATTGATAATAATTTACTGATAGCTTTCTCTTTTACTTCTAAACTGAGTTTTGTATTATAAACTAATACCCGCTTCAAAATTATGTGAGCAGCATTATAATTGAGGTGTATGTAAACAATTTCTGTAAATAATTTACGGATGATTCATGAGGTAGCCACATAAGAGTCAAAACTGCTAATATGGACCAATTTACCAATTTATTGATTGGCATTAACCAATTATTCATGATTGCCGATTTATATTATGCAGTTATGAGTGCATTTTTATTGACAACCAGTTTCATTCCTTCGTAGACATTGTCAAGTGATTGGTCTTCTAAAATTGTGACACCACGATCTGAGTGCTGTATTTGTAATAATGATTGAGGTGTTCGAGTGTTGTTATGACTGTCATATACAGATAGGTCACTCTGGCTCTCAATTCCTTAATTGTGGAAGGAATGGATTATTGATTGATGATGAGGTAAGCTTTTTTTAAATTTATGAGTGTCCTTATGAAGGAAGGAAATCGGTTGTTAACAAAAATACATTAGAGTATCAGTCATGGACTTAAGATCAACCAAGAGCCATCGGAAGACATTTTGAATGAATCTATTTGAATATTATTTATTAAAAGCTGTTTATGTTACTTGGGATGTCTGATAAAATATTGAAAACCACTTGTATCGATTATTTATGTATGTGGTGCAGTATTTAATATGTTTTTGATATTAAATGAAAATTATAAATGATTCTATGATAAAATATGTTGTCATACAAATCAATATAGTTTTACTCAACACTGGGAGAATTTTTGTCGAGTTAAGAAATAAAATGTGTTACACTATAGGTGCATATTTACATATTAGTATATTTCATCTTCTTCATCCATGGCAAAGTCGACACCCGAATCAGCAGCATAAATGGGACTGTAAAAAAATGATAATTTAATTAAACATATTTTCGTAAGCAGTTATAATAATTTTACTTACTTGATCGCTCTACATGTGAAAAATACAATCCTTTTCAATTTTCTGTTGTACAAAAAATAATTAAAAGACCACAAACATCCAGGTTCCCCGAAAGGATCTGAGGACAAGTCAGGATTGTAACTGTAAATATCACATTCAGACATGCATATTTCATCATCAAGCGCCGCCCACAGTGGAGATCGTAAAGCACGATACTGTTCGCTCGCCACAGCACTCAGGTTTGCATCTACTTGTTGCATCACCCATTGCAGAGAAGGTTCCTTACTAAATTCGTGACTCTGAATGGGACATAACAAATAATTTAATATTTATTACGTAATCTATTTTTTTCATGAAGAAATAAAACAAAAAGGGAGCTTAAGTTCCTACTGAGCCAAAATATCAATACAAATGTTTTTTTCATCTATAACTATAATATCAGTAACAATGAATGGTCATGAACAGGGCATTGGAGTTGGAGTCACTTGTGGTGTTTTTACAAGTAGTACAGTTGGGAGCTGAAATATTTCTGACCTGCTATTCTTGTCTCAGTTCCTTATCGGTGATTTGGTGTTATGCATGTTTTCTAGATGCTCTTAAAGATTCCTTTTTAAAGCAGGATGGATGGTTATCCTAAATTAACATTGCCAGTGAGTGAAATCTGATTTCTCACTCTGGAAATAAAAACACTAACTACCACACCACATCATCATCATCATCATAAGCACTCCAGTTCAGTGATGAACCAAGGCTTCCCGCACCAGCATCTTCCACTTATTTCTATTGGACCACACCACAAGCAGACGTAAATAATGTAATTTAACAATTACAAAAACAAATCTCTAGTCAATTAGAGGCATCTTTATTATGAGTCAATATTTAAACCTCGGTATCAATGCCCTGATCATGATATACACACTCAAAAGAGAAAAAAGTGAAATATTCATCTGAATCAGACAACAAACAAACAAACCTTGGCATTGGAGAAGTCATAATCGTGAAAGGCGGAATTTAAAGTAGCGATTAAATAAAATAATGTTTTTCTCGAAATAGTATCACAAAGCATTCCCTCTTCGTCTCCAGACAAACTTCGACTGCAAAATAACAACTCAATATAGTAATTTGCGAGCAAGGTTGAAATCAGAGATGAACATTCGAGTACCTGTAGCCGGTCGAAGAAGGAGATCTCGCTGCAGGAGGAGACAACGCTTCCAGAGTGCTGTGGCTGGCAGAACCTCCTTCGGCCGTGAATCTCTTGTACAGGGCCTTGTCTCCTCCCGCCATCTTGCAGCTGTAGCTCTCCACTCGGCCCTGCGGGTTAGAAAACGAGTTAACGGATCACTCGAATTAGGTGACTGGGGGTAAGGTAGGAAACAAAATTACGGCTTTCCATCCACTGTTAAGTTTTAACTGTCAAATTAGGTTTAAAGTCTACAGGTTCACATACAGAATGTTCAGTAAAGAATTGATAATCATGAAACAGTAAAAAAATAAAATAATAAAGTCGATATAAACAAATGTATTTCTTGAGCACTCTGAAATGCGAATATGGCATAAAAGATTTTTATTAGTGAATGACTATTTAAAATGATTAAAAACTATATGGGATCTCTTTCTCAAAAAAAAAAAAACAAATAAAACAACGAGTCACAATGAATGTTAAAACAATCATACAGTGATAATGAAATGGATGTTAGTCTGAAAATAGTGAATAGTTTGCAGTCAGTAATAGTAATAGTTATACCTGCACGCAGCAATCACCCGTCTCGATGTTCAGCGCGCTGTTCAGGGCCTCGAACCTGGAGCTCTCCAGTAGCTTCATCTTGTGATCCTGTGATTTTGCACTCTTGCACTTTCGTTATTATAGGTTCAGAGTTCAGAGTTTAGCGATCAGTGCGTTCAGTTCTTAAACATGGCACTCGGGTGCAGCGGGATGCGTTTGGCTTTAGGCTGGATCGAGAGCGACGGTGACTGAGAGGAGAGTGAGGATAGAGAAGATGGAGAGTACAGGGAGTACAAGGAGTATGACGAGTACACGGAGTATGAAGAGTACAGGGAGTGCGAGTGCGAGTGCGAGTGCGAGTACGAGTACGAGGAGTACGAGGACCGGGAGCCACTACCAGGACCAGGGCGGCACATCACCACTGCTCGCTGCTGAACTGCTAAACTACACGGTCACTGTCACTTGCACTTGACACTTGCTGTACTGGCTACTAGCTGTCTAGCTGACTATCTGACTAGCTCACTAGCTGACTAGCTCACTAGTTACTGATGATCACTATCTGCTAGCTATTGCAACGGCTCCGACAGTCACAATAGAAGCTAAACACTTCACCCTTTGCTCTGCGCTTTATTTACTACACCAGTGTTGCCAACTTCGCTCACTTTCTTTGTTTGCATAATAATCTTTTTTATATTCATTACATACATTAATCATTGATTAAATGCATTCATATTTTGACCGGTTAGTTCCTTAATGGATTTCGGAGAAAGTATTTATTGACTGAGAAAATCGTATTCCTTGGAACGTGACGATGTGTTTTAGCCGGGAAATAATGCATGCGGAAATTATTCATGAAAGCTTGGCAACACGAAGTATAAACTGTCAGACCTTACAGTAAGATGTTTATTATTGTCTGAAGTCGGGATGGGCTGGATGAGCTCGAGAGATGGTGTGGAGTCGAGCAGGTGTTTTGATATCATGTTAACTACTAAAATATGAAATCCACGCAATTGGTCCTTTGCTCTACAGTGTATCCTTCATTATGACGAACATTTCGACGATACATTATTATTTTATTTTACAAGGATAGTAATACTATTTATCCTCGAGTAAACATTTAATTTTTTTTTCATTACCCAACTGAGCGACGTCGTAGCGTAGTGGTTAGCTTCGGGGATTTCGAACAGACAAGTGTGGGATCGTGAGCCGCCCTCATCGGCAAACGTCGTCCAGTATTGTCACTGAGTAGATCTAGCATAGTGAACTAAATTCGAAGGACTAATCGTTGTGTGGTGTCCTGGGAAACCACCCCATTATATGTATATTTCTACCACAATGCGCACTTTAACGAGTCTGCAGCTCATCTTGTGAAAAACCCATTAAAAATACAAATATATAATAAAGCTGGGCTCTGTTCAATACCTTTTGAATTGTCTTTGATTAATTTTTCCTTGATTATTAAACTTCAGATTCTTATATTTATCATTTACTAGTCATGTGAAGTGGCGCAGATTTGTAAAAAAGTTGAGAAGAAAGAGAATACGTCAAAAAAGAGCCATTGAATTGGAACAAGGTGAGTGAAACCTTTATACAATGTTTTATAGGTGACTTCCCTACTAGTAGGATCCCTTGGTAAGGGACTGGCTAGGCCACCATGATTACCTATTACCACCTATTATGAAAGTACCATGGGTGCCCACATTGCAAGGGGGGTTTAAAAAAAAACAAAAATCTCATGGTACAACACATATATGTACATACTTATAGGTAAACGATAGAAGGCTACATGGTGACTGTCGCCGATGATTTTTTATAAATATTATACATAATTTCAATTTTTTAATTTCTTTATAATATAAACTTTTTTTCAGAGCAAATAAAATATGAATCTACAGAGCAATATCAAAGTTGGTTACGGGAAGAACAAAAAAATGATGATTTTCGAAAGCAAGAAGAATTGCGCTTACAAAATGAAGAAAATGATAAATGGTTGCTGAGAGAAAAGTGTGCCCAAAAAGATTGGAGAAATCTCCAAGAGAAAATATCAAAGGCTCAAAATGATCGATATCAGCAAACTTTGAAAATCAAAATGGTTAGCATGTAATGTACCTACAATTTTTTGTTGAACAGTTTGAATCAAACTTATAATAAATTTAAGGAATGGGAAAGACAACAACGAAAGATTGAAAAAGCCAAACAAGAAATTAAACAAAAAGAGGAAGAACAACAAAAATATCACCAAAATTTAGTCCAAAGAATTGAAGATTATACTTCTAGAGAAGGAGATTTACCAAAAGAGTTATTATACTGTAGAGAAACCAATCCGAGAAAAGAAATTTGCCCATTTTTCGCTAAAACTGCTGCTTGTAGATTTGATAATAGTTGTTCAAGAAATCACATAAAACCGGGTGTCAGTAATGTAAATGATTATTATTTACTTAAATGGAATTTAAATTTGATAAAAAAATTTGTTCTTAATATTATAAAATTATGTCTTAATATTATAAAATTATGTCTAGGTTTTATTAGCAAATCATTTTTTTATGCATTATGGGTTACATAATTCATCGCCAGATGAATATGGTACAGATAAAATTTTGGAGTTTGATGAAAATGATGCATACAAAGAATTCAATGAGTTTTTTCACGATGTATTACCAGAATTTCAGTGTTATGGAAAAATTGTGCAATTTAAAGTATGCATACATCTTTTGGTTTATATATTTTATTAAATTTTTTTTTACAGAAGCACAATAACCACATATGTATGTATTATTATTTTGATAGGTTTGCTCCAATTTCGAAAAACACTTACGAGGAAATACTTATATAGAGTATTCATCAATAAAAGAAGCTATAAAAGCCTACAGGGCAATTCATGGTCGTTGGTATGGTGGAAAACAGATATCATTGGAGTTTTGTAATATTCCATCTTGGCGACAAGCTATATGTGGTAAATAATATACATAAATAATATAAACACAGTCGAACACACTTAATACTAAATCAATGGGATTACATTATTTTTTTCTAATTCTATGGAAAAAATAATAAGAAAACAAAAAAAAGATTAGATTAGATAGATTTTTAATTTGCATCAATTTATTTAAACATTAAACTATATTTCTGATTACCTATCATCTTCGCCATAAAAAGTTTGATTGTTTATCATTTCTCAGGTCTCATTTTTCTCAGGTACAATTTATGATCACAAAAAAGAAATGCATTGAAAAACTTGTATTTTTAGGTCTTTTTTCTAAAAATAAATGCCCAAAAGGTCAAGCATGCAATTTTCTACATGTTTTTCTAAATCCAGGACATCATTTTAATACTTCAAGTCATCTAACAATTCAGTCAGTAAACAAGAAAGCATGTAGAAAGTTAAGGTGAACAAAACTTTTTATTATTATTTTATGGAAATTTAAGATATATATATATACATGTATATGTATAAGTTTTTAATGTCAAATTAAATTAATTTCATATATATTTCATAGAAGTAAAAAATGGAGATGGTCGGAATCTCCTGATCGTTTCTAAAATGAGACTACAGATAAAGGAACAATAGAAAAAGGAAGACGAATCACAAACACAAGTCCATTACTTCAGAAATCATAAAAAAAAAAAAAAATATGTACATAGTTTGTATGTTTTGTTTCATGTACAATAAATTTAATTTTATAAATACCACAAGAATATTATTTACAAAGAGTTCTTACAATACATATACAACACATAAGTAGAATGTTAAAAATAACTATGAATGATCAATATTGAGATAGATATGTAGTCAATTTTAACATTCCACGTATATTGTATCTTTATTTTGTAAAAAATTATAAACCTAACCCAATTAAACGATACTTGCCTAAAATCCGCATCATTGTCGATTTCCTCCTGATTTTAGATGATTTCCATACAACAAGAACTAGTCATTACTGCGCCGTATCAAGTTCCCAGTGAAATTGCCTGCTTTACTTTTTATCAAAGTCGGAAACCCAACCTACGTAAAAAGTCAACCTTAACTTTTGTAAAAAGTTCAATTTTGTTGCGGAGTCTATTTTTTTTATACAACTCGACCTCGTCATTACGGTGCCGTATCACGTTCTCAGTTAAACCGCTCGTTGTTGCTGCTGATGATGATGATATACTATTTTATTTATGTAATCGTTGCTGCTGATGATGATGACATACTATTTTATTTATGTAATCGTTGCTGATGATGAAGATGATATACTATTTTATTTATGTAATCGTTGCTGATGATGATGATGATATACTATTTTATTTATGTAATCGTTGCTGATGATGATGATGATGATATATTACATTATTTGGTCGTTGCTGGTGATAATGATGATTTATTATATTATTTATTCTATCCTTGCTGATGATGATGATGATAAATTATTTTATTTTATGGGTTCTTGTTGTTGGCCCATGGAGTTGGTCCGATCAATGCAGGAAGTGAGTTGCGTGATCAAACAGGGGTCGCCATTACGGGTGGTAGTAGTCGCCCCCGTGGTGAAGGTTGCGTGTTCGTCGGTGGTTACCAATATGGGCAGAGGTAGATGGCCCATCGTGTTGGTCCAATCAATGCAGGAGTTGTGAGAAGTGAAAGATGAAGTTAAACTGGCCAGTGATGTTTTATTACGAGAAGTTAATTATACAAAGCCCCGTGTGGGGCGTGCTCTAAGCAAGAGCATTTCGGAGACACGTGTGTACTCTAGCGGAGTCGGTTGACAAGTGGACTCTTACTGGGTGTTGACAGATGGGCGCTGTGGCTGTTAGCACTAACTGGAAGTGCATAAATACATATCTGCGCTGTCCAGTTAGCCGCTACAGGACTCCCTTCCCAGTGAAACGATACAAATACAAAAAAAGAAAAAAAATGATATAAATACAAAGTTGCAGATAAAGAATTGTTACAAGAAAAATTTATGAAAAACACCAAAAATACACAAGTTTAATTAAAATTTTAAAATTTCACTGCACTGATTGATGAATTGATGTTGACTTGGCTCTGTATGATCTAGGCGGAAGGAGGCTGTGTCGGTGTCGATGACGAAGGGTTCCTGAGGGACCTTGAACCTTGCCGGTCTTCTCTACGCTGGTGCTGCTGCTCTCCAGTTGTAGATTTTGCCGTTGTGCTGATGATGATAATGCTCTCATAGCCTTGTTGGCCGTCGTGGAGCCGTTCCCGCCCTTGTCGAGCTGTGGGATGTTGTGGTGCTACTCTCATAGCCTTGTTGGCCGTCGTTGAGTAGTTCCCGCCCTTGTCGAGCTGTGAGATGTGGTGCTGCTGATGCTACTCTCATAGCCTTGTTGGCCGTCGTTGAGTAGTTCCCGCCCTTGTCGAGCTGTGGGATGTGGTGCTGCTGATGCTACTCTCATAGCCTTGTTGGCCGTCGTTGAGTAGTTCCCGCCCTTGTCGAGCTGTGGGATGTGGTGCTGCTGATGCTTCTCTCATAGCCTTGTTGGCCGTCGTTGAGTAGTTCCCGCCCTTGTCGAGCTGTGGGATGTGGTGCTGATGCTACTCTCACAGCCTTGTTGGCCGTCGTGGAGTAGTTCCCGCCCTTGTCGAGCTGTGGGATGTTGTTGTCACCTTGCGCCCTAGTGGAGCGGTGGTTGTTGTCGCCTCGTGTGTTCCAGCCCACGTGGAGCTGGTGGTTGTTGTCGCCTCGTGTGGATGTTGTCGCCTCGTGTTCCCGCCCACGTGGAGCGGTGGTTTTCGCTCTCGTCGAGCTGTTGTCACCTGTTGTTGTTGTCGCCTCATGTGGTCTCGCCGAGTCAATACAGGCCGGTGGAAGGTTGCGTGATCAAACAGGGGTCGCCATTACGGGTGAATGTGGTCGCCCCCGTGGTGAAGGTTGCGTGTTCGTTCGGTGGTCACCAATATGGGCGTAGGTAGATGGCCCATTGAGTTGGTCCAATCAATGCAGGAGTTGTGAGAAGTGAAAGAAGGTGTCAAACTGGCCAGTGATGTTTATTTAGAAGAAGTAAATTACAAAGCCCCGATCGGAGTTCGATGCATTTTGCATCGCGCGGACATGTGTCCGGCTCGGGAGTTGGTGGACAAGAGGATTGTTACCGGGTGTTGACAGATGGAAGCTGTGGCTGTTAGCGCTAACTGGAAGTGCATAAATACATATCTGCGCTGTCCAGTTAGCCGCTACAGTAGAATATTGTTATGCGTAAAACAATCTGCCAAGTAATAATAATAATCACTCAATTCTACAGTTTAATGATAAATCAAAGAAATTTAATTATTATATTACGCAGGTAACATTTTCGTAGATTGATGATTGATAAAGCACATACATTTACCAAAATCCCTTTAATTTAAGTTTTTTTAAAGGATTTGTTAAGCCCGAACCTATTTACAGTTCAGTGGAAGGCCGAAAAAAAGGGTGTATGAGCAGTTTTCCAGTAAAAATATGAATTTGAATTCTGGTAGCTACAAATACCAATATTATAAAAGTAAAAAATTCACACGATTCATTTAATTAACCTACTACCTTAAAAAATGAATAGGCCTTCATTATATTTATTCATGTATATATATTTTTCATCAATAAATGTGTTTTAAATAAAGCGTGCTAGCAACACTATTGATACAGGCCGGCTTGACAGCGCCGTCAGTGCGTTATATTTTGTTTGAATTTAATTGAGTTTTCAACCAAACATGGATGATATTAATGAAGAGGTTTGTTTATGAAGTTATTATGAAGATATTCATTGTGTATTTTGTCACGTTCAGTTTTCGCAATATATATAACCTAATTTTAGGAAGAAATGGCTGCCCGAATAGCTCAGCAGCAAGCCATGTTGGAACAGCAGAGGTCACACGACTCCATGACGGAGCACGACCTGGAAATGCAGAGACAGCTCATGTCTGCGATGCCAACACCTCATGGTTACGGTCCGCCAGGCTTTGGTCCTCCAGGAACAGGCTCAGATATTCCTCCTCCTGGCATCATGCCTCCGGGGATGATGGCTCCTCCAGGAGTCGGACCTCCCATGCTTCCTCCGGGGATTAGAGGACCACCTGGGATGCCGCCCTCTTGGGATGACGACGGTCAAAGACATTCAGACAATCTCCCCTCTTTGCTCACCATGAGAGTCGAAAAGCCCGACGAGCTTAAGAATAACAGACCTTCAGATTTGATTTTGCCTAAAGCCCTGGAAGAGGTTTTGGCTCTTAAAGATCAAAGAGCCGCAGCACTCGGCGGTCAAAGAGACGATGCTGGATGTAAGTATAAAGTACAATTACTGTTATAAACATTGTGTTAATTTATTTATTAATGTAGCCGGACAGTTGCCGTCTCCACCGGCTCCACCTGTCATCAGTTCCGATTATGATGTCGAAGATGACGGAGAATCCGATGAAGAAATACCGACAGCACCGCAGGCACCCCAAATATCCAAACCAGAGGTTAGATATTTAATCCCACAATATACACCACAATATCTTAATACATAATCATTTTAGGCTTCGAACAGAGCTGCTAGTAAAAATCGTAAAAAGAAACAACGCAAGAAGCAAGCGAAACAGAAAAAGCAAGAAGCGAAGAAAGTCTCCGAAGTCAGCGAACCTGAAGATGTCAAAAAAGAAAATAAAGATGCCGATGTCGAAGTCGAGTAAGTTATGAGTGATTATTTTGTGGTTTATTTAAATAATATAAATATTTTTTTTAGATACATTCAAGAAAACATAAAATTCCAAGATCTTCAAATTGTCTACAAGCAATTCTTCCGAATCTTTGAAGTCTTCAAACTGACAAAAGACAAGCCTGAATCAGACGAAGAAGAAAAACCCAATTCATACATAACTCCCATATACAAGAGAAGTGAAAAAATTCACGATCAGTTTGAAGAAGACGACGGGGATGAAGTATGCATTAATGTATTTATATTTTTTGGGTAGTCTAAAGATTGTTATTAATTTCAGAAAAAAGGCGGTGAAGAAAAGGAACGTCTGTCTAAAAGAAAGTTGAAGAAGCTGAACCGTCTATCTGTGGCTGATTTAAAACGCTTAGTGGCTCGACCCGATGTCGTTGAAATGTATGACGTCACGGCCAGGGATCCGAAGCTCCTCGTCCTCTTGAAGGCG
The DNA here is from genome assembly GCA_022606485.1 of Agraylea sexmaculata. NCBI lineage: Eukaryota > Metazoa > Arthropoda > Insecta > Trichoptera > Hydroptilidae > Agraylea > Agraylea sexmaculata. The sequence continues at coordinate 24,672 of JAGTTH010003832.1, read as the reverse complement.
CACAGGAATACGGTCCAAGTGCCCAGGCATTGGTGTTACAAACGAAAGGTTAGTTAGCGCAAAATATTCAATTAACGCCCAATTAATACAATTTTTATCTGCAGTATTTACAGAGGAAACGAGGTATTGAAAAGCCACCGTTTGATTTGCCGGATTTCATAAAGCGTACGGGTATTATGGAAATGAGGGCATCTCTTCAAGACAAGGAAGAGGCAAAAACTTTGAAAGCCAAAATGAGAGAAAGAGCTCGTCCCAAATTGGGTAAAATTGATATTGATTATCAAAAGTTGCACGATGCCTTCTTCAAGTAAGTCAACTTTATGATATGCTTAAATATTATATTTATTAATATATCTTATTTAGATGGCAGACAAAACCTCGTATGACAATACACGGGGATTTATATTACGAAGGGAAAGAGTTTGAAACACGCCTTCGGGAGAAAAAACCAGGAGATTTAACCGATGAGTTAAGAACAGCATTAGGAATGCCAGTCGGATCCAACAGTCAAAAGGTGTCGATCATTTTTAATATTTGTCATTGTTTAAATGCTAATTTAAATATTTATGTTTAAGGTTCCTCCGCCTTGGCTTATCGCCCAACAGAGATATGGTCCTCCTCCTTCATATCCCAACCTTAAAATCCCCGGTCTTAATGCTCCGATCCCCGAGGGCTGCTCTTTCGGCTACCACGCAGGAGGATGGGGAAAACCCCCCGTCGACGAACATGGCAAACCACTTTACGGAGACGTATTTGGACATACTCAAAATTTACAAGATGTAAGTAATAATTAACAATTGTTGATATTCGTAACCGCGCTTTAATTTCCAATTTGCAGGATGTGGAAGACGAAGATGTGGACAAAACAATGTGGGGCGAACTTGAATCGGAATCCGAAGGAGAGTCTGAAGAAGAAGGTATGTTTATTTTTTTTGTAATGTAGGTTCGCTTTTTAATTATTGTATTATTATTTTCGCAGAAGAAGAAGAGGAAGAAGAGACCCCCGGAGCAGCGGAAGTCGAACCTAATGCAAGTGGGCTGGTCACTCCCGGAGAAGGTTTGGCTACTCCTTCTGGTTTGTCGTCCGTACCGCTCGGCTTGGAAACGCCCGATACAATCGAACTCCGCAAGAAGAAGATCGAGACTGAAATGGAAGGGTAATAAATATGAACTAATTATTGTGTGATGATTGCTAATTTATTTTTGTTGTAGTGGCGATACACCGATGCTTTATCAAGTGCTGGCTGAGAAGAGAGGCGTCACCGGCGGAATGATGGCTTCCACGCACGTTTACGATATGACAGGAGCCGGCGGCATGCAACCTCCTGCTGCTTTAGGTAAATATTCTTAATATATAGTTATTAGAAGTATGGAATTAATTATTTGAATTGTAGCCGCCGCTCGTAGAGGTGCTGCCGGACAAGCTCCAACTGAAACTAGAGGTGGTGCCGTCGAGCTTGCTTTGGATCCATCAGAGCTGGAGATGGACGCCGATGCAATGGCTGCAAGATATGAACAGCAACTCCGAGCACAGCAGCATCAACCACCCAAAGAAGATCTATCGGATATGTTGGCCGAGCATGTCGCCAGACAAAAGGTAAATTAACTTGAAATTGTAATTTTGTTTATCCCGTGTATTGTTGCACTCTTCTCTCCTATTCGATAAAGGCATTAGTGTGTCTCTCTCACTCAACACATTTATAGTGACCACTGAGAGTGATCGTGACAGTACTTAATCATGTTAAAGAAGTAGTGTTTGGTAAAAAGTGAGGCTAGATGTATTTGAGTGTATGTTTGAGTCCATATGACATGTAGTAACAATGCATTTACCCATTTTACTGTGAAATATAACTGAAGGTATGAAGAGAGATGTTTACAGTATGTTTGACAGGTAACTCATGTTTTTGGCCACTTCATCCACTTGAACTAAACACGCATTTAGCCACCCATGTGATATCTTATGTTTATATCTATGCTTGAAATATATTTGAATTATTAATTATTGTATAGACATACTCCATATTAAAGTCATTAAAGTTTATGACGAGATAACAATCTTCAATATTAAAGCAAATATTTGTTTTCAGAATAAGCGTAAAAGACAGCAGACAACAACGGACACGTCGAAGCAGGGCAAGAAATACAAGGAGTTCAAGTTTTAAATCAAATCACTTTTATTGGAAATATCTTGTGTTTCACATTACAATTGAGAATATGTAACAATAAATTTATAAGTTAATATTGTGTTTTTATTGTAATGGTTTTGGTTTGGAGTTTAAATCAAATCGGCCACGTTCATGGGCATCTCGTCTATCTGCGTCGAATAATACTGTTCGATGTCTCTCAGGATTCTGATATCGTCGGACTTGACAAAATTGATGGCGACACCCTTGCGACCAAAACGACCTGACCTGCCTATTCTGTGAATGTACAATTCACGATTGTTCGGAAGATCATAATTGATGACCAGAGACACTTGTTGGACATCGATACCTCTGGCCCACACGTCTGTCGTTATCAACACTCGGCTGTAAAACAAATAACAAATTTAATATTTAATTCAACCACTATGCATGTAGAAATTTACCTTTGCCCCGATCTGAATTCTTTCATTATATTGTCCCTCTCTTTTTGCGGCATGTCTCCGTGCATCGAACTAACTGTGAAATTAGCTTCTCTCATTTTTTCTGTTAGCCAATCGACCTTGCGTTTCGTGTTGCAGAAAATCACAGCCTGGGTGATGGTCAGTGTATCATAAAGATCGCACAACGTATCAAACTTCCATTCCTCCCTTTCGACGGCGACGAAGAACTGCTTTATTCCTTCCAGAGTCAACTCATCACTATAAAAAAATAAAATTATTCTTTGCTCGTCTCGATCATAATATGTATTACTGACCGTTTGACGAGGATTCTGATAGGATCTGTCATGAATTTTGATGTCATTTCGAGGATTTCATGTGGTAGAGTAGCCGATATGAGAACTACTTGCGTGGCCGGGGGCAAATATCTGTATACATCATAAATTTGTTCTTTAAATCCTTTGTTCAACATCTCATCGGCTTCGTCCAAAACGAGCATTTTAATGGAACGTGTACGAAGCACTCTTCGACGAATCATATCTGAAATAAAAAATATAATGAATACAAGATTCAAAATATGAAATATAACATTATCTTACCGAAAACTCTTCCGGGAGTACCGGAGACGACGTGCTGTCCGTAGTCCAGCTTTCTTATGTCTTCTCCGAGATTAGTTCCTCCGATGCAAGCGTGGCATTGCACATTCATGAAGTCTCCGAGGGCCAAGATGACCTTCTGGATCTGCGTGGCCAACTCTCTGGTAGGAGACAGACACAGGACTTGTGTCTCCCTGACTGTAGTGTCCAAAGACTGGAGGATGGAGATGGAGAAGGTGGCTGTCTTGCCGGTACCGGACTGAGCCTGAGCTATCACGTCTCTGCCTTTGATGATGGGCAAGATACTGCGCTGCTGGATGGCTGAAGGCTTCTCGAACCCTGAACAAGAGGAACATTATTAAGATTATAGCAATAATAACTAGTTTCAGTGATGTGAGCAGTACCGTAGGCGAAGATGCCTCTGAGCAGTTCTTCCCGGAGACTCATCTTGTCGAAGGTCCCGATGACCTCGACATCCTCGCTGGTGTCAAACTCGACATTGGACAGGTCCTCGGTGACAGTCCTGGCCGCCATCACTCTTCAAGCTCGTCTTCTCTCTTTACCTTATAATCACTGATACACGCGACCCGCTGCCAAACACGCAATGTTGCCAGTGAACTCATTATCATTTATCTATTATTACAACAATAAATTACAATAAAAAAATCATTTAATTGATGATCAAATTGATATTACGTTTGAAATTTAATTATTCATGATAAAAGTTTACAAAAGTTTTAAATTTCTTCCATAATAATTAGCGTTTACATTGCGATATTTTGCTAACAAATCAAATAAATCAATTCCTACCATTTTCCAGTTTTCATTATGCAAATTGTACAAAAATATGGATGTTTTTTTCTAAAAATTGTCTATTAAATATATTTGAATGAAAAGCAAGGTCGACATTATTGAATAAATAATGAAAAAGGGTTTATTGAGTAGTATTTTTGAAAAGAATAATAAATAATCAGTGATGTCAGCGTTAAAAAAGTGTGGCGTGTAGAGTTGTGAGTTTGAGATGGCAACACTGTGATGGTGGGCGAGCAGTGCAGTGCAGTTGATATTGGCACCAGTGGAGAACAGAGGCGGTCAGCAGGATCAGGAGGCGAGGAAGAAGCAGTGACAGACCACGCCCATCACAGCGGCAGACCAGCAGGAAGACAAGAAGACAGGAGCATGTACTGCATGTGGGCGTGGCTCGTGTTGCCGTGACAGGGGCAGGGCATGGTGCAGGCCGCTAGTGCTGCTGCTGCTCCTAGTCCTGGAGCCGGAGCCAGGTCCTGGTGGTAGTCCTGGTCCTAGTGGTGCTAGTCCTAGTCCCGGTCCTGGTCCTGGTCCTAGTCCCGGTCCTAGTCCTAGTCCTCCCAGCCTGCTATGCGTGCTCGCCCCCCGACACCATGCGACAGGATGACCGAGCGCCCCCCTCCCCCCGCTGCAGGCCCCGCCCCCTCGCCCAGCCCGTCCCCCTCCCCCGCCCCCGCCCCCTTGTCCCAGAACGGTCACAGTTGTCCTTGTTCCCCGTCCAGTCCAGTGACACAGCAGCTCCACACTCAGGGAGGAAGACTCAAATTCTTCAAAGGTATAATACTTTTCAACATTTAATTATATATATTTTTTATCCCCAATTAAAATAATAAATTCAATGGTAGAAAAGCGAAGTGTTTTTTTTATAACAAAAACATTATGATGCAGTTTTTTATACCAATTAAAAAAAACATTGCTTTTCCTTCGACTTCGTTATAATCAGCAGTATTCTGATATTTTAATATTATATCAGAGTATTGTTTATTTTATGAATGTTTAGAGTAAATGTCAAACTGTACATACACGCAGATTGGAAAAAATTATTCTAGTTTTGCTGTGTATGAATATTATTTATAATTTAATTCTCAATAGTCGCATTAGGCTTGTTGTGGTGTCTTTTTCCGCTTCCGTGTAATAATGCTGATCGTAGGTATCGGCGGGTGGTGTCAACGTCGCGCGTTATTAATTGTTTGTATGGCGCGTGCCCGTTGGCGTGTTTTTCACGGTGTCTTGAAAGCACGCCATGCTCTGTTAAGCTGACCGAGCGCCGTGACCATTATCATCATCGTCAATCACCATAGATTCACAAAACTTCTATTTTCTCTTATCACTGACTTGATCTTGTTTATATTATAGATGGAAAGTTCATCTTGGAGTTGGAACGGACTCGTGATGGCGACCGCTGGGTTTCAGTGCCTCGGAAGACATTCTGGCCTCCTCCTCCGTCCACCGTGACACCCGGTCCGACAACGGCATCCTTACCGACAAACCTCCACCAAGAGAGAGCTGCTTCTTTGAGTGGTATAATCATTAAATAATATTAATATTGTATTCCGTGATTAATATTGTGTTTTATTTTAGTATCGGACGACAATAGTTCGCTGCAATCTTCTCCGTGGCAGCGAGACCACTGTTGGAAACAGGTCACTCCTCGGCGAGGGTTGTCTAAAGAGTTGAACCTGCTGTATATCAGGCCTTCCACGTTACCGGCCAGCGTGTTACAGAGCAAGGCGGCGAGACTCAAGAGGAGGAGGCCGCTGGATCGAGGCTCAGTGTCCGTGACCAACGGATCGTCGCCCGGACACTCCAACGGGGCGTCTTCCCTGCAGGAGACCGCTTCGGAAGACGTCGTCGATAGTGCAACAGACTGTGAACCTAAATCGAAACACATCAGTGTGGGGAAGTTTAAGTTTTTCAAAAACAATAAATGTGATAATAACACTGCGAACAATGACACGGTGAAAGTGTACAAGAAGACTAACAAGAAGCACAAGCGGAGAGAATTGTGCAAGATCGTCGACATGCTCACTGAAAGACTCCCGCTCAACTTTACGCCGGTGAATGCCAAGATTACGGCGTTGAATTGCAAGCAGGAGCACATGATGGTGTCTCCAAGGAAAAGAATACTGCGGGAATTAGAAAGGGTCTGCCTCGAAGACTTGGCCAACAAAAGGTCCAAGCCTAAAACCACCACAGGACAGACGGCTACCGTGCCGCAAGCCGGGCCTTCGCATGCAGTGGAATCGGCACCGCCTAAACACTACAACGGAGTCTCCAACAACAGGAGAGACACGCCTCCCTCTAAACCCGTCAGCAGTTACAGTATAAACTCGCTGTTAAGCATATCAGATGATAGTCCCAAGGAAGACAAGAAATCATCATCGTCGGCTTACAAGACTGATTCTCCCGCTAGCTTGCATTCCCCGGATCCGAGCCCCAGTCCGGAACATTTGCGGCGCTCGGTGACCTGGTCGAGATCGTCTCCGGTTTACATGTCTTCGGTGTCGTACAACTCCAGACCCAAGTATTTCTATCCGGAAGAAGTGCCCCCGGTGCCGTATCACATGTATCCACCGTATCATTTACCGCACACGTCTTACATGGGAACGTACCCCGGGTATCATCATCCGAGGACGCCTCCTCTGTGGTTGCAGTTTCCCCCGATACCGCCGGGGCCGTGGGCTCCGCTGGCTCACCCGCTGGTCACCGACCACGCTCCGAGGGACGACACTCCTTCAGGTAACTAGCTCGACACCATATAACCCTGAGTGTGTAGTAATGCTGTATTTATTTCCAGATCTGCCGCTGAACCTGTCGAAGCACTGACGACTGTCGGCTCCTCTCGGCAATAAGTGCAATAATGTGTCCAAGTGTAACAAGTGCTATTAGTGATGATTCCGCCGGAAATCACAAACCACAAGGGAACAATTGAATATTTTTATACGAGACATTTATCACAATGAGCATAGTATTTTATTATATTGTGTACAGTTGACTATTTTTTATATTAGTATTTGTGTGTGTGGCTCGGAAGGAATGTAGTTGTAATTGTATTTTGAAGTAAATGCAGCTGAACATATTTATTATAATTATTTTTGTACTCGTATAGATTGTAAAGTGACTCGGACTGATCCCCAGCCGCCGGGAATATTCAGGGACCAAAGACATTCCTGGACCGTATTCAGCTCAATGTACATTCCATACGGGTTAGTCATGATAAGTCCCGCGGGATCAGCACAGTATTTGCCGAGATGCCTTAAGTGTAATTCCTATAATTGAGTATTGTAATGATATATGTATGTACCCCGGTATAGGTTCGAGATTAACTTATTGTAGAAGAGAGTTTAGCTTGTACAGGACTGATATATTAGAGGGGCGGCGGCTCAGTATAATCCTATTTTGTAATGCGTATTGCGCCGCCCCCGCACGTGCAGATTGAATGGTTAACGTTTCACCCCGCTTTATTTCCGTATATATGTGCCATTACGAAGTCTTGTATTGTAAGGATTATTATAATATTCATTTAAATCCGACACGCGAATTCTTTAATTATTTATTATTGTGATAATCGACTGAAATTCTGCCTGGCCTGTTGCTTCATCGTCGCCGTGAAGCCTCGGGGGTGTCTTCCTATGTATAAAATTAAATCAACTAAAAGAGAAACAAACTTTGAAGATAATCTATGATGGAAAATTTATCAATTTTATATCTAAGCTAATAGCTATTTACTCAAATAAATCATATTCTATACACGCTTGTTTCATTTATATTGCTTTAATATAAGAATCACACATCTTGTTTATTTTGAGCCGCCTTGTGGTCCAGTGGTTAGTGTGACGGATTTGTGAGTGAGACTCTCGGGTTTGATCCACTTGATCTGAAGGACTCATTGCTGTGTGATGGCCTGGGAAACCACCTTCACTATATTCTCCCGTAAAGACCACCATTACAAAGGAACTCGCGTCAATAGCGAAGGAGTCACCATATTTATATTTAATTGTGTCATTCCCTTTGTCGTCTATGTACAATCGGTTATATCGTAACAAAATACATTTTGGTGACCAAAAATAGCCGTTGGGAAATTAGCTTGCCTACAAGTGTAAGATTAGCATTTGCTCTACGAAGGTAAAGAATTAAAGAGTATTGAATTACCTGGCGGTATAATTTTACAAATAGTATAAAAATCAAATAAATTTAAAGGTTTTGAAGCGCACAAATGGTGAATTATAATGCAATACTGTTATTTTTGTCTACTTACTAAGATTTGTGAGCATCTGGACTGTTATATCAGGTCAGGATCGGATAAATCAAAGGAGCAACCATCTTTGCTCATTATCAGTCAGTTTAAATTGCACCGGTAATGCAGTCGACTGTTTTACCAAAACTGACAAAAAACAGTCGACTGCATTACCGGTGCAATTGTTTAAAGAATAAGATAAAACAGTGAACTGCATTATCGACAATTCGAGGAATGTCATTTGAAGTGATGGAATAAAAATACACATATTTTAGGATTTGTGCTTTATTTATGAAAAAATTGTAAATTATCCTACAACGAATCTCCGAATGAATTAAAATTATTTAGCAGTAGAAGTGATTTAGTCACACTTCCGCAGATTCTTCTTCCTCAGTTCATCTATGAAAATACTATATATATATATATATATATATATATTGAAAACAATGTTATTTACGCCACAAATTCATCAATATATATATATACACACACATATTCAATTTAAAAAATATAATAACATGTGATTGAATAAGATTGCTCTCGTCTGGGCAAATAATAATGATTTGATTTAATTTACACTTGTGAAGGGGTACATGATAAAGAAATGCCTATATAATATATAATACAAGGAGGAGGATGTACAACTGAACTGAGTGGGCTGACTTTATTAATATACACAACATAAGACACACTCGCACCCCGTCGGCACAGTCGCGCGTCCTCACTCTCGCCATCGTCCTCGCGCTCGTCTGTCTCTAATGTTCACCTTAGCTGATCACATATCGTTTTAAACAACCTTTATTTCAAATACCTATTACATGTAGTGTCTTCGGTACAACTTAACTATATTAAAAAACACGCATTTTGTAATAGTGACATACAAAATATGTTTAAACATTACACTTCATCATATATATATATATTTATAAACGATTACATTAGAATTACATTTAGAAAGAGGGATAGTTTGTCTGCAGGCTGTCGTATTGTTTGCTTGTAGTCACTCCCCGCAATTATCATAACACTCATTGTTCAAGATGGCCGAATGAGAGGAGCACCATACTTGTCTTATAAATAATAAGAATAATTTACTATGTTACGAGCCCGGCGTACGGCTATCCTAGCAGCGCCTCCATGGTGTAGGAGGGCCGGTGGTGCGGTGGTGAGGGTCAGTCCAAGATGACTACCTGCAGAGGGGCTGCGGGGGCGGCGGCGGCGGCAGGAGTCACCACCGGCACTGCTACGCTATTGGAGTTTGTTTTGCTGTTTGTGATGTTAGAGTTCAACGTGTCCACGGGCAGGGTCCTCCACGGCTTGCGAGCCGCCCTCCTCAGGTCCACAACTGTCAGGATACGCCGTCGCACTCTGCAACACAATATTATATTTATTAATAAATAAGAATAAATTATTTACAATGCTTACTTTGCTTGATCGGTGGCTCTGAAGCAGACGTCGTCGGGGGCATCCATCCAACTGATGGCGTGCCTCCTCCCCCTCGCTCCGCTCACTGGACCACTACCGGGTTTTCCATTGACCTAAAAATTAAATATCTATTATTGAAGAAGGAGAATGATTGTGATGGAACAGTAAAAATGATACTAACATGAGCGAATATATGTTTGGGGAGGGGTTGTCCTGTTGCCTGGGCGCGGGCACACATGGCGGCGTATTGTTCTGCAGACGGTCTCTGCATGGGCTGCGGGTGCTTGTTGGGTCGTTTGGCAGGAGGTGGAGCATGTCGGGTGTCAGCGGCCGACACTCCTGAACCCGTCACCGCATTGGCGCCGCCCTCGCCCAATCCCCCTGAAAGAATGTTAAGCTCAATACCACACCTTTGATAAACATACTAAACTTGAAAGACCTCCAGAAAAACAAAAGTGGGAGGTTATCCATTAAGAATATAGAATAATAAAAGAGAGAGATAGAGAGAATTAATGTCTCACTTGGTCACTCACCGTCATCCCAATCCAAATCCGAGTAGAAGCCGACAAATTGAAATATAACTATTAGCATATATCACAACAACAAATCGTATTCATGTGTATAATGTACAAAGCAAGGAACTCCTTGTTTTGATTGTTTTTAAAATACTCACTGTCACCGTTGATCTCATCATAAGCTCTACGTTTCAGGGAATTGGCGGGTGCTGGACTTGTTCCTGGAGCGGGGCGTAGGCCTTCCGTTTCACCCTTATTTGGGACTCGTTCGTACAGCAAACTACCATCTATCAACAACATCTTGTTGTATTAAACTGCACTTATTGAATTAATAAAATATTATTTGTTATATTCGACAAACCTGGTGCTTTGGGAGGTTTGGGGAATGCAACTTTGGGTGGTTGCGGCATACGATCTTTGGGCGTGAGTCTTAACCATGCGTGCGCTGGTGCCCCCGGCACCGGTGGTGTGCCGCCCGCTAGTCGTTCGGCTACTTTAGCGACAGAACCTCTCAACCGAGGTGCTCTACTAGTGGCCAAAGCATTTATTTCTGTGCTGCTCAAGCTTGTCATGCCTACTGTACCTGTAATCAAATCAAATTTAATAATCAGCTATTGAAACAATGAAGAGGAAGACTCACATTCGTGTTTGACTTGGTGTATGTTGACTGGATTGAAGGGTGCTCGGGCAATTCTTCGCGGTCGACGAAGAGCCTTTGATAGTTTACGGGCCAAACGGGTCAGTGGAGATGTGCGCAAATAAAAAGCCGCTCTGGTCTTCATGACAGGTCTCGGAGAGCCAGCCCTCACTGTGACACCGTGAGCGGCCGCATAGTGTCGAGCTAGTTGTGCTTTCAATTTGAATTCCTGCACATTTTAACAAAAGTATTATAAAAATGACACAAATCTTAGAGCGACGATATTCTGTACCTTGCCGCAGTTATTGATGTTACATCGATGTGGCCTGTGAGAGAGTGCAGAGTGTTGTCCAGTAAGAACTGAATCTTCACCATCACTACTTCGACCTCCTGAACCTGGACCGCGTCTGCCTCCAGTGGAATTATTAGGAGTCATACCGGCAGCCGCTAGTGCAGCATCAGTATCACCATCACATATACCACCGGCAACCTTAATGAAACAAATTAAATTTATTGATGCTCTATAAAAGCTCATCGACGGCAAACAAAAATTACTTTGAATCCTCCATATTTCTTCCAGTACTGCCAGCAAGAAGAACACAGCCTGCTCTGTAGTTGTGAAGGGCCCCACGCGTACCACTGTGATGATGAAGTTGCTGAAAATAATTATAAAAAAATCAGTTACATCGTTTAAACTTTAATTACATTTATTATTATTTCAAATACCTTGACACGAGCTACATATTTCACCGGTGAGATTAACAGCGGAACCGTTGGTGCCTCCATTCATGGTAGCGGTTGATTTGTTATTGCTAATAATTGCAGGGTTTGGTTTATTACTGTAAAGTAAAATATTCATTACAATCAAACCGAAATAAAAATTTAATATAATGAATTGAATTTATATCATAATAAAAAAATAAAATAAACACAATACACATTTATAATAATATGTATGAAATATGAAACGACCACAAACACTCACTAGTTGGGAATGTAGACTTGTTTTAATTTGGATTCGGCCTCGACAGCTTTCACTCTCTTCTGCTGGACATATCTGTCTGTAGTTTTCCACATGTAATAGTATTCTACTATATTCTTCAACGTCTTCCAGGGCAGCTGAAACAAAATACATAATATGTTTACGAATGCTATGATAAATGTAAGTTGATCTATGCTTAGTTACTTACAAAGTCTGTCCGAATATCATTGAAATCTTTGCCGTATTTATCTAAAGCTTCCTCGAACAAATTAGCCTCGGAAGCACTCCACTCTTCCATTTCGTCCCGACATAATACAGGACCTGACGGAGGTACTAGTGATGACAGGGCTTCTTCTAAACAGTAAGTGTGTCGGTGTAAGGTGTCCATTGCATGAAACTAAAACAGTATAAAAATTATTTATTATTCCTTCGCGGACGTAATAACGATTATCGAACATACCAAAGTGATATCTCTACTGGCCGCTGCAGCGGACATGTGCAAGGACGGTTGCTTTACACTGCTGCTACAATCTAGAGCTCTAGCAAAGGTTCCCACAGACCGAGACACGACCAGAAATTGGTCAATCTGGCGATCTGTCAAGCCGTGCTCCGGTGTCCAAATTAATGTTTCTAAATCTTCTAACTTTCTAGGATCTTCTTCATCTGTATCAAGACAAATAACTCCATTTAGATGATTCTCAACATACACTGATAATAATCTGAATATATTACCGATGAACTCACCATCCTTCAACATATTTGTCATATCAGTCTGATACCTACTGCCTACTCTGATCTCTCCCTTATCCGCTAGTAAAGTCTTTTGTGTTGGATCAAAAACCAGGCAGTAAAAAAATGTATCCTAAACATATTAACAAATTAAATTTGTATTTTATTTTTACACACAACCCAAATGTCGAATCGAACTTACATCTTTATTCAAGTAGCTAAGAATGGACTCTGTTTCGTTGAGCAGTGTGACGGAGCACTTGCCACGGATATGTGTGGCCGGCAATGTCTCTACATGCCGGGAAAGGAACAGTTCACGATGCTTCATCTGATGACGTTGCTTTGCTGCAGGACCGTCTGTGACTACATCGTTGGAGCCGCTTACACTAGTAGCACCATTCGAGGAATCTTCTTCCATGGCAGCTGTAACAAACATTAAAGATATCATATATTGTTTTCAAGTAAAATACATAACATTATGTTGGGATAATAACACAAAAAAGTGTTGAAAAATTTAATAAATGAGAAAAATTCCCTCCATATATTAATGTAATACCCAATAATAATGTGTACCCATATTTTTTCTAATTAAAATATACAATAATTAATCTGTCAATTAAGACCGCTGTATGTTTTCATGCCAAGCACAATCATTGAATATGTAATGATTTTTAATTAATTAAAATTACAATAGACATGGACGATTATTATTATTTATTATCAGTAATAAAATATAAAATAAGATTCATAGAATGTTGGACTTTAGCCATGCTCAGATGCTTTGATTAATGATATCGACATTTGCTCTACAAACATAAGACACATTGATAGTTCAGTTCCAAAGAGTTAAAGCTCGAAATTTGTATTGGATGATGTAATAAATAAATGTATAGATATTATTTTGCATTAAATAAATTTTGAAGGTAATTACAGTTGCACCAAAAATTCAATGGAACTAGAATACTCTTTGTAGAGTAAATGACAATCTTACGACACGCGCAGAGGCGAACTGATTTATCGCAAAAGGCTGTGATCGGCGGTATTCTAGCATTAAAAAAAACAACAAATAAACAAAGTTAAGTGTAACCTCTTATAACGAGTGACACAGACAGGGAAACTCCCATTGCAATACAAAAAATATTAATAGTCCATATAAAAAAAAGTCTCTAGACAACTTTCTAGTAAAAATATTATTCATCACGAATAATAACGAATCTTCATTAAGAGTATTTTATTTGGAACAAATGAGGATTATTATTTTTGGCCGATTTTCTCAAATAGCCAGCTACGTATCTTAAGAGCTATCGGTTCTTTGAACTATAGTGATTGCACAAACATGCAGCAATTGCCGACATTGAACTCTTGTAACACTGTTTGAAGAAACCGACCATTAAATAGTGAGCTACGTAACCCCCAAGTTTGGAGTTTCATTTTTGTACAATCTATATTGTTAACTGTACAAAATTATATAGTTAATATAGTTCCCTGTATGAAAAAACCGAAGAAGATTTCCAAACTGCCATAATAAATTATTTTATTATTGATTAATATTTTTTTATAAGAAAAAAATATTTGAAGTTCAATTAAAGACATGTTGCATACATAATATTTTAAATATTGATGATGGCGTGGCGCGGGAGGAGGTTTATGCACTTTCAGGCGCCTCTGATATAAGAGACAAAAAAATTGTTGTAGGATTATTTGGAAGCAGAGATATTTTATATTTAGGGCCGGTTTCTTCGAGTTAAATCTCGAGCGTGAGTTACGCGCAAAATACGTTTCTTCAAGCTTTAGCTCGTCAAAATCAAAAAGATTAACAAAGAGAAAATTTCAATTAAAATTACCCTAGTGTATTTACAAATGATAAATATTTATTGTATAAAAACAAAAAAAGAGAATGTTAAGGAATAAATCAGATTTCACAAGTGTATCGTTAAAAATCAAAAACGCTTATCTCGCACTTTGCTCATTGCGAGATATTCAAGCTTTTCGTTTTACACTATTTCAGGACAACATATTTCAAAAATATTTATATAAAGGGGAAGCTATTGGGATAGAAAACATGGAAATGAAAAAAAATGCATGTTTATTGTGCATTTAAGCGATTTTGAAATGCACAGTGTGTATTTAAGCATTTATTTTTGGTTTTCTTGTTGATAGGCCTCTTTTTGGCCATATCTGGAGGCATTGTTACTATTTATGAATCCATTTTAATACGTTTTTTATAATTGCAAGATGTAGTGACATTTGCACCGCGCTGTCAAAATAGAGTGGGGGAAACAATGCGCACTGATTGGTCCATTTGCAGTTAAGCGAATTTGATATGTACACTACGAGGTTCTTAAGCCATTTTGGAATTAAACCGATTTTATAGATTTTCTAAAAAAATGTAAGTTAGCTAGGTGAATTATATGTGAAATTCTCTGCAAAACGTATACCATAACTCTTTTTTTTTTTTCAAAAATGTCAGATAATCGTTTTTGATTTGTAACGACAAGTGTTATTTTCGTTAGTGCTTTCTCGCTAAGCTGTACAACATATTTTTTATTCATACTAAAATAATTAAATTAAAGAATAAGCACATAACACGTAATCCATCTACACCAGAATTAATGCTCCAAGTCTACTAGTTAATCTTTTCAATTTTTAATTATTATTTTAAAAAGTTTGAGAATCTTGCGTATTTACTTATTAGGTGATTGACCGTCTAATTTGAATTTGTATTATTATAAGCATACGTCATAGAATTCATGAAACAACAATAGTACGTAAATAACCTCAAACGGCACACACGGTCAGCAACCTGAGACATTATAACAATATTACTTCTTGTTGATGCAAATACGACCAGCGACCTTAGGAGTTATGACAACATACTTGTTTATTGTTTATTCATTTGAACTTGACCTTGAAAATGAATTTTGTTTTTGTTATCCTACGATGACATCATTTATATACCATATATGATTTAGTATATTTTTGTGTCAATTAAAAACATGTGGGTTGTTTAGGGAAAAAAATGTTCCCAACCCCAGCCGATTGGTCGTATCTCGAGGTACCACTGTATTCTCAAAAGTGCATAATTGTCGCTTAGGTTGTTTCTGCATCAATCGATTGAATTGAACGATCCATCGCACGAAAGACGTGATCGGGTAGTACGTAATAAAAGTGTAGAAGAGTGCAGCTAGGAGCGACGAGCTATTTCGATATTGTGCGCATGTATAGCAAAGCGTGCAGGCGAATATGATCTCTGGCGCTGCAGTAATTAGAGGTGATATCCGCAAGTGAGGTGTGGCCGAGACAGAGACATTGCTACTATTGAGACTATTATAATAATAGTAAAGCCGGCCTTCGTAACAGAGTTCAAGGCACTCCGCGACACGCGACCACCGCACATTACCGGAAAACAATAATATCGCCATCACTTGACCCGGTCAATTATTAATAATGAAGGGGGCGGTCGGACACTGCCGCCGTGGACACATTTATTTGGACGGTGCGAGCCTCATCCCATGCGGGAGTCACCACCGGGGGATGGGGTGAAGCGGTACACACCCCAGACCACCATCCCCCACCCCCTGACCCCCCTCACATTTGACTGGATCAATAAGCGGCGGAGGAGAGGATGTGGTCGCGGAGCAGACGGAAAAACTACTACCCCTAATTAACAACATCATGTGTGCTCAAGATCTCTGATATCAACATATTGCGCTAAATTTGAAAAATAACTCGCTTAGTTATAGTCATCCGCATCCCTTAGTTAAGGGCATAGTCATCTAGTGAGGTAGTTTCCCAGGTCACCACTCATAGATACGTTAAAAAAATGTTTCCACTAGTTAAAAACAAGTAAACACGAGGCATATAGAACACTGAAAATCACAAACGCTTATTTCGAGTAAATCCCACTGTTCTCATTAAGCGTCGGTGAGCTATGTAACTAGAGAGTTAAATCTCAGCACGGGATGCATTTTTGTGCAATCACAATAGTACAAACCGACCTTAATTGAATCGATTATTGCAGAAACATCCCAAGTGCAAAAACAACTGTTCAAAAACTAGGGGAATATAAAATTTATTAGAAAAATACAGGCGTCAATAATTTAGATTATTTGTATAATAATATATTTTACTGTGGATGACGATTTCAACGTCTATTCCAAAAAATGTGTTTTTAACACTAACCCCAAATTATATAGATATTTTTTTCTGTCGATACAGTTAATACATATAAAGGGTACAGAATCAAAAGCTTATAAATTCTTTTAAACCTAAGTTGCAATAATTTATCCAATTATCAAAACATCGCAAATTCATCTAATTATCCTCCATTCTTATTAAAAAAAAAACGAAAATTCCAAAGAAAATGTACGTTTTTATTCGAAGTCCCACTTTTTTATTCTGAACTCTTCATATATTTTATTTCATATAAAGACATCTCAATTTTATTCAATGGATTATAACGTTGATCCACCCAAAAAATACATAAATTACTTAATCCAAATATTATTAATCAAATTATTTGATAGTGGACGGCTTTGTTTGACACGTTTGTCAAACAAGAGTGTTTGAAAAACAAAATGCACTCGTTGTCATAGAAACTGCATACAAATTTTATTATTTGGCAAATAAATTTGATCGTCTTTCGTTTCTTTTTTTGTTTAATTTTCTCAAAACGAAATCTTTGACGCTTAAAAGGTGTACAATAATCAATTAATTATAATTAAACCTCGGCCAAGAGGGCGAAAAAAACAGATTTTCAATTGAAGAGCACTGCGCGGATACATACTTTATTATGTGGTAAAATGTATTGAACAGAACAATTTTATAGCATAATAATACATATGAATAAAATACTACTATTTTTAACAATACATATAGTTTGCCCCATGAATATAATAATTATTATAGTTGTAGATGTATATCAGAGCTCTAATACGTCAAAGCACTTCATCACACCCACTTGGACTAGGTCTGATTATAAGATTCAATTACAATATAACGACTGTAATCTCTACGAGCAATACATTACATATCGCCTGCTCCAGCGTATAATATCGTAAGTGCAAAAAAATCTGTTTGCTCTTTAGTCTTTATGGAACTGAGCCACATATTGCATGTATGAAATGTCAAAAAATGTTGATTTTCAATCACTATTTAACCTATTAAGTGGGGCTTTTTCGAAATAGTAAAATAGTCCTATTTGACCGGCAACTAATGTAGATTCATCTATTATCTATTACACGTTTCATGTTATATTTTATAAATAATAATTAAACCGAGTGACATGTGACAGGCAGTGTTACCAGATTGAATATGTGACTCAGTTCCATAAAGACTTAAAGAGCACACAGAATTTTTTTTGCACGATATTATACGCTGGAGCAGTCGATATATTATATTATTGTAGGGAGACCCCTGTATTATGGCGGGTGTTCCTTACGCCCCCCGCGGAGTGTCGCGCCGAAAATAGCTCGTATACGAAACGGTCTATTGTCACGGGTTCAATTCTCGGTTGTAGTTAAAATGTGAATAAATCAAAACACACTGACCTATAGCGGGATCCAGTACAGCTTGGGCAGCCTGCTCCTCGCCTACAGGTGTCTTCAGCCACATTTTCTTCAATTTCATAGCAACCGGTGAATCTTCTGATTGGGCCACTGTAACCATAAAAAACCAACAATCAATAATTATAATCTTAATAAAAAATAAACTTATTGAGCCTTTCCGTATAAATCAGAAATAAAAACACGATACCCAAAGTGTATAATTATTTAAGGCGTATAGTTAACCGTAACCACGAACTCAACATTTACATGTTTCGAGTATAATACTATTTTATACCTAATATAATATTTGAAAGGAAAAGGAACAGATCATTAAAAAAAATCATATCGAATTTGTAGTCAAGGAATGCCTCATTAATAACTAATTTTTATATTCCCTTCAAAATGATTTACATGCAAAGATAAATTATTAGTCTTAAAAACAAATAATACAACCACTGTTAATATTATGATCGAAGTTAGTAAGATGAGTGCTTTTTAATTTGAAAACCAAAACAAGTAATAAAAAAAAATGGTGGTCAAAAATGACACGAGGTTGACATTCTCAACAACTCAACCGAGAATTCCGAAGCTCGTTAATGAGTACTGAATATATTAAAAAAAGTTTTTGCAATACAATGGACCGTCTCATAACAAAAAATAAATGATATTTCGTATAATCGGGTTGGAACTCTCGAATAACTGCTGAGAATCATATAAACGTAATATTAAATTGAATCGGTTATTCAAGAATGGGAACAAGTCAGTTTTTTTTAAATATTTTCTTTATGTTAAAACTCAAAAATAGTTAAGAAGAGCAACATGTTTAACTATTAATTTCAGAATAACGGGGAGTCAAAAAACGTATCGATATTTTTTTAATGTCTCATGAAATTTTGTTTGAAAAATATGAGAGGTTCCATTGAATACAAGGTGTTTTTAATTGAAGTTAAAATATTTTAAAGGAAGGATTTATTGACACAAATGTCCAAATCAAAATTGATTTTAAGATTGTATTGTTTTATTATTGCATTTTGTGACCGCCAAGTATAAATTAAATCGGTAATTGTACTGTAAACATTTCGGCCGGCCGTGGATGTTATCTTGTCCAATAACCAAGACTTATTTATGTTGTGATCGTGTTGGCAAATCATACATTCAACTATGACTATGAGTCTTCTGACACCGGATTGGGGCGGGTTATTCAACCGGTCTGCTGTAATAATAGACAAGGTCGTGATGGTTATGATGGCTTCTTATTAGCGACAACATCAACAACAACACCGGCAACGGCAACAGCATCAGAATAGTGTGATGGGGGGTGTGTGACGAGACGAGACCGTATCGACCGCGCGAGTGGGTGGCGCGTTGTGTTGTACGGGGGCGGTGATGGTTTGGGGTGTAGAGTCGCCACCTCTTTCTCATTATGCGAGCACCCTTTGAGACAAGAGGTGAAATTTATAAATAATGCGGGGCTCAAGGATAACTGGATGGCTGGACTCACACCACGCACTAAAACACAACACCCCACAATCATACAACTACTACTACTACGTAAATGTTAATTGATATTACAACGAGAGAGCTTTCTGTTTAATTGCAACGGTCAAGTAGAAGCCAGATATTATTCCATTATGTGGGGTTGGAAAAAAGGGGGCTTTATCGTGAAGTCTGGGAGGACAGCCGAGGGGGGTGGAAGTCCTAGGCCAATTTCGCAAGGGTGTTATACTCCTTTTGGGGCATAAACACTAATACTAAAATCGACGCACGCGCGGATAATACTGGACATGAGAATTCATTTAAATTTTAAAACAAAACTGCACTTGACAATGAATTTATTTATTATAGAAAAATATGTACATATCAAATGAATATTTGTACATAAGGTACATGATGGAGGGGGGTCGGGAGGTGGATGCTGTAGATATGGGGGTTGGATCAGGTCACCCTGTTCGTACATAGAGCATAATTGTGGTGGTGTTGGTGCACGTGGGCAGGCAGGAATGGGTGGTGTCTCGGGAGGGTGAGGAGAGTGAGTGGTGAACACCAAATGAAATGAGTGCGGGGGGGGTGGGAGGGGCTAGGGACCAGGGGCACGCGGGGCACATCTTAACAAATCGATAGGATATGACTATTCGTGACAAGAGTTCCCATTGGAAACATGTCCAATACAATAACACACGATTAAAAAAAGATAACAATTAACAATATTGATAATGAGACCAAACAAAATGGTGGTTTGATAATTATGAGTCTGTTCTCATTTGGACGATATTACCATTGCATGTACACACATACAAAAGTAGAGATAAAGACAAAATGTGTAGATAACCTGTGTTAATACAATGTATATCGGCAATGGTAGAAACAATGCAAATTAAAAGAGACGCGGTGGCGTGGCTTCGGTGGGCGGGGGTGGTGTTTTGTGGGAGTGACGCGGACCACCCCTTTAACCACCCCCTATCGCGGGAAACCCAAATCCAAGTGGTCGCTCGCCGCACATACGCGACACATCTTGTATCGTCTTTGTCTACTCTCACATTACACTGAATGTCACCGACCAAGAAGGGTGAGATAAAAGGGGGTTGTTTCCGCATTACGTGTAATGCAAAGGAATTGCGTAATCTGCGCTTGCAAGGGCGTGGATTAGCCGTATGATAAAAATTGCATATACTCACTTTGGTGTTTGTCAGCAAGCTGTATGAGGGAACTGGGAAGATCCCTTCGCCTATAGAAGCACATAACTTTAGCTTCGACGTTACCCGTCGCAGTTTTGTTGAGTTCTTCAATACGACGGATCTGGTACGGCGCCGTCGAAGACGTCTCGAAGTAGACACAGTCTGTAAACAATCAAAATTAAAAATTATTAAAAAAAAATCGACAGACGACCGACCGGTTGTAAAAATTATTTCAACGCGTGGTCTTCTCGAAAACTTTTTTGTTTACACAATTTTTATATAATACAGAAAATATATATATAATGAAAACAGGATGCGATATTGTCTGTGACGAATGCCACCCCCAGCGCCCACCACCCCCTACTCGATATAGTCGTATTGAAGGGTTTTAAAGTGATTATGTATATAGTAGAGGAGAAACCACTTATTAAGGCAACAATAAGAAACGGACATCTCGTCGGGATTAGTGGGGGGTGGTGGTGTGTACATGTGGGGGGTGCGAGGGTGCGGAATAATCAATACCGCCGGTGTACACCACACCGCCGCCCATCAGATGCGTTACTTATTCACAAGGATACAGATTCAGTGTCCGCGGTCCTTGAATATTATAAACAGAAGATGAGTACGACGACCTGTTACATTGACCTGGTGGTCTCTCTGGAGTACTCTTCACTTGGATGCCACTCCATCCATCGAGGGTGCTATGAAAGCACGATTAGCCACTCACGACACGAGTACCAGTCTGCCTACAAAAAGTGTCTTTCCACATGAACTTCAATAAATCCCTAATAAAGACAACAATCAAGAAATGAATATGTATGACGGCTGTTTAAAATTTATTTCACATTTTGATATATCAACGTGTTAATTAATTGTCTGTCAATGATTTTTTATTTTTATTATTAAGAGAAAACAGTCGTATGGAAAATACTAATGTCTGTCGGTGATTACTAGTTACACAGGTCACCGACTTAATAATCAGTATTTACCTTACAATACAGGAAATTAGAGTAAACCTGGATCAAGAGGATCGATCGGGATTATATTAATAGTCGTAATAACCGATCAAATCAATTAAAAAAAAATACTTGAGCGGGATTTAAACCCATGACCACAGTATTTGTAGCGACACGTCTTACCTTCTAAGCTATTATAGATATATTTGCAACATAGATTTTTTTTTCAATAAATTCCTAATAGTCATAACAGGGTTATAGGCGAGCAATCGGGTTTTATTCAAATTATTCCCGATCTCCCAGTTGAATTAATTTTTTTTATTTGAACCCATGACCAAAGTATTTGTAAACACGCACCTTATCCCACGAGCCATTATAGCTACAAATATAATAAACAAAGGCAAATTCTATTTATAAACTCATTTGTTTTAACCAATGATATGAAACAAAATTAAGCAGTGTCTCGAAAAGTTATACATACTTATGAATGGACCAGAGAATTATTAACTATTATAATTTCACAATTTAAATGGTGTGGAATGTGTGATATATTTAAAAAAAAATCAGTGTACTAAATATATATTATTAGTTGATAGATCTATGATTAATTAATAAATAGATTACCGCAAAGCAACTTTGTGACATCAACTTTCAATCATATAATATTTTAATCTGGGATATAGTTATTAAATTATATAATAAAATATGACGTCTATTTTTTTTTGGAAATTCGATAGTTTACTTTATGCTTATATAATTACCTAATAATAGAATGCGATAAATTTGGAACTAAATTTTTTTTTTCAATTAGGACATACACATTTAACTAGATACATCTCGTCGCCATATACACAATATTAATACACAAATTTTATAAATCATGATCTAAAAATATAATAAGGTTGAACCTTGTCTCATAGCTATTTTAAATAACTATATTTATTATATATATCTTAAAAAGAGAGATAATTTAATTTTGAAATACATATTTTTAAAATGTACTGCAACAATTTGATCGAGAATTGCACAATCATTCGTTTTTACAATGTATACTTGAATTAATTATGGTATTAGCTGCCAAAAATACAAATTATTTTGATCACAAGGAAAATTCACACCAGAGCAAAAAAAAAACAAATTGAAATTATTTAAAATATTAATTTTCACAAAAAATATATAAGGTAATAATTTTTGAGGTATCGTAAAGTATATTAATTTAAAAATAATAATTCTTCCTTTACCTCTATACTCAATAAGCTCGAGTTTGGATTGCATTAATAAAAAAATATAACATAGTTTGGGTCACCTAATCATATTTCTTTTCGGCAATAATAATAATAAAACTATTGAAATCTAATAATTATATAATTTGGCAGGGAGGTATGTAAGAATAAAAATTGTCAATTTGAGTGTCGCAACGAGTCGGATCAACTTCGAAAATGACTTAACTAAATACAAAATTACACTAGTGTAGAGTTAACTTCAATTCAATAAAGCTAGCTAAAATACCGCGAATATTTCTGATTCGTCAATGTAGTGAAATTTCGGGTTAATGCAAACAAACGATTCAAACAACCCAAATATATATTTTTCTAAATTAAATGTTTTTAAAATAATTTATTACTCAGATGAGATGAAATCGGAGTACTATTTTACACGTTAGACTACTGGAGCAATGGTCCGCCGAAATTTTTACAGCAATTGAGATTGGTAACACAATTTATAGTCTTAATTTGTCATCTTCATAGACTACTCTGAAACTAATGGTATTTTTATGATTTAAAAATGTAATAATCAGTGCTCGCTTAAGTGGGTGCACTGAAAACTGCGCGGTTTATAATTTTTTTCAATCGTTAAATTGTACAATTCTAAAATCATTAATTGTAGTAAAATAAGAATATGAACTGATGGTTGACGGATCCGCACATACACACACTTTAGACAATTATATATATTACTAGGGTAATTTTGATTGAAATTTTCAATTTGTTAATTTTTTTTTATGTTCTGCTTGGTTTTTTAATACGACGGTTATATTTGAGTTTTTAATTCATTGTTGCTTTAAAGTTTTTTTTATCGATTAGATGAATTTTTTTATTTTGAAAATGTGGAATTATTATGCATCACATATGCATTATCAAATTAAATACATCTAAAAATATTTTTAATTTATTTAGTATTTTCAATCGATATTGTTTTTCGATGCTTTGTTTTTAATACGAAGATAATAAGTTTGTTTTTTCATTCGAAGGAATTTTGAACTTTTTTATATATGTAAGGAGGGAAGGACGCGTACAGAAATACAGACATATAACATACACACACTTAGAAAATTATATATATTATAATATTGACAGAATAAGCTAATAATATTAAATTTCCCAATCCATCCAGTATTCAACATTCTATTTTACCCGGTGAATATATATATTTTTTGTATAAATAAATTAAATACCGTGACGCCTTCCCTATAAATTGACGGGAGTCCCTTTATAAGGGGTTGGCCAGGCCACCTTGGCCTTTACGGGAGAATATAGTAGAGATGGTTTCCCAGGCCACCACACAGCAATGAGTACTTAAGATCTAGTTTGCTAAGCTAGATCTACCAAGTGACTCCGGTGCCGTGAATCGAACCCGGGAGTCTTCACTCACGAATCCGTTACACTAACCACTGGGCCACAAGGCGGCTTGTATAAATATCAGAGAATTATACCGTGACACTAACTATTGATGAGAGTCACTTTGGCCAGGCCTTACTTTAGGGCCGTGGGTGTGTGCGTGCGGTGCGTATGCATGTAGACGACTCATTAACCCAGTGTTATAATATTGTAGATGTAGTATAGAGGTCAAGAGCAAGATGATGGCGATGCGGCGGCAGTTTGGTGACACGAGATGGCGGCTAATGGTAACTGTAAAGGTGGGCCAGGCCAGGCCAGGTAATGAGGGAGGGAGGGAGAACAGCAGCGCATAGAACAGAAGTATATATATA